>WHUX01000038.1:0-399259 GCA_015179025.1 Terfezia claveryi | reverse complement strand
ATAGCTCGCAAGTAAATTCAAATACCGTGCTGACACTCGAACAAGCCTGTTTGGGTGTCAAATAGCTCGCAAGTAGATTAACGCCGTGACATCTAGTTATAAAAGTCAGGGTTGTATGAGAGATTCGCTCCTCCTTAACTATCTGTCCAGAGCTGAATTGAGGGGCTTATTTCTAGAAACTTAACCAACTTCCTTATCCACAAGGCATCTTAAGCTCCTGCTCCTAATATAATATACTCAGCTTTCATGGATGATAGTGTTATAACATCTTGCTTTCTTACAGTCTATCCTATTGGTGAATCTCTAGCCATGATAAGGATTCCTATAGTAGATTTCTCTTCAAGCTTTTCTTCTCCTGCATCTGTATAGACATCAATATAGTCCATTAAATTGGTAGCAAGCCTTATCCCTTGTATAGCTGTTCCAAGCAAGTAGCTAACTACCTGAATACTTGCTTTGTTGTAGTCATGAGTGGTAGGTTGGGCCGCCTTGATAGAGAGCCGCTGCATAGCATATTGCATATCTAGGCACTACATTCTTGAGATATACAGTAGTTTCCCAACAATAGCTTGAAAAGCTTTCATATTGAATGGTTTACTAGCAGCTGTTGGGGCTATATTATAGGGAGTAAGGGACTGATTTCTAATACCTAACTTGGCTGTGATTTCTTTTATGTGATCTTCTTCATGTATTAGAACTTCTCCTTTCTTTTAGGAGAGAGTCATCTCAAGAAAACGAGATGGTAGACCCCATTTTTCTACAGTAAAGAACTCCTCTATTGTACTTTCCCACCAGTCTGCGACCTTCTCACTTAAAAAACTATGAAAGAGATCGTCAATATGAATAGCAATTGTATCTCTCTCAGTCGTCTAGTAGTATAGCTCCAGATAATTGTAACACTAGATAAACCCTATTCCCTTCAATATATTATCTATGACCTTTAGTGTGCACCATGGGGCGAGTAAAACTCACCTTGCTCACCAAGACTCACCACGGCGAGTGATTTTTCGTCTCCTCCACAACTCGCCGAGTCGACTTTTTACTACCTCAACTCGACTCGCGATTAATCTGTGATCTATAGATTACTTGCCAAGATTGAAGGCTAGCCTGCTTTATACTGGGGCCTCTGCCTCAGGTGTGGTATATGCCATGGCGCCTTAGGTATATGGTTGCATGCACATGGGTGGGACCTTGGGTTTCTATGAAGAGAAGCGAAGAGAAGCGTATTTACCCTCCCTACAACTGAGGCCAGCTACGTGGAATGAAGTAAACCAATGATCCAGGATGCATGCATGCATAAGTATAATAAATGCCTATAGTATTTCTAAATGTTTATGTACAGGAGAGCTAATGCCACAAGAGACAGAAATATAATTAAATGGACCTGTCTAACCTTGCTATGTGCCTAGCGAACTCGAGGCCAAGAGCCTGGCCCCTACGTTGGTCTGCGAACGAAAGTGGTGGGAGTACAGCTTAAACTAGAGTGGTGCAGAGATATAGCAAAGGGGACAGCAGAGGGAAGGCAAGCTGGACAACAGAGGCACGGCAAGCTGGTTGGCGGAGGCATGGCAACCCGGATGACGGAGGTAAGGCAAGGTGGACGACGGAGGCATAGCAAGCTGCACGGCGGAGGCATGGCAAGCTAGACGGCGGAGGCATGGCAAGCTGGACAGCGGAGGTATGGCAAGCTGAATAGCGGAAGTATGGCAAGCTGGATGATGGAGGGAAGGCAATGCTCTCACCCAGATTGCAGGCAGTTCATGATTTGTGTTATTGATGAAAATTCCAGATGCTGGGGATGGAGAGCTCACTTGAAAGTTGTGCCTCATATGCCAGCAGTAGCTGCTGTACACACTATAATTGGGTGTGGCAGGCAGGCACTTTAGGGGGGCGCTAGTCGACGCAATAGGGATGATCAACCCTGCTTGGCAGCTGGCTCGAGTATGCCAGCCTAGACTGGCAATATGCTAACGTTGCGCTATGCCTGTGCAGGCAACAGTCTCATTCAGCTGAACAATGAACAATACCTACGTCGATGTGTGGTTGAGATGTTGCAGCCATAATATATGTCCTTGTCTATATATTGGCCACCTGATATATATATAGAATTCATGTCTTTGTACCCTATATATATATATGATATCCTAGCATATATCTAAGCCTCAAAGGCTTGAATTCCATACATATATGTATATAGGCCACGAATGTATGAATTCCCAAGCATATATATAACCAGCGAAGGCATGAATTCCTAAGCATATATATAACCAGTGAAGGCATGAATTCCCAAGCAAATATATAGGCCATGAAGATATGAATTCCATATATATATCAGGTGGCCAATATATGGACAAGGACATATATTATGGCTGCAACATCTCAACCACACAAAGACGTAGGTATTGTTCATTGTACAGCCGAATGAGACTGTTGCCTGCACAGGCATAGCGCAACGTTAGCATATTGCCAGTCTAGGCTGGCATACCCGAGCCAGATGCTAAGCGGGGTTGATCATTCCCGTTGCGTCGACTAGCGCCCCCCTAAAGTGCCTGCCTGCCATACCAAATTATAGTCTGTACAGCAGCTACCACTGGCACACGAGGCACAACTTTCAAGTGAGCTCTCCATCCCCAGCATCTGGAATTTTCATCAATAACACAAGTCATGAACTGCCTGCAATCTGGGTGAGAGCATTGCCTTCCCTTTGTTGTCCAGCTTGCCATGCCTCTGATATCCAGCTTACCATCCCTCTGTTGTCCAGCTTGCCATGCCTCCGTCGTCCAGCTTGTTATGCCTCTGTCATCCAGCTTGCCATGCCTCCGCCATCAAGCTTGCTATGCCTCCGCCGTCCAGCTTGCCATGCCTCCGCCATCCAGATTGCCATGTCTCCGTCATCTAGCTTGCCATGCCTCCACCATCCAGCTTGCGATGCCTCCATCGTCCAGCTTGCCACGCCTCTATCATCCAGCTTGCCATGCCTCTACTGTCCAGCTTGCCATGTCTCCACCGTCCAGCTTGCCATGCCTCCACCGTCCAACCTGCCATGCCTCCACCATCTAGCTTGCCTTCCCTCCACTGTCCCCTTTGCCATATCTCTGCACCACTCTAGTCTAAGCTGTACTCCCACCACTTTCGTTCACAGACCAACGTAGGGGCCAGACTCTTAGTCTCGAGTTTGCTAGGCATATGGCAAGGTTGGACAGGTCCATTTAATTATATTTCTGTCTCTTATGGTATTAGCTCCCCTGTACATAAACATTTAGAAATACTATAGGCATTTATTATACTTATACATGCATGCGTTCTGGATCATTGGTTCACTTCATTCTACGTAGCTGGCCTCAGTTGTAGGGAGGGTAAACATGCTTCTCTTTGCTTCTCTTCCTAGAAAATCAAGGTCCCACCCACGTGCGTGCAACCATATACCTAAGGCGCCGTGGTTTATACCGCGCCTGGAGCAGAGGCCCCAGCATAAAACAGGCTAGCCTTGAATCTTGGCGAGTAATCGGTAGATCACCGATTAATCAACGAAGTGGTTTGAGGCGAGTTATGGTAGGCAGAGACCGAGGCGAGTCGACAGCCGAACGAGTTGTCAGGGTGAGAAACTCGGACCGACTCGCCCCGTGGCGCACACTAATGTCCTTGTTCTAGTTATGAGCTACCTGCTTGGTCCCATTGAGTGATTTCAAAAGGAGCCATACTTTGTCACTAGTACCTTGCTTATTAACTATATACAGAACCTCCTGAAGAGGCCCATTATGAAAGGCGCCTTCAATATTATATTAGCGCATAATGAGCTTTCCATCTAGACTTAAGTATATAAGTATTCACTATGATTCTTTTCTGCAAACTAGTGCATAGGTTCTGTGTCAATGAAAGTCGATATTTAGTCTTTGTGAGAATCCTCTAGCTATGAAATGAGGCTTAAAACGCTTTGGACTAGATGGCTCCTTATTAAGCTTTTCCTTTAATATTCACTTAGTATTAATAATTTTTACTCTATATAGTACCTTATCCACCTACTAGTAAACCTTGTATTTTTCCAATAGAGCTAGCTCAAGCCAAATTGTTTGCTACTATTGATCTTTATTCTTAAACTCAAGGGCTTTGGCAATTGTTAGGTGTGTATAAGCTGGATCCTGGTCAAGACGAATGGGAGGGATACCTACTGTAGACTGAGTTGATTGCCTTGTAGATTGCTGCTGTTTTGGCTGCTACTGGACAAGTGTTTTTTCATGAAGAAGCTGCTGCTTAGCTTCTCGCTCATTCCTCATGGCTGAAAGAGTATTAGGCCACCTTGGTGCATACCGCCTCTATCTCTCCTCTCTAGGGGCACTAGGTAGCTCTTGTGGTAATATGGCTAGCTTGCCATATAATGCAGGAAAAACCTGAGCTCTAGGTATTATTGTAGATTGAGGAATAGCACTAGGAGTACTTTGCTGAGCTGGTGTGCTAGAAGCATTTTGCAGAGCTGGTGCGCCAGGAGTATTCTACTGAGCTAGTGTGCTAGGAGCGCTCTGCTGATCTTGTGTACTGGAAGTGCTCTACTGAGTATTTTCTTTTAGCTATATAATATCCAGCTATGAGCTATATTTAGCAACAGGGTATTTTACAGTTATAACTCTTCTGGATAGTACAATCACTTTGTAGGTCCCATAAGAGGAGGTGAAGCCAATGATTCTTGCTTCAGTAGCTTTATCTACTAATTTTCTATTTTTATAGATATGGCAGAAAACCTTTTGGCCAAATGGTCGGAAATGAACTTGTTCTTTATTGATGTTCACTTGTTTGATTTTTTCGAGAGGGGCCATCTCATTTAGTGAGCTATGAGGAAGTTGATTTTTAATAAAGATAGTTTATTCCATGGCAATGAACTATGTAGATTTAGGCATCTCTTTCAGATTAGTTCTGACAAGCATTATGATAGTATGGTTTGTTTGCTTAGCAACTGCATTCGTTTCGCTATGGTAAGGAACTATAAGTTTTTCAATTATTTCTTTATCTTTCAGCCATCCTCGAAATGATATAGATTTAAATTCTCTACTAAAGTCACTTTGAAGAGCTATTACATATGTATTGGTGAGATTTTCAAAGTAGATAATTATTGTTTGAAGGGTTTCAGCTATATCAGATTTGGATCGAATTGCCCATATGATCATGAAGCGAGAAAAGTTGTCAATAAGAGTAACTATATATTTCTGATGCCTTAAGTCTTTTACAGGCATTAGACTATAGAGATCAGAGTATACAATATCACCGATATGCTGTGTGCAGATTCCATGAGGTTAGGATAGCGGCTTGGTCATTTTGGTAGTGATGCCAGTAGGACATTGCTTTCCAGACAGATAAAGGTCTCTCAGCGCCTCGGAGATAGTTCTGAATAAAGGAAAAGTAAGGTGGACATACATTTCATACTAGTTCATTGCCTACTGCTCAGTAAGATAGGACTTTTCTGGATAACTAATATCTAGTTGGTAGATTCCATAGGTGATAATAAGGGGAATTGAGTATTCCTCATATTCAAGTATGTTTGATTTACCAATGTTGAGAGATCTGCCTTGCTGGGAGATTTTTGTAATACTGATAAGTTTGCGAGGGAAATTAGGAATAAATAGGATATCGTGGAGAGTGAAGTTTCCTAAATAAATAGTGCCTTTGTAGGTAGACTGAGTACTGCCTCCTCTAGTTCTCATAAGCTAGTAATTGGATCATGGATCAATTAGCTTAGCCAAGTTGTTAGTAATATGCACTGTATAGCATAAATCAGTGAACCACTTGGATCGACTCAGGAATTTTTGGTAGTTGTCATATTACAGAACATATCCCAAACATCATCTGACTGAGCAACATTAGCTGTCAAAAGTTTTGCCAGATCTCTTTTCTTAGTTCGGTAGTCCTTCTCTTTATGTGAGGTCCTAGGCCATCCCTTTACCTTACAATGGTAATGACACTTAACTAGTAGGCTAGTAGCAGTAAAAGTTAATACAGGTTCTTAAGGTATGTCTCTTCTTAGGTGAGTTTTAAGGTGATCAGATAGTTCATGGAGTCAGAGTACTATATCTACATAAGTTAGGGTGAGTGTTCCCCCTATGATATTTATGATAAGATTCTAATATATAGCAATATAGGGAAGTGTAGATAACAGCATAGTTGCCTTCTACCTATAATAGCTAACAAAGCTCTTGATAGTACTAGTGAGACTGGAGGTATTGGAGTGATTGGTGACCACATTGGCCAACAGAAGGTTCTATTTGTTTTCAAACTTCATGACGTGTTAGACTAGAGTATCTTTCCAATCATTAAAATGGAGGTTAGTGATTGCAAGGAGCAGTGCTGACATATGTGTATGAGTGTGTCCTTCATAATGGGACTTGAGAGTATTCCAGATATCTAGTGCATTAGGAGAGATGCAAATAAGAGATAGTGGCTCTAAGTTGCAGTTTGCCATAATTGTGGCTAAAGCTTTATTGGAGAGGTATTGATATGTCTTTATTGGCAGCTGGGGGGCTATACCCTCATCAGGGTCTATAGCCATATCTAGATCTGTTAGTTGGAGGAGTATTCAGACTTCTATGGACTATGAGCTATAATTGTTCTCATCTTTAAGGCTTTCAGTAGCCTTTGGTAGCTTAAACGGGGTGTTGGCTAATGCCATTGCTAATGTCATTGCAGAACTTTAATGAGTGATATTTGCAAGTAATGTATTACTACTATATAAAACCTTACACACGACTGTGTAGGTAGAGATATGAGAGGAGATGTCTTTATATTAATGAATCTAATGATTTGATAGCAATCTAAACAAGTGCTCAATAGTACGATTAAATATATGAGCACTCAAGTGACAATGAAAACAATAATATGACTACTTGTCCAAATCCGGATATATTCAGCCTGTCTATGCAATCTCACCACATTCAGCCTGTCCATGCAATCCTACTATATTCAGCCTGTCCATGCAATCTCTCTGCATTCAGCCTGTCCATGTAATCTAGCCATACTAGGAGGTTATCAATTAATAGGGTCTTCTATAGTCTTGTCTGTATCTACAATAGTATTCGCTAGATAGGTTCTATACTTGTATCCTCCACTACCAATTACTGGTATTCATTTTAGTATATACTCAGTTACTTTCCTCATCGAATTCGTGAATCAGCTTGAAAACTAGGTGTTTGCAATAGGCATATTACAGAAATAGATATCGCATGGTATCCTCAAGGTCCCTATAGAAGAACGTACTACCATTTGGAGGTGAAAGTTAGCTATTCCTTTCTACCACTCGAGTTGATCAATCATCTCACGCATTTTATTTCTCCATAAATATTATAACTAAAAATGGACTCTAATACCTTCGGAAAGCCTAAGTAGTAGCAGATTTTCCTAGAAGAAATTATTAATATTTGTTAATGAGGTCTTGCTCTCATAGAAGAATCTTGCAAGCTTGTATTCATATACATTCTAGAAAGGCGATATTGAATTGAATTGAAGCCACCACAGATTGTTTAAAGGTATTGTCGCAATAATCTTTCCAGCTTCATACTCTACTGGCAGATATTGTATAGCTAGCATAGACTTCCCTTGGACCAATTGAATAGTACCATAGAGGTCTAATACAGATTTTAAAAGTTAGAGAGGCCTGTTGTTCTGGAGATGTTTTATAGACTCATACCATCTCCTACATGCATACTAGTTGGCCTAACTTCCAAATCCCTTGAAGACTGATCTAAGTATATACTAAATGCTCCGGTTTCCTTATGTCTCTTTATAGGTATCAGTAACTACATTATTTGCATCAGGTGTATTAGACACACCAGATGCTATATAGCAAAACTCATTGTTGTGATGCAGAGGTATTTCCTCTAACTCTTGAGACATACAATAACCACTTCCAACGTTTCTACTCTAAGTCTTACTTTAGCTGTGCTATTACCATGCAAGCTGATGTCCCGCATTCTTAACGTTTCACCTTTGAATTGACTTTGCTAATACACTTTTATCCATCTATCCTCTCGACCATATCTAACCTTCTGTTGTCGTTTCTGTATCACTGTTCATCTATTTCGATCTCTCATGGTATCCATCTTCTAATCCTCTTTCCAGTATTCCTTGCCCTTGCCCCACGTCTTTAACTTCTCTATCCTACAATAGCTCTTCAAGTGTTCCTAATTCGATACCTCACGTTTATATCTTCTCTATCCTATATTCATCTTTCTGATATTTCTTCACCAAACCCCCATGTTTCTAATTTTCCCATCCTATAATAGCCCTTCCGATATTTTTAATCTGACACCTTGTATTTATAACTTGCCCTATCTAATAATTTCCCTTCAGATGTTTCTATTTCTACTAATCACATTCTTTACTTGACTGTTATACTCTCTACATATGCAAATGTTCTACTTTTAATCTGTGTTCATTTACTAATTACCAAATATATCTTCCATAAATAAAAAAAAACCTCATTCACAGCAGAAGTATCTTACAACCTCCAACATCAAGAAATAAAATCTAATGCAATGCATACTCTTTTCTCCTACCAAATTACATCTGCCAACCTTCCCCATCCCAGCTTCCAGTGAACACGTTTATGAAAAAGAAATATACGACCACATGTAAGCAAAAGAAATACAGCTAATAAGATAATATAACCCCATAGAGAGAATAGCCTTAAAACTGATATAGAAAAACCCATTCCCTCAAACATCTAACTTCTTTAGTCACTTTCTGTGTCCTCTTCATTTATATCCCCTGTCCCTGTCAGTGCATCATCAACCTCTAAGTTTAATAGTCCAGCCAATTCTACTGATGAATATCTCAGTAGAATCCCTTTGCGATGGCGCTTCTCCACTGGCACCTCTAATCTTTCATATGAGTGCTCTAGCTCCTTTCTCAATTCCGCCTCATATTGTCTTTATCTTTAACTTGTGGTGCATCAACTAGTTCTACTTCTACCATACTTACCTAAACTGCAATCCGATGCACCAAGTCAGCCTTGATGTTATTCACCATGAGGTCCTTTATTGCTTTTGGATGAATCTCCCATGTATTCATCAGCCTCTCATATGTGCCTGTTTTGTATTAGTCCCTTGTCTAATATTATGTATCCATTTGTTGCTTTTCATTAGTTATTCTTAACTTACACCAGGCGGTTTCATATTTCAACTCCTGCATGACTAAATTACAATCTTCTGACTTCTATTCTTTCAAATTGTGACATATTGCTGAGGCCATAAAGTATATGAAAACACTATTAATTCTATCTAGAAAGCCCGGGTCCCTATTCCCCTTTATTTTTAGGCCTTGGAAATACCATTGATATATTATATTAACAATCTCCTCTGCATGGAACCATCCCCTAAACTCCTTTTTGGACATTAATATTAGCATCAGATATTGGACTAGTGGTGTTTGCCATCTGACCAACTTACATTCCGACTGCTTTGCCTACAGATAAATTAATCACTATCTAGCAAGTATTTAACCTTTGTCTTCATACATTCCTTTAATAACTGGCTAATACCATACACCCTCATAATGCTTGCCCAATATTCATATATTAGATATGCCCTTATTTAAGAATAAATGCTTTTGAGGTGTTTCAAATCAGTAATCCAATGCCCTAAATCAGATTGGATGTTATACAAATATATCAACCACTCTTACTCATTCTATCTGATAAGGCCCCATTTGTGCCTTATCTCAGGCATGCTGTATAAGTAGGAGTAATTCACCTGGTGTTAGCAGAGGTTTCCCATAATATGTGTAGTTAGTTATAATCTTTTGTATGGTACTTGCAAAAGGTTGTATAATATCGGGAATAGCTGAAAAGGATTGTGTTCCTCTTCCAATGCCTGGCGCTAGTACAGCAGTGTCAATGAAAGTTTCCACTTCTGATTTGGAATCACCTCTGCTATCCTATGTCACAATTAGCTTACAATTTGACCAAAATATCACCTTCCTTATACAAACTTCATTATTGAATGTGATGTTATTTGTGAATGCCACTATAATTTCAACTGTTGGTTATAGTTGAATCACAGTTGCTACAATTTGAGAGGCCTTACATTTACGGCTTACCTACCTAGTTGACGCAGTAGCTTGCTAAGAGGTAGCTTGCTAGGAAGATATCTTGCGAGGCATTGCAGATAAAAAAGACTTGTGCAGGAGGTTTGTATAGAAATATTTCAACACAAAGCATCTAATCTATTTCTTTGAGCATACAACTTGCTAATTAAATCCCCCTCCAAAAAAAATTTAAAAATCCACTCCCCCTCCCAAAAAAAAAAAAAAGGAAAAAAAACAATGAACACAAATCACCTAGATGAAAAAAAAGAAGAAAAAAACAACAAACATAGATCATCTAAAAAAAAAAAAAAAACCAAACAGTCTTCCAATACAGACCCTCTCCTTCTAATACATACTATCCTTGAATCAGATCCATTTAAGACAAATTGGCCACATTTACTCCTACCTCATGTATAGCTTGTTCTCTTGCCCTGCATGCAGCTGGTAGAGCTCCCGAATCTTGTGTGGCTCTAGTTTATACTACCACTGAAGTACCTGCAGTAATCAGTACCTTTGCTAGGAGCATTTCTCTGCCATTTTATGGCTGGGGATCCAGTTCTTATATTATGTTCCATGCTAGAGAATCTGAATTATAAATTTTCTTAGCTGGAAACCTTTCCCTCTGCTTCTTCTTCATTTGACGCAAAGCTCTCTGCTGCCTCTTAATTCACTTGTGGAGCTTTAGCTTCCACTCCTCAAATGCTTCTATTGTCTATGGGAAGGTACATTTGGCAAAGCTGGCAAGATTTTGATGCAATGAGTTAGAATCCTCGGCAGAGTCCATGTACTCCTCAGCTGCATCCAGGAAGTTAGCTGCAAAGTATGTACCATCATTGGGGGGTGGGCTGTCTGCCACCACAGTTTCTAAAGCCGGATCCCTATACAGGATAACTTGTATCCTAATTAGTTTGGAGGAGCTTAGCTCTAAAAATGCCTGCACTTCCTCATCAGGTTGTAGACGTATAGCGGGAGGGATTGTATTAGGGGGGTTAGGGTTGTCTAGTGCTCCATAGACAGCCTGCACTTTTTCCCAGCTGGGATCCTTTCCTGAATCTTATCTACAATCTCCAAAAGGGATACTAACTTCAGAATTACAACACAGTTACTTAGTACTTCATCTTACTTATATTGGCCATTTGCATCTTGTACCTCAGCTCTATGAGTTAGATCAATAAGTAATAACCTCATGGGCTTTTAGAAACCCTTCTCAATATTCTGGTCTGTATTCTGCCCCGGTGCGTTGACCACCCCCTCTGCATTGGCCCTCCCCCCAAACTAGACATCTAGAGCATTCATAGCTAGGTTTGCTACTTGTGGTAATGTGTGTCTGGGCTCTATGTCTGTTGCATTTTTAAGGACGTCTTGCAAAATCTTGTTAAGAGCAGTCTCGGCTACTCTTTTGATTGGTGCTGCCCCATTTTGGATAAGCGCAATTCCAGATACAGGGAGCCCAGTCTCCGGCTGGGTATAGGTTTTGAATTGACTCTAGAGGGCATTCCTGGCCTACCATTTCCCCATTATCCCCTGTGTTCATGCCCACCCCTTGACCCCATTCCTCCAGTTTGAGTACTGGGGATCATTCTCCTCCCATTCCAATAGTACCTTTGCTTGGCTAACTTCTTGTGCTGTAGATAGCATTTGGACAAACTACATTAGAATTTTAGATACCCTCATTGGAAACTATGCTTTAGAGATATTTACGTTATATATATTAGGTGTTATTCAAATGGAAAGTTGTGATGGCGAGAAGGTATTGTGATGATGGCAGGAGGTATTGTGAATAGCTGCTGAGAATAATTGATTCACAGATCTATAGGAGTATTTATGGACTCTACGAAGTTGGACATAAGAGTAGGCCATGTTTGCTTGGTCGGCAATCAACATGGCCAGTCACTCTAGTTCTGTATAGCCTACATAAGGCCATAACCTTTATGTTAATTATTGAATATGTTTGCTTAAGCAGTCAGCAATCTATATAGCCATCTATACCTGCATAAGACTATGACCTTTATATTAATATCTAGCTCTGTGAAAACGACTTTCAAAAGCCGTCAAACTTTGTAAGTTAGAATCTAAGTGTACTATATACTTTCTGTTGCATGTAGATGTTGTTGTAACAGGCACAATAGCGAAATATAAATAACCACAGCACAATAGAAAGTATACAATACACACAGATTCCAACTTACGAGGTTCGGTCATTTACATAGGTGCTAGCAACTATAAAGACTTAAGTTATTTGGTAGGGCTATCCTAAATCTAAGCTTGTTTGGAAAGCAGCTTATACCCCTTCTAGTAAATTTCCTAAGTTAGAAAGACCTAGAATATTGCATATGTATGTGATAGTGCTAAATATTAATAACTTATTTAGAGCTACTGTATCAAGCCACTGATACAGAAGTTATCGACCACTTAAGTTGGAATCTAAGTATGCTGCAAATATGTTGTTGTCCGGTAGATCTTTGTAATACTTAGTGGTATATGCCACTCACATCATTTCCTTCCCAATTGGGTATGAGACTAACAGCTATACATATTGAGACCATAGTACTAACATAGGTTGATTTGTTCCTCTACTCCCAAATCTCTTAATACATATAAACCTTAACATCTGCAATACATTAATTACTATTATTGACTATTAGCTATTCTGCCACTACTATCATTATACCTTCATGTCAACTTACCAGAAACTGATATTCCCACACTAGAACTATCTCCAAAAGATAGTACTAATAGGTATATCCTACTTAGCTTAGCAAAGAAACCCCCTTTGGTTGAGAAAGCCCCCTTTAGTTGAGAAAGCCCCCATTTGGTCGAGAAAGCCCCCCTTTGGTTGAGAAAGCCTCCCTTTAGTTGAGAGCCCCTCTTAGGAGACCCTTTGAGAGTGAGAGCCCTCCCATTAGAGTGAGAGTCCTCTTATTGAAGTGAGAGCCCTCCATTTGAGTGAGAGCCCTCCCATAATTGGAGAAGAGCCCTCCATAATTGGAGCGAGAGTCTTAGTCCTAGCTAATATTTTCTTAGTATTAATGAAGACCCAAAAAACATTATATAGAACATGAAGCCGGCTAAGCGGATAGCTCCTCCCCAAGTGCCTATCGGAATTAACCACCGATATTGAGGATATGGAGGAGGATATGGAAGATAGTACCACCAGTCGCCATCACCACATGGTAAGTGAGCAAAGAAACGTTTGGAGTCGGATTATCTAGGGTTATCTATAACTAGCAATGAATTAGAGAACCAAGAAAATATGCCACTCGCAGTCCTATTTCCACCCCTCCCGTGCCTCCGCGACCCCAATCTCTCCCTAACTCCGGAGGCTCCTCCAAATCTAGCGCCTCCACTATCCAAAGTCAAATCAGAGGCAGGGATAAGACAACGGCATGCCCATCGCGAACGTCTATGGAAACGTAGTCAGAGGGGAAGATGAGCAGGAAAGGATTGATGATTTGGGGATGGAAGAGTCAATATCAGGGTTCATGCAGGAAGTGATTCTTTTGTTCAGGTTGGAAATTGTAGTTTTATTAAAGGGGGAGAGCAAACATAATAAACTACGAGAGTGTTCCAACCAGTGAAGTCGGAACTTATGTCCAATAGATAGGACCTTAACCAAGGATAGGAAGCACCCCAGCCTCATCTTGTTGTTCTTGCCAGCGTGATCGCAGTGGCTTCAGTTGGCTGATCGCGGCGTTGAATTTAGACGCAACAAGATGAAGGTAAGGGCTCTCCCGACTCCAGAGGTAGAGGGCAGTCTCCATGGTAGAGGGAAGTAAGGAAGGATGCGAAGGTTGTGTATTTGGTGTGGGGTAGAAGAAAGAAAGTAAGTAGAGAGAAGATTAGGAAGGGGGGTGGGGCCAAGGGTATCGTGCGCAGTCGGTCTTGGCAAAATCCAACGCATCACGTCAGATAAAATTCTTATTTAGTGCGATCGGAGCCTTGGCGCTTATGAAGCTTATTCCCTGAGATTCTGTTAATGAAAATATTACACCACAAAATCTGTCTCTTACAACATTTTACAACCTCCGTGACGTTTCAAAATGAACAGATACAAAACCCTATGCCAATGGTGCCCACGATTCTATACTTCAGCTGGAGCATATTCAAATCATCTGGCGAAGGTTCATCCTGAAAAAAACGTGAAGGATCTTAATGGGCTACTGCCACCATCTCGAAAGCGTCGGTTCTCCAACACCAGAGATACTGTTGATTTAGATTATGATATAGACGAAGTCAATTTCACCGATATTATATCTGCCGATGTTGATTACTACTCTGATTCATGCCATAGCGAGGGATCTGATAGGGAGGCTCGAACTTTTTGTGTTGAACCAAAATCCGATGAGGGAAGTCAGCATGCAATCACCTATCCACGTGCAGGCAACCCAATACGTCAACATGTATTTCCGGAGGAAGACCAAAACTTCAATTTGTTTGCTCCATTCTGCACCTCAATTGATTATCGACTGGCATGCTTCTTCAATTCTACAAAGACCTCACAGTCAAAGATCGACCAGTTTTTCAAAGATAACCTCTTGAAAGGCCTCAATCCAACGCACGAGGTTCAATTTCGGTCAGCGTATACAATGTATAAGCTTATCGACGCGGCGGCAAATGAACCTTCCTGGCACTCAGGAACAGTGAACTACCCATTACTCAAGGGGGTGGCCTTTTATTATCGGAATATTATTGCAGCAGTGAAGTACCTTCTACGCCAAAAGGTTTATGCTAGCGAGATGGCCTGGGGCCCGCGGCAAGAATACGACAATGAAGGGAACAGGGTATATAGTGAAATCTATACTGCAAAGTGGTGGGAAGACACTCAGGTGAGCAATTTCTGTGTGCTATGTCGGATATCCAACTAACTGAAACGGATAGGCTTTGCTACCCGAAGGCGGGACACTTGTTCCGATTTTACTAGCATCAGATGAAACTCACCTAACGAATTTCTCTGGAGACAAAAAGTTATGGCCTGTTTATATGAGTATCGGCAATATCGGAAGCTCCATACGCAATACACATACGATGCATGCCTGGATACCAATTGCACTGCTACCGATTGGGCCGAAACGAATCAACAAAATACCTGGGTATTCGGTAGAAACACAGGAAATTCAGGCGTTGCAAACCATACACGATGTTTTGGCGCATTTGCTGAAACCGCTATCTGACGCGAGATGTCAGAAAGGCTACGAGATGGTTTGTGCTAATGGGAACGTACGCTTATGCTTTCCTAAGCTCTTTTGTTGGCTCGCTGACTATATGGAAAATGCTACAATCCATGGTATTGCAAACAACCGCTGCCCTTCTTAATCCCCGTCGAGAAGCTTGGTGAGTATTCAGGAAGTGGTTATCCAGCTCACTCACATCAAAATTATGCCGCAGCATACAACAATTCCGACGCTATCAGTTTGAAAGCAAACGGCATTAAAAACATCAAAAACGCCTTGTGGTCAGTCCCAAATATAAATCCGCCTGAGCTCGTTCGAGCAGATGTTTTGCACAATATCCTCCTAGGAGTGTTAAATCATTTAATGGATTGGATTCAAGGTTTTCTAGAATACCATGAGCGGATTAATGCGTTTGACTATGTCTGGCATCGGTTGCCTCCCTACCCTGGATTTTCAGTTCCGACCAAGGGATACCGAGTTGTTTCACAATGGTCGGGAAAGGAAATGCGGAACTTTGGTAAAGTCATTCTTGGAACATTTACTGCGGCGTTGCGTCGGAAGGCCAACCAACCACGGCCTACTGGAGGTCAGGTACAGGAGTTCAATCGAGCAATTCGCTGCGTACGTAGCATCACTGACTTCTATCTCATGACTCAGTATCCTAGTCATACGGATAAGACAATTTCTTATTTACAAGAATATTTGCGTGTGTTTCATGAAACTAAAGCTGTGTTCTTGAGGTTCCGTGCTGATAAGAAAACAAGAAAGGCTGCTGCAGAAGCACATAAGGATTTGTTGAAGGAACAAGCGGGATCGTTGGTTGAAGACCTCACAGCATCGGAAAAGGTTAGGATGCATCAAGAGAATACCTTGCACCGTCGGGAATTGGTGAATGACATTTTACAAGAAGGGGCGCACTTCAATTTCCCAAAAGTCCATTTAATTTCCCATTAGGCCGAACAGATTCCGAAGTTTGGGGCTCTAGCTCAATATTCTACAGATATCAGTGAAGCCATGCATAAAGGCCTTAAGGATGCTTACCGTCGAAGTAATAGGGTTAATGCAACACCACAAATAGTTACTACCTACACGAGGGATCATACTTTTGCTATGAAGGACTTGACACTTAATCTATGGAACCAGGTTAGGCAAAACGGAGATGTGACGCCAGGTGTCAGACAGGTCTACTTGAAGTTGCGGGCGAAAATTGAGTTGGGATTAATACCCAGCCTTGAGGATCTGGAGCGTGTAACCGGCTTACCAGATCTAGTGCTGACAACGCAAGCGTTTTTAAGGCAGGAAGTTAGAAGCATGGATTCCGACCCTACCGGGCTGTTAGTTCAGGAAATTCGTTCATATGGGATGCTTCAAATTCCAGTGCCAAAATTCAATGGAGAAGGGTTCATTTTGCACAATGCTAGATGCACCGAGAAGTTTCGCGGGAAGGAAAGACACGATTGGATATGGGTAAGGAGACAGCGTGCATTGGATGAGGCACCAGTAGGGACGCTGAATGGACGAATACCAGGACGAATCAATACATTGTTCAAAGTAATAACTATGGCAGGAATAGTGCACCGGTTGGCGCATGTGAATCTGCTTCAATGCATCGGGGGAAATGCTGTGCAGGGCACAGAAGGGATGGTTCGCGTTGGATTGCCGATGAGTGGGGAAGGGGTTATAGTTAAGATATCATAAATAGAAGGGATTGCGCATTTGATACTATTAGAGCCGGGGGAAAGTTGGTTGGTAAATAATAGAATAGACTTAGAGACGTGGAATACGATTTATGATTAGAGAAGTGGAATATGATTTATGATTAGGAAATAATAAACTTGTGACTACAGTTGGGGGAAGAGCCACAAAGAACGTGAAGTGTCGGATATAAAACAGGTGCCAGGCGAATGTTAGGAGGCTATGTGTGGGGGTGTAGAAAATTGTAACGCATGGGACGGTATAAAAATAGTTGACGCGTCCTGACACAGATTTGTATCTGCAGTTGTGTCAGGACGCGCATTGGATGCAAAGAAGGTAAAAAGGTTGTTGTGATGCATAGGACGGAGAAAACGTAGAAAGTGCATCCTGACGCAGAATTTTTTCTGCTGATGAAATTCGTGTATCGATACATAAATTAATCAAACCAATAGACTCTAATTACTGGAACATTATTAGTGACCTCCATATCCTTTGCTGTTATACCCTTCAAGTTTATAGTATTTTTTAGACTGCTTTAACTGATCGGGCATTTATTGAGCATATCTTGTGTAAGACATACTAACATTGACTTAGAGACCGGAAATTCCAGCCTTCCCATTATATCGCAGTAGTCAATAATGGTACTCTCTTCACCCCAAGTGAATAGCTATTCATTCCAGTATGAATTAGACCTACTGCCCCCCTTCCCCTTAACTCTCTGACCAAGTGTGGATTTATCCATACTATATAGCTGTGCTAATCGGAGAATGGGTATATCAGGCTCTCTACGAGCATGTTGCATTGCCTTCTGCATAGCTGCATCCGTATATCTAGGCATTTCAGGAATTGTATAAGCGAGTTTGATTAATCTAGTGCTGGTGAAATGAATAGTATAGGTAGCAGAGGCCACAAGGTAGTTGGCCATAAGATATATACTGAGAAAGGTGATAGGGGTGTTGTTGAGCAGGGGTAATTGACATGGATTATTACACCATTATGGATCATTACTAGGTCAAAAACTATACAATTTAACTTAAATTTCCATCTGATAACTAGCAACGACAGAAAGTAATATACTTGTAAATTATCTCTTCCCCCAATCCATATCTCGAGACTAGACTTTATCTATTTCAAAATATTAACTAAATAAAATACTTCTTTATGCTTAAGATTCTCTATGATATTATCTTTGACTGACTTTAGGTTTCTGTTATTAGTTCCTTCAATAAGTGAGAGGTTAAACAAGAGAAGAATAATTTTGAAAAAAAAAAAAAAAAAAAAAAACCCAAGGTATGAAGGTACTAATAAAAAAAATAAATTGAAGCTACATAGCTATAGCCTTAGACAATAGGTGAATACTGCTTGATAGCGGTGATTTGATACTATAGCTATTATGGAGAACATGAGGCCTTCTCCCCTTTAAAACAGCAAAAATAATATCTGCGTCAGGTGTGTCAGAAGCACCTGACGCTCCGACGCAACATTTTCCTACGTCCGACGCAAATTGGGCTTTCTGGATGCAACTTATTTCCTACTATATATCCCAACGCACACCAAACTTATCTCACTTAACTAACGTATACACATCTTAATTCAACACAACTCATTTGAAGCCATATTCTCAGATTCATATCCACCTCAACCCCCCACCCTCTGCGCAGTCAACATCGCATTCTAAATTCCGACGTGAATAGTCTACTAGCATAGCCGCGCTTGTTCTTGTACTTTGCCTGCATATTATGCATTTTGAAATAATCCCTTTTATTCTTGAGAATCTACTAACGCTATACTAACACACACTGCACTCCAACATCTCCGTCCCCTTATTCGCCTGTATATCCGGGTCCATATGAGCCTGTAATACCGGGTTCTTATTCGCCTGGATCGTCGGGTCTATATGAGCCTGCAATATCGGGTCCTTATTCGCCTGGATCGCCGGGTCCATATTACACCTGCAAAATGTCTTGCTCTAATAGTCTTTTAAAAATGTGTTGACTAACCCTTTAGCTCTACTACTTAGACGAATCTCCATATATATATAGCTATCTGGTAATATTTTTATCAATTCAAATACGTTATATACTAATTTGGGTAATTGATAAATTGCCTGCGAGGGGCGTAAGTAGGTGTGCTGCCCACGGGCTGCCCAGAACATTTATACTGCTTGAAACCACTCCACCTCATGAATTAGATGCGTAATGCATAGAAGACAAAATATTTTGCTTCCCTGTACTTACGGTGTAGGGCCTCTCTTCACTAATGGGCAACAGCTGAAAACATAAGCCCCAGTGGGCCCGGCACTACTTTCACACAAGCCTTGAAATATTAGACTCCAGCTAACTATACTTTCCCACCCTCTACCACTAAGGCTATTTAGGACAATGGCTTCACCGACTACTACCAAACCCAGCTGCTGGGCCAAGCGCAGACAGCGGCTACCATCAATACACTGATTCCATTTGTATCGTGCATTATAGAATGAAACCCTTTTTTAGTGATATCACGAGGGCGTTCGTGACAGAAAGATTTAATCGAGTGCTTTTCGTAGCTTTGTGTATTGAGTGCAACTAGAGATATACCTAGATAAAGACCAGTTATCTTAACACAAAGCAGCTTAATGCTCTTTACAGGTAGTTTTTCAGCTATGCCTTCTCATACCTGCTGCCCCACCAAGTTCTGAACTTCCTTTGTTGCAGTTGTGTGATTGTCAACCTGTTATGCGTTTGATGTAATCTGCAGCGGACAAGGCAGGGTAGCACAACCATAGAGCTATTGTAGTGTAATTAAAAGGGAGGTCCCCAGGATCCAGGCGTAATACCTAATCCAAAGGGAGATATCTAGCCTGTTTAACTATGAGTACGGAGTGGACCTCCATCTCAACCCTTTATGCCGTCAACTCACTCCAGCTCCCCAATACCAAAAACCAAACCCCCTTAAGCAACCCCACCCCGCCCCCCTCCCCCCTCCCCCCCTCCCCTTATCTGTGCAAACTATGCACAATCTGGCGGTGTCTACGAATTTATAAGGAAATGCGAAAACGGAAGAAGAAAAATTCCAAGAAATTACGCGGTAGTATATGTTAACATTTGATGGATATTATTGTGACTCGATGAAAAGGAAAAAATTTAGTCTCGAGACATGTTCCGTCGCTCCCAGTTGTATCTTAGTTAATTTAGGTTAAACGTAGTCTGGTTGGCACGGTTAAACGGTAATCAGACTCATTAGGGTTAACTACTGTGCTTATCAGATTCTTCATTAGATCGCAAGGCTTGGCATGCTCGAAGAAAAGAAAGGGGGGGGGGTGTGGAAAGGTTTGACTCAACTGAAGGAGTATGGTTATATTATTATTGCAGGAACGCAACCAGACCACCTAGAGGGATGGGGGTTTCAAAAAAGCATGCCCTAATCTAATTTTCAAAACCGCTATCTTTTATTCCAAACCAGTCTGAAGTTGAGGGTAATTAAAATCGCCCAATTTACAGCTTTTTTTTTTTCATTTTTTTTTTTTTTCAAGTATTCAGTACTCATATGCCGTCCCATTACAGCTGTTTTCGTAGATCCTCAAGCGGGCCGTGTTTTTTCACTCCAAAGTGTACCATTAATGGCAAGAATGTTCAAAATTATTTAGATGAGCATTATCTCAATGCAATAAAGTATCTTGCACTTCCAGGCAGGGGACTTGGAAGACTCGATAGTCATTGGATTGGAATCCCTCAATGACCCTAATCGAATCTTATCTGCTTATCAGAAATTTCATGCTTACCCTAAAGAGCAAAAGAACCATAAGGGCACGTCTTCTACCACCGCCTGGCAGGCTATCCTGATAGGCTCTGGGAGGTCATGTGATATTGGGATATGTCTGGCACTACCTTGATTGATCCGAATGGGGTTCAGGCGTGGCTGCCAGCAAGATTATGGCGATAGCAGATATGGCTGGGAAAAGAGATTCCGGATGGAAGCTGGGTAAATGTATTTGTTGCCCCCCCCCCCCCCCCCAGCATGGAGTTTGGGACTCGGAAACTGATACCTATGCTCTGAAATGAAACTATTTTTCGAAAGCTCCTAATGGAAAAACCCCCCCATTATTAGTGACTCATGAGTGGTGCAATGTGCAATATTTACTTCATGAACCACCATTGTCGCACTTTTAATTCTCGCTTTCTGCAAGTAAACTCATTTGAATCGATACTTATCTCCATCCTGGTACGCACTCCTAATCTTTTCCTCTGCATGAGCGGAGTTCCAATTTTCTGTTCACATTCC
Organism: Terfezia claveryi; assembly: GCA_015179025.1. Lineage (NCBI taxonomy): Eukaryota > Fungi > Ascomycota > Pezizomycetes > Pezizales > Pezizaceae > Terfezia > Terfezia claveryi. Next base: position 378,065 of record WHUX01000038.1, on the reverse strand, counting down.
AACGCGAAGGGTCTCCTAGCATAGGCACGACTGCGCTTGATTTTCTATGGCACTTGCATTTTATGCATTTCTAGCCTTGTGTTTTATTTTCTCACGATATAATGTAAAAGTAGCTAAACACAAAACCAAATCACTGCCACAATCTATCTGCAAAGGCACCACAAAATCACCCGCCCAAATCAGCCCGTGCAAATAAGCCTAGAAATCAGCGTGCAAATCAACCTAGATATCCGCGTGCAAACAAGCCTAGATACATATCCACGTGCAAACAAGCATAGAAATCACCGTGTAAACCAACCTACACATATCACCCCCCAAATCAGCTCCGTATCTCTGTGCAAATCAACCTAGATACATATCCACATGCAAATAAGTCTGTCCAAATAACCTCCGTATCATTATGCAAATAAGCATACAAATCTCGGGCTATGTTGTAGGTGGGCCTTGGGGATGAATGACCAGAAGAATTCTCTACACAAATCCCTGGAGGCCGTGTACGGTATTGGATCTGTATGCTGCCAGGCCCCTATGTATTGTCGGATCCAGCTGCCGTTGACTTAGAACCAGCTCCCACTGTCTTAGAACGAGCCCGCGGCTTCGGATTTGAGCTCCTCAGCTGTTTGCACAATCTAGTACGGATGAGGAAATAGCCGTATGTGGTAAATGCAAACATGGGATTGATGGTGATTATTCTGTCGGTCATAGTAAGTACATAGGCTTGATTATGGGGTAATTCTAGAGCTAATTCCACTGGTGATTGTAGTGGTGATTCTGCCAGCTATTCTGCTGGCTGGGCATGATGGTGAACATTATAATGGCAGATTGTGTTGGTGATCTTGCGAAGGGCTAGAAGTTATAGAAACATTATGGGAAGCCCAGGACGCAGAAAAAATAATCGCACAATGCTCTGATTGTGGTAGAAAATTGCTTGTATTGATCCTATTGAATTCGCACGCTTAACGATATATTGTCAGGAAGAAGGAGAAGAGAAGAATAGTGCGGGCCTTATTCGCCCATAAATCGTGCAAAGAGAACATAATCTCATAACCGTTTGCCCACACTCCAAAGCCGTCCGGAACATTCCAAGCTCAACGATTCCGTCAACAACATTCTAAGGCACCTTGCCTTTCCTCATCAGCTGGCACGGATTACCACATTCAACAGACGCAACCTGTTAGGTTGGCGATAGGAAACACGACGCACGACGCACAGATGCACAGACGCACAGGAAGATGTGCTGCGTCCAAACGCAGATTTTTTTTTTTTTTTTTTTTTTTTTTTTTCCTCTGATGCGTTTCGACACAACTCCCCAAAGTGGTAGGGGCAAGCATAAATACGGACAGTATCCCCCTCACATTACCAATTGCTCACCTTGTATACGCCTCTGCTCTCCTCACAAAAGCCTGGTCACAGAATTAATCCAACCAAAAAAATCCCGTTATCCGACTCAAAATGCCCACGCCAGCAAACGCTATCAATAACTCTATCGATGTGTTAGGGTGGTCACATAGGATCATAGATGGAGGGGGGCGGAAGAATTCACAGAAATATTTGAATTGGCGAAGTGAAGTTGAAACCAAGATAAGATCTAAGGGGTGGCAATGGAAAAAGGATGGGGGAACTCTTTACGATGCCTTCGTTCTAGACTGTGTAGCATTACCAGACTTTCCAGTCTCTGGAGCGTCTATTATCCGACGCAGCCTGAAGACGGAGGACACAAAACCAGCACACAAGGCATTGAATGAATTAATGCTTGATTGTTTCAAAAAGGTGCGAGAATCTCAGCATAAACGTAGAAGGGCACTGGCACGGGAAGACTTAGCTGGCGAAGCTGAAACTATTGTCAGAGGAGGAGAACCCGACGTGAGATGTCAGCCCGCGAACAAGAGGCATAGGATAGAAGATGGGAGGCCCATTGTAATGTACATATTGGACCCTGGGAATGCAATCCATCATCATCCAATTACAAAAGAGTGGAATTGGAATCTCCCGGGGATCATGAAGATAGCAGTTCTGTACGAGGCATCGATTAATGAGCTTCACGTCAAGATTTCCCCTCACCTGCCAGATGGGAGAAAAGTAAGGGAAATTATAGGTGCCCTATCCAATGCAGGACCTATGACTGGGGGAGTGCCATCTGACGTCACGCATATACGATCCGACGAGGACTTGAATGCATTCCTGCAGCTGACGGAGGCAAAGCCCATAAAGCTGCTAGTGACATTGCACAAGCGGCAGGCAGACGGGGAAAACACCCCACCCCCGGAAGAGAGCAACATGGGGACATATTATTTTGACTTGAGGCGTTTCGATGGCCGGGAGTACTACATGGACGAGTTAGAAGACTCAGAAGAGGAGATAGGGAAACGGGCAGGAGGAAAAAGAGGTTTACCGCGGAAAGACGAGAAGTTCGAAGAAGGCCTTTCCGAAATCAGGCGTCGGATCCGACGCCAGCAGCGTCTGTTAGAGGACTATGAAGCCAAGCACAAGGTAGCATATCCGCAAGCTATTCACGATAGTGACCCAGGCGGGGACCTGAGGTTATATTGTTATGGACCGGATGACGAGCTATCAGGCAAACAGATCGTGAAGTTCAGGAGGGTGGTAGCAGCCTATGTTGCGGATGTGGCAGCAAGAAGGGCCGAAAATGAGGCTGCAGGGGGAAGTCTAACGGAAGTAGAAATCGCAGAAGCTGCTAGAGCAGCTATTAAGGAGGAATTGGACAAAGGTGAAGAATATGCGGAGCTTGGTCTTTCACCGACCAAGGCTTGAACTGGGGCGTCTGAGAGAAGTCGGGATGGTGTGGAGGGTGGAGCAGGTGGAGATTCTTGGAGCGGGGAGGGAAAATGTTATATTTAGGATTAGAGACGACGATGAGATGAATGTATGAAATGTAAAATAGCGAGAAGTGAGTTTAAAAAGATTGTGAGGTAGGGACCGGTAGGGCTGCATGGGACGCAGGATCCCGACGTCTGGACACAATTTCTTTTTCCCCTGAAGGCTCCAGTCTTTGAGATACCTCCCGTAATCAAGGGTACTGTGGATGAGGATGATAGATAAGTATGTATATACACCACATTTCTATGATGGTATCACTTTGATGACAAAGAGCTGGTTTGTCGCCATTTGATTTAGCTTAATTCCTAACCATCATTACCCCAACAACAATCGATATTGGATCTGGGTTTCCTAAAGGACCGATATTGGTCACTTGTGTTTGCAATCAAAATGCGATCAGAAATTGCTTCAAGGACCAGCTCATTGCGATACGTGAGGAAGGAATCCAAAATATCGGTAAATATCTCCATTGCTCTTGAACTACCACAAGGCTCATCCTTCTTCCTCCAGTCTTCAGTGAAATAGGAATTCCTTATGATATGGACAAGAAGGCGTTATACTCGTGTGGTGATACTCATCACAGGTTCACGCTATGGATGCAAATCAGTTTTTATTGGAAGACGCCAAAGTTGGTTTCACGTATTGTGCAACAGTATGTTGACGAGCTCTGGATAACGGACACGATACTAACCAATAGGGCTAGAATTATCATACATGGGGGGGCTAATGGACTCGGAATGGAGAAGATTTAAGCATATTCAGGGTTGATGATAGTACCGTTTCGGCAACTGATGGTAACATCATCAATAGCCCCTGCAGACCCCGAAAGTGTAGTCTGGTTCCGAAAGTGCTGATAATCGAGAAGCGGAAGCAGTTATCCGCCCATCTCCAATTGGAACGCTTGTGGAGATGGATTTGACTTGGCGAAGGTGACATTCGGCAATCCACGCAGGAGAAGTGCACCGAGGGAAATATTTGTACCACCACTCCATTTCTCAAAGTATCAAATATCTGACAACATCAGGTGGGAAGTGGTAATACAATGAGCAGACAAGAATTCTAAAGTGGTGGCACAACGAGGCCGAACAAAGAATCAAGATTGTAGGGGTAAAAACATTGAGTGTAGAAGTGGAAGATGCTAATCTGGCATTTGTAGTTGTGTGGTAAGGTCTGCTCGGTGGTGTAAAGACATGGGCTATAAAATTTTGGTGTTGATGATGGTGTTATTTCTTGGTCACAGGCAATAAGTCTGGTTGTCGTGAATTCTCATATCTTTAATTTGTTTCTCCGGTTTTATGGCTATTTTGTATCAGATGGCACACAGAGAAGGAGAGGGGGGGGGTTCAGTGATTTAAGCGTGGTGACGGGCCGGACAATAATTTATGCCAGGTCAATTTTGTCCACTAGGCCAGTTCCATTGCGCACTCCACTTGGCAAGAAGTATATACTCTGTGATATTATACTCAAACTTAAGCAGCACCCCCCGGTCACCCTTATTGGCACCCCCGATTCCCCCGATTCCCCCGCCCCCATTCGAGTCACAGGATAAGTTGGCTTAACAAACCTATACATTGAAAAACCGAGGTTCAGCAACCCGCTTAAGGAAAAACTCCAATTTCCACCAAACTAAGACCGGATACACGCTTATTAGTGTTGTAAACACTGCCATATATTCCCCAACCCTTGACATCATTCATTAGTAACTTATCCCTCTCGGAATTTGCCAGAGTTCATCGGACAAGGTCCCGTCTACAGCACGGGGATAAGATGCAAGGGAGACCATTGCTTCTCTCTGTAAGATTACGAGGCTATGAGTGGAGGAATTTATTCAGATAACAAAGGCTTGTATATGTGCAAAATCCATCTATTTGAGAACTATCTTAGCGATCGCTATAAGGGTCGAGGTTTATGGAGCTAACTAGTGTTCTATGGAAAGATCCATCTATCAAAGTAGGTGCGATCCGGTCGCTTATATGTGCCCTTCCGCACCGCCACCTTCCCTCCCGGGAATCCCTGCATAAGCCTTGTTTATCCTAATATACTGTCACTTTAAAGGCTCTCCAGACGGCTGGCGAGCGTATTTCCTACACTCTCAGGCAAGTTCCCTATGCGCTCAAGATTGGTGGATTAGACCGGTGGTTCCAGCGGAGGATAACTATAGTAGCATAAGTGGGGGGGGGGGGGGGCAAGTTTCGGTACTGCTGCTCCTTGATAGCCTTGATCGCCTCAAAGAATCCAGTAGGAAATGAGCGCGCCCATGCCGTAGATGTAGTATGCTGGGCGGAAGCCTCGGACAGGGAGGTTGCGCTGTGCGGGAAGTGCGGTTACCCGTCAGCCCATGAATTCCCGGTATCAACACTTCGGGGGGTAATTGAATTGGACAGGGCCGTAGCCCCGACTGGTGAGAGGTCTTGAGGCATGGTGGATGCGGTGGTAGGTGGAGATAGAGTTACCGGTATGTTGTCGTGAGGTTCTGCTAGTCGTTAGTGGGGTTCATGGGAATGACTAAGCGTGTTGGGGTGGCACTAGGACGAATGGGGGAGTATGTAAACCTTTTTTAATAAATCTTTACGAGACTGCGACTTTTAACAACGAAGCCAACTACAGAGTCAAGTAAGGTACTGGAATCTTGGAAAGGGGTGAAGTGGGATGGCCGACTCAATGGATATGACCAGTACTGTGCATGCTGAGTTGGAGAATGGGAATATGAAGCAGCAAGACACCACGATGAACGGAGTCAGCAATGAGCCTACAGAAGCTCCAACAAAATCTGGATCCTCAGGAAATACTCCAAGCAAGTCCTCGGGACAGCTGCAGGAAGCCTCAGAACTACAGCTCAGCAAAAACGCCCTAAAACGACTCCGACGCCAACAAGCCTGGGAGGAGCACAAAAAGGAGCGCAAGCTTAGGGATAAGCTAAAGAAGAAACAAAAGAAAGAAGAGGAGCGTCGAGCTCGAGAAGAGGAATCAAAGGCGAAGCCAGGCCAGAAGCGGAAAGCTGGTGGCGAGGAAGGAGACGCCGTGGGTACAGAAGATTTGCAGAATGGGGCTATAGTAAAGAAGCAAAAGAAAACACCTACCCTGGTCCCCATTACTGTCATTATTGATTGTGGTTTCGATGATCTGATGCATGAAAAGGTCTATGATTGCATCGCCCCTCCTCCCTCAAGCTACCCCAATATCTATGTATGCTAACATGGTCGATTCATTAGGAAGTCACCTCCCTCTCCTCCCAACTCACCCGCTCCTACTCCGATAACCGCAATGCCCCATACCAGGTCCAACTCTCCGTTACCTCTCTTAACAAACGCCTCAAGCATCGAATGGAGACAACTCTCAAAAACCATCACAAAAACTGGAAACGTGTGAAATTTTGCGAGAATGATTACGAGGTCACACAGGAAAACAAGGACAGCCTCATTTATTTATCAAGCGATTCTGATTATACCCTAGAGGGGCTTGAGGAGGGAAAAACCTATATCGTGGGTGGAATTGTTGATAGAAACAGACATAAGGTTGGTCGTGTTATGTGCTTGGGGATAGTATAAATGAACTGTAGGCTGATAGTGGGGTTTGCATAGGGAATATGTCACAGGAAGGCTACAGAGCAAGGTATCAAGACAGCAAAGTTACCAATAGGAGACTATATACGCATGGCATCGCGGGTGGTGCTCACTACAAACCAGGTCGTGGAGATTATGTTGAAGTGGCTGGAATGTCGGGACTGGCAGGAGGCATTCCTCCAAGTCATCCCACAGCGGAAGGCTCCCGAGGCGAGGAACGAAGCAGATACAAATACAAAGGCAGGGGAGGGAGACGAGGGCGAGGAAGAGGAAGAGGAAGATGATGGGCATGAGGGATATAGTGAAGCTGGTGAAGGTCAAGGGGAAGATCGAGCGGAGCAGAGTGATGCAGTAATCAAGGATACGGAAGCAAAGCCTACGAAATCTGAATCTGTAGCGGATAATGACGAGGTTACGCTGATAACAGAGTGAAGGATGAGTCAGGTGTATTGGCCGAGGGGATTAAAAGGGAGGCCATATAGAATTTGTGGGCGTCTATTTTAGCGTTTTTTTTCCTTGCCCCCTATAGTTGAGGGTAATTTGTGGTATAGTATAGACCAAGCATACTTCACACAGCGACCCAGACCCTTTATGCGCTTTAAGATTAGAATAAAAGAGAATTATCAATGGATACCTAACACTTATGAACCTTCCAAACCGAGTCGAACTCTAACTTAGCTGTACAACAGAGAGGCCTGGGACGCAGTAGAAGATTTCTTTCCCTACCTTTATAACAGACAAATGTTGAGACAGAGCGGGCGCATTGAGGGATCGGGATTATCTTCGTTTTCCTTTCCCATTCCTTTCACTACAGATTTTCCACTATAACTATCGAGTTGTACATAGTTGCGGCAGATTGATTTTACCGTGCCCTTCTATCCACAGGCAGTACTGATTTTTTTTTTTTTGGGGGATTTTTTTGGGATTTTTTTTTTATTTTGAAAGAAAAAGAGACCGGACACTCTACTTTCATAATTAACTACTATACCTAGTTCTTTTCGTGCTCACCCCTTTTTGAGGCAGCATGTTCCTGCGTCCGCTTTCTCCCCCCGCCGCCGGAATACAAGTTTTTGCTAAATGACCTAGGAATAATGCAATAGACGGGTGATTTTCCAGGTTCAGGGTAATGAACTATTCTGTTAGCGTATACAATCAAATCAAATCAACAAAAAAAAAAAAAGAACTCGTTTCTATCAGAACAGTCGGGGAAAAAAAAAAAGCATATTATGTGTTTTGAATCTTTTTTTATTTTTGTGCAAGGCTGAGTACTGAGAATGAGGTCCTCCAATAAGTTATATAACATAGTAAAATGTCACAATAGATATCCGTCACTTCACAGGTTTTTCTAGAGAAGAAGAAACTCTGTATGATAGAGTAGAGTAGTTCCCTATACACTATTAGTAATCCCAATAGTCAGAACGAACGATAGTACGCCATTTTAAATACCCTTTTCATTTGTTGCATAGACAGCGTGGGGGGGGAGTGAGGCAGATTTACCTTATGAAAATGCTAACACGTCTGGTTCAGGGTAACTATTCCTTCGGCACACTTTGTATTTGTATTTCCTGGCCGAATTAAAAATAAGCCCCTGCTAATGATTAACAACGGAGGTTGATGCAGATAGGTCTTGTATATAAATACTTTTAGATGACTTTAAGCTTCTAGGTAGCAAGCAGGGGGAGGTGAGATGGAGCAAAAATTCATGCATAGTCCCCCCGCGCAGCTGGTTGGTGCAAACCCCTCCACAAGGTACACCGCAGAAATTAGGGGGTTTGGAAGAAAAATCTTCATTGCACGAGAATATCAACACGACTCACCAACACACAAGACTACACTGGCACCCACTATGACCAGCTTCATCTTGAGTTCTCTGCTTGTATAACCTCGCAAAATTGCTGTAGGTGAAGGCGAAGTGTGTTTTTATTTGATAGGCGTCTTGCCAAGGGGTAATATATGTTGTTTCTAATAGTGCAATAAGTCTAAGCCAGAAACATCTGAATGTCACAAAACCAAAACACCTTAATACAGAGCAGAACCGCACTTAGATAAAAATATATAAAAATAGCAAAAAAACGACCAGCAAATATTCAAGCCTCCCTCTCCACCCCCGCTCTAGCCAGCAATCCTTCCACATCCCCATCCTCCACGCCATCCAACCGCCCTTGCTCCAACTGTGTTAGAACCGGTTTACCCACCGCCCTCACCATCGCCATAACAAGCCCCTCCACCAAATTCTTCTCCAAGTCCCTAAAACTCCCCACTAACTGTGTAACCTCACTGTCACTAGCCTCCTTATCACTACCTTTACCATTCCCCTTGGCTAGGACCCTCCCTACTAAATGACTTTCTAATCCAACACCGTTAGGAGGAACTATCTCCTTCAACACCTCCTTCCTAACCTCTTCCCACGAATTGCTCACGCCACCTTCATCCGCACCGAACATCTCATTGACGACAATATCTTCCATTGTATCTGGTATCTCTTCCTTCTCATCTCCATTTAGAGGTACCACTCCCCATGCAAAATTCTCGCAGAGTGCCTGTAACGGAGGGACTCCGTGGCACAAATAATCCTCAGCAAATGCATGTGCCATAAATGAAGCTGCTATCCCCATCCATAGGGTGCTGACAGGTGATCCGAGGACAACTGTCGACGTCCACGCTGAAAGAAGCATGAACAGAGGTACAGAGTCTGACAGACTTGCTGTGCCACAGATTGAGCCTGCCGATACGGTAGAGCTGCGGCTGATGTGGCCTTGCTGCTCCTCTTGGTTATAGCCTTCTTCCTCATCAACATCATCATCAGGACCAAATCGTTGAATGCAGTACAGCAGAAGATGCTCAGGAGCGACCTTATGCTCCGCTAGAAGGAACTTGCCAAGGAAATCCGAATCAGGAAAGACGTGAGTAACCCCGCGACACCTGAAATAGCGTCGTAGACGTAAATGCTTTTGCTTCCTAAGCCGTAGGACCGTAGTCTGTGACTTACGGGCGAAGGAGCTTGCTGGGTCAATTCTTCGAAGCAGGAGTGATACAAAACGACAGAGGATGAGCCTGAAGCGGACGTCGCGGTGTAAGGGACGAACACCACTTGGGTGGAGTTGTTGGTATGTTTGCAGAAACGCTGGGGGGGTTGAGGGTAAGGCATCAGCTTAATTGAGGGTAACACACGACCACACACTCTCTGTCGAAAAGGTGTCATACAGTTAACCAATAGCAAGCTTCGATCAGCCTTCTGTGCTACCTCTGCCTCTGCCAAAACACGCGCGTCCCCACGAGGAAGGCCCTCCTCTAATTCTTCTGCATGCCGTACATCCCATTCTAGTAGCAGAGCTGATATACAATTGTGAAGAAGATAGTCAAGGATCAGCTCATCGACTATGGATGTATCCCTCAACGACATGGAGTATAAGTCTCTGCTGAAGTTTCGAAGTATATCTTTGGTTTATGCGGGGAAGATATGGATGTACAACATAATATTAACGCACCCTGCAAACGGAATGTTTGTCTGATCTGAAGCAGTCCTGTATAGATTTCGTCCTCCGTCCCCAAGTTCGAATTCTCTGGCTGGTAGGGGCTGAAAATTAAAGTTGGTGATGCAGGGACACCATATCATATCTCAAACTCGATCGGAGTGATGTTGTACTCAATGTAGCTAGACGACGGGACCTTATCCCGGTAGGGCATAGTCGCCAAGAGTCTCTGTATGGCTCTGCCAAGCCTCCACCTGCCGGTATCTGTTGCGCTGCTATCTCACCATTCAACACAAATCTCGGGACCGCCGTCTTTAGCCTCTCTAAGGACTCAATATAGACTCGTAATCGCAAGCTTAATGTATGCCGAAAAAAAAAATTACCAAAAATTGCTCTGCCTATCTACCTCTCGGCTGACTGACATTCCAGCTGCAAGCGTGCATCATCCCCCCGATTGGTGCCTTGCGTCCAGGTGAAAGTGCAGTGGTAACCTCCTTGCACCCAGACAAATGCCAAGTGTTAACGCAGCCCTAGTCTACCCGCGAGGACCATCTTGATGTGCAAGACACTGGGGAAAGCGGCCATCACCTGCATTTTTCTGAGGAGGCGATGTCACGACGGTGAGTAACTTAAAGCTCAACAACAACCATTTGATTATCCAGTATATTTTTCTCGACTCAACCAACTCCCGCGCAGGAACCTTTGCATCGCCAATCAGCCACGTGACGCAATCATGCCTCCTTCAATCACATGCAAATAACTCGAGACGACAACAAAGCAAACTCACTCCATCGGGCTGATTTCAAATCGCGCTAGAAGCCGGGCCGGCAAAGAATATTATTGCACTCTCCAGCGGAGCTCAGTGATGCAACTATGTCATTTCTCAAATTTCACGTCACCGCATCAGCGCCAGACTAACATTTGTTTGAGAAGCAAGCTGGCCGGGTACTGTTGGTCAGGGTCCATCCCAACATTTTCCCTGATGTATTCCACCTCCCAGTCCTCTTCTAGAAGACGAACATTCTGGGAGTCTCATCATTGGTGACTTCCCCTCTATTCACCTGCTGTCCACGCCAGCACAACTGTTCGTGACTTGTTTAATTGCTGACTAGCACCCTGCCTACCGCGCCCACAGCATCATAAACTGCAAACCCGATCGCGGGGATACCCACTGCTGTCAAACTATTTGGAACTTTGATGACTCCCAGTGCCTAGCTCTTGATTGATGTAATGTCACGCTGTTCGAAACCGGGCCAAGGGTTCAAGCGAAGCCAGGGTTCAGGCCAATTTGAAACTCAGGGAATAAGAGATAGATGAGTTTAGTAACTTGGCGCAAATCCGGGGGTAGAGGTGTTTGTATCGAAGAAAGTGATAACGTTTCTTCGCCAGATGAGGTGATGCAGAGCTTGAGCTTCCCACATATTTCGAATTCAGTTGATATATCATATCGCGGGTGTAGGTCATCAGTTTCAGTTCCATTCCACCATGCCATTTGCGGGGTATCTGCTGTATCCATAGCGTAGTTGGCAGTTGAAGCACTCATCCTCCAGAACAGTCAAGCCCCATTTTTCTCCCTGAATATGGATGGTAGCAACGACGTCAGACCATTGAAGGGCAAAAGAAAAAAAACGCACAATGAAGCAAGAGGCCCAGGGTGCTGCTAATGGAGTGGGAAATTCTAAATGAGAGCGTATTGAATGCGTTGCCCCCTCAGTCCCACCTTTTCCTCGCAACCCCCAAATTTTTCAAAGAGCGACCTGAGTAAAATATCCGAGTTTGCGGGGCTTACTACCGGCGACCATGTGGGGGTTACTCGAAGGGAAACCGAGGTCAAAATTCAGGTCGCCGCCAAGCACCCACGCACTCGCAGCGTTACTTTAGAGCAGCCAGCACCCTACTTGGATTTACTACTTGGATTAAGGATAAGTCACCCAGGTTCCACTCCGGTGTTTCTCTACCTTTAGCCCCCTACCACTCTCCCCTACCACTCTCTCCCCTACCACTCTCTCCCCTACCACTCTCCCCTACCACTCGCATCCGCGGGACGGCTTGCTCACTACAGCCTTTAGTACTGGGCCTGCCCGGGAGGGCGTGGAGGACTTTGGTGTGTTAATAGTGAGGCTGGAATCTGGGCCCTGCGTATTGCGGCATATTCACGTTGGCTCGTTGTGTTGGGTTTCTGCATTGGATTCTTCAACGTTCTGTGTTTCTGGAGCCATAATGGCCACTACTGGCGCCCACAGGCTGGTGCTGGGGCATCTGGCACGATGGAAGAGAGCTTTCTTCGTTTGCGCAGTTGTGAGCATGAGCGAACGAGTGTTTGCCAGCTACCTACCGACCTACCTACTACCTCCTAGTTCCTTGGCTGTAGCGTGTGGACCCAGTTGCTCTACGGCGGACTATGGCCCAGACTAGCCCAATGCCATATTTCGCACAGCAAAAACCCCGCCCTCCCTGACCATAATGCCGCCCTCCCTCCCAGGGCATGTTCCATGTCCATCACGCAACCGGCTAGTCGCCCACTCCCCCCCGGAAAAAGAAGTGTTTTGTAGATAGATAGCTAACTACGGTATGTTTGCGTTACTTGACAAACTCTGCCGGACGTATCCATTTCCTTAGTGCTCCTCCCGTCGCCTCCCTAGGCCTCTCGCAGCTGCTTGCCTCCCGCCTCTGATTTGCCGGAGCAGTTCCCCGCAGCAATATACCTAGTCCTGCTACAATATACCCGTGCTCCCATATAATAAGTTATGCCCTATTCTCCCCCCCAGGCGAATCTGCGGTCTTTCACTGCCCTCAAGAGCCTCGTCTGTGAGGCCCAGTGCCAGTCCTGTATTTACACACACTCTCTGGAGTACCCTGAGAGCTGCACATCTGCTTCTGATCCGTGGCCCTCTTGTCCACGCTTCTCCTCATATTCCTCGAACGGTCTTGTCCTACCCTCCCCTCCCCCCCCCCCCGTTCCCTCGAGGTACAATCCCTGTCCGTCGTGTTCCCCTTGGCTTTTGCCTTCATAGCCCTCCTCCGCTTCCCTCTCCCCCACCTCCGGGCTGTGGCACACACTTTGCATCCCTGCTCGCACGCATTTGACAGGGACTGGCAGTTGGCTACGCTCTATACTCTCTGGCTCTGGCATTCTCTGCTCGCGAAGCTCACAAAAGCCCAAAATCAAATCAGCTGTGTTTCGTTCCTCTGCACTGATCTGGATTGTGCCTTAGACTTCTTTCATGAAGTGGTTTTGTCCGTGGTATTTTTGATTTCCTGGTGGTGAGTGTCGTGACTGGCTAGTGCATGCGTTCTTGCTATGATTTGCTCACTCAGCGTCCAGAAATCGTGGGGCCAGACATCCCTACTGCCGTGGTAGCCTGCTGCAGGTCGGTAGCATATTCAGAAGAGACAGCATAAAGGCGAAGAGAGCTTTAGAAAAAGAAAAAAAAGAACCCACCTTCAAGCAGGACAGATAGTTCGGGGAGCAATCACCAGGACCCTGGTTGTCTATCAGAGCACTACGAGCAAGAGCCCTCGGATCACTCTTTGCACACACACACCCCCCCACCGCTTCACGACACCCCCACCACTGTATTACCTATTACCACGGCCTCTGGGACAGCAAAGAGAGAAAAGTACAGTCTTTGCACCAAAGACATTCAGGGCCCTTTATTTTTGCTTGCTGTCCAAGTACCGTCCTCTGGCTTTGTTTTCGGAATTTGTCAAGTAATAAATCCCAACGCCCCAAGGCCCACGATTTCCCTCTACCTATTTTACTCGCTACGCCCGCGGCACACACACCAGCCGTACTTCCTCCGACACCAGTCCCACCCACACTCGAGAACCCTGCTTCTTACGGCGGCCTTACATATTCGGCGGCGGATACTTCATCTGGCCTGTATCCCTCCGATAACACGCAGTCGACCTTAGCCACATTGACGAATACCTATTTTCCCTCAAGCTACGAAATCTGTCTGACAACTGACAGTGAAGCTAGCCCGTTTTATTCCCTGAGGGACCTATCAAATACAACTCAACTCGTACCGCTCACAAATTGCTACGGTGAACACCATTTTAACTCACCCAATCTTCGAGATCCAAGTTGTTTCCGGCTGCTTTCTCTTCTGTTAGCACAATCGACAACTTCCCTTGAAATCACAACTTTTCTCTTCACAATCTACACCTTCAAAAATGCCCATAGATAGGAAGAAAAAGGTCAGCCTCAACAAGGTCACAAAGTCGTTGAGGCCCATGAAGACCGAACGAACGCACGAAGAAAATCAAGAGAGGTATGATCTTTGGATATTTACGATCGATGAAATCCCCAATACTCAATCGATGCAGCCTTGTGCATGATTGATTCATTAGTCTTATTTATCTCCATACCCTTTTTGTGAGATCGCTTACTGACAATGTTACTGGGGAATTGAAGAGCCTACATCGCCGCTTCTCGAAGAAGCGATCGAAGTCTGGAGGCCCGTGTCGAGTCCGCACGCCGTGCCTCTGAAATCCACAAGAAGAGAACCGGGAAGGCGTTTCGCATAACAGAGCAGGATGTCATGAACGAGGAGATGTATGAAGAGGAGGATGACGAGCTATCAGCAAGGGCATATGCAAGAGGCTATGTACTACGGAACATGTATGGAAATCCAGATTCGAGATTGACCGATTATCTCAACCATGCCTTTTATATGGGAAACTTGGTGCAGCGATCGGTCGATGAGCAGTACTCCCGAGCATTCCCACATGCGCCTCAATTTCCAACCAACTATCAGACTGGAATGCAAGGTCTTGCGCCTAATGGAAATTCGCCATCGATGTCGACCCCGTATTCACCAATACAAGCCATATACAACCCAATTCAAGCAGCCCAAATTGCCGCTCTTCAGCAGCAGCAGCAACAGCAGGCACAGGCACAGGCGCATCAACAGGCACAGGCACATCAACAGGCACAGGCACAGGCACAGGCACATCAACAGGCGCAGCAACAAGCCTTCCCCCAACAGTTTGTAAGGGCTGGTGTTAACTTTCATCAGTTTCAGCAGGGTCCTACCCAAACTCAGCATCAAACCCCGCGGTTCCATACCTCACAAATATCGCCTCAGGTACATACACCGCAGACGCAAGCTCAGGGTTATAATCAAGCACAGGCAATGCTCCATTTGACACCCAGCGTGATGCACCACAATATCCCACAAAGCTTCCGCCCACCATACATGAGCAGCCCACCTCACAGTCTTCCCATGAAGGCTTCGCCAATGTCTACACAGCTTACACCGCAGGCATCACCGGTCACATTACCGCCACAGATTGACTTAGGGCCACTATCAGCCTCGATCCCTCCTGAGGCGCAACAATTCATTGGTACTGGCTACAACGGCCTCTTCATAGACGCGCCTGCATTGAAGAAACACAACACACCAGATGCTGGACAAAAGGGCCAGATTGCGATTAAGGAGGAACCAAAGGTGGATGCTGTGGTAGACGAAGAGGAGGAAGAGCCAGAGCAGCTAGATACGCCTGCAGAGTCACCAAGTGGGGCATCGTGCCAATCAGTACCTGATCTCGCTGATGATGCAGCTAGCGCAAACAACTGCTCGCCAGAGGTGTTCAGTCCTTTGAACACAGACATGGGATCCGCAGGGAGTTTTAGCAGCAGTTCAGGCAAAGAACCATCATCGCTTCTGATACCAAATGATCATACAATCTCACCAACAGACAGCAACCTAAGTATGACAGGATTTGATGAGATTTTTAATATAAATTTGGACACGAACTATGAGTGGATGATTGGTCATGACTGGACTCGAGACGCGTTTGCGATGTAGAAGGATTGAGTCCGCAATCGGGCCGGCAAAGGGGACTTGGAAGATGATTTGCTTTCTTTTCCCTTGTTCATAAAGGCATGGCAGAAAAAAACAAATGCGGCGTCTCGTTGGAATCTTTTTTTTTTTTTTTTTGGTTGAATTTCAAATTTTTTGCGTGGTATTTTTTTTTTTTGGCTTACCTGTGACCTTTCTGTTTCCGGCTGGGCATCATGCATATTGGACTTCTACCGTCATGGTTCGTGGGCTAACTGGGCGTTTAATTCGTATTGTATTCTTCCTGGTATCTTCGAATTCTTTTGGACTGCGTATGTACGTCACACTTCACTTCCTACCTCCTATCCTGCATCTAACCCGGCTCTTCACCACTCACCTATTCGGTCGCTGGATGCGTTGCGATTTATTTGTTGTGGTGCCTGGGTTGCTTGGTTTAACGTTCGATTTATTTATTACTACTTCACAACTAAACTCAACTCGGGATCACTTGCACTGCTATCGTTTCCTGGATGTTGATGTGGTAAGCCAAGTACGCAAGTTCGAGTCTTATGTTTTAGTTGTTTTTATTTTTACCTGTTCCTGTCTATACTTGCGACTTGCATCATCTGAATCATCATCACTCAATTACTACCATCGTCTACCTTATGACCACGACCACGACCCTTACTACTCTTCCTTTCCCTCTCTCTTTTTTTCTGTCTAGCTTTGCTTTTTGGTTGATTACTTGTCCCTTGCGCGTGCGCCGGTTATTCCTTTTTTGGTTTTTTTTTCTTCGTTGCAAAGAGCAAGTTCGCATATTTATTTTTTCTTCCCTTTTTTCCCCTCTTGCGTTTTCCTCCGGGGGAGGTCTGGTAGTTTCTAAGTATGTGGTACGAACACGTATAGTCTTTCCTTTTTTTCTTTGGGGATCTTTACTCAATCATTGTTGGGAAGTTTGATTGATACCCGGGGGTTGGTTTTGTCGGGTACGACCCTTTGGGATGGACGTGACAGATGGGGAAAGAGTAGGGCTAGTATGGAGCTGACGAATTCGGATAACAGGGTTTTGCAGGTGCGAAACTCTGGGTAGAAAATACGAGAATGGAAATAGGAATGAGGCAGGAATTGAGGGCAAGAAAAGGCAACCCGCGTTGTTCAACACGACAGGATCTAAGAGTTATATCCCTAGATAGTTCTAACAATTATACTAAGATCCCATCTTCTTTATTTCCCTTTTCATGTTCATTTAGCTAAACATACATGGAGCTCTGTCTTTTATTTTATTTTCTTATATACTGTATAACTGGGTGATACGATGCTACTCATGACAACATTTGTGCTGTCGTTTCCATATGTTTCTTGTGTTTGGGCTTTGGCTTTGGCGTATGTTTTTACAATTTTGCAGGTTGGAGTTTTGTATTTAGGGTTAGTTATAAAACTTGTCAAAATCAAGCTTGTGCGTGTCTAAGTGTTTTGTGATGCATTGAATCCCTTACTTGCACAGCTACATCCCCTGCATCAAGTGGCTTACACCACATATTCCACTGACCTGGCACTTTACCCAACCCATACTCGTGCGCTATCTACCTTCCACCAACCTTCCACTTTCCTCTAGCTCACGGCTCTGTGGCAACTATCCTAATCAAGCGCCAATTCAATCTACACAAGCAGGGTTATCTCATTGACATTTCAACAGCACCAGAGACATTCGTACCCCACTGCTAGTGAGCGTTTAAGCTAGCGAGCAAGTCCCTTTGTGAGATTTGAGATCGAGGCCAAACTCAACGCTTGGCGCTGGCAGAACTGCCTCGTGACGCCGTCACTGGTCCGGTTGTATTTCTTCCTTGCCGGGCTTGGCATTATATGCATAGTGCTGTGTTGATCCGGAGCCAATTGCATGCAAAGCGGGATGCAGACTCGGAGATTGGCGAGACGGAAAGGTCGCAGCGGGCACGTCGTTTCGGCCCAGAGCTTGAGGAGGATGGGGGACAGGGACCTACTACTGGCGTGAGAGTAAGGTTTTGCTGTGAGCTTTTGCGCTAGACATAGCGTACTCGGAGGTAGGTAAACGTGATCCTTGGCGATCGATCGATCTCATACTCCGATCAGGATACCCCGGCCCGCGCAGGATGTGGCGGGCATGCACAGATCGATCTTTCACATCATTTTCGATGACCCCCCCCCTTTCCCCCCCTCCCCCCCCCTTGATCCTCCCTCCACAACCCATGGCCCGGCCGTTTAAGACATGGCTAGGACATGGCTAGGACATGGGGAACCGTGGGAAGCAGATGCAGCTCATAGGCTCCGGATTGGACACCCGAAGCCAAACCAGTACCAGAACAGTATCAAGGGGGAAGGTTTGCTCTGGTCTCGAAGCTGGGGTCTGCTTTTGGGGGATGGGGGGGTGGTAAGCCTAGGCAATCTGATGTCATTTCTGTGGTAATTTGGCATGGAATTTCGAAAGCATTCCCATGCTTGCAATCGGATTTGTGGATTGTTTACGTTTATTTCCTTTTTTTTTTTTTTCCACAGCTGCCCTACCCCCCCGTCCCTTCCCCCTTCCCACCCCCTCCTCTATGTACATAGGTACTTCCCCTTCTATTCTGATGCCTCCACTTGCTTTGGGTGCCGCTCCGATGCGTCGAAGGATTTACCCAACTGCATACCGCAGGCCTCCAATCCAGATCCAGATCTAGATGCCTCAATTTGATCGTTACACACAGTTTGTGCAAGATCGATCGTCTCCCGAGCTTCGGATTTCTTTCAGTTGCAAAGCGAACCTGTAAAAGAAGGGTTGCATCCCTGTCTCATAAAGCCCTTTCGGCGCATTCCGACAAAACTCCTAACTCAGACAAAAAGTTATAAAATCGAACTGTGCTCTGCATGGAAAACCAACCAACCAACCAATTCACTGTGAAATCTACTGGGAATCGGTAGTCTAACTGCAGGTTGCTCAACTACGCACAACCTTTTTTTTTAATTTTTTTATTTATTTCCCAGTAATTTTGTGTGTGTGGGGGGATGATGATCAAACATTTACGCACTATCACCCAATGAAAATGGAATGTAATCACGATCTAATATACCCAATGTAGGCGAAAAATCCCGTGCACCCGACAACAACACTTAGGTACCTAGTCTAGTTTCTCTCATAACCTCAGGCACCTTCCCTTCCCTCTCTTGATGCACAAAAGCAAAGGCCCGCTCTGCTCTGTCCCATCCGGCCCTGTGCTTTTCCAAATATTGGCCTCCTGGGGGGGTTCGAACCTGTGGGGTTGTGCCGTTGAAATTACGGTTGTGCACAGGCCAAGAATAACTTTTAGTGTTTTGTATCCGTTCTACAGATTCGTTAATTGGTAACATATCAAAGATGCTTACCCAAAAAAATATTCATAGCCTGCTGGGTTATTTCAAATCCCCCATCTGAAGCTTTAATTTGGTTTCCCCCCACCTCCCCCTCGGGTCCCATCCTGAGAGGTTGTGCTGGGCCGGTAATGGCCATTGGGTTTTTTTTTATTTAATTAAACTACTTGAACGCGGGGGGGGGGGGGAGCGGGGGGGAGCGGGGGGGAAGGGGGGGGGGTTTCCGCGTGCAATTGGAGAATGAAAACCAAAGATCCAAATTATGGTAATCTTCGAGCCCAATGCAGTGGCCTAAGCTAGACTATGTACAGTACATACCTTAAAAAGGGAAAAGATAACTGGCTTGAGTAGGTACAGTAGTTGATAAGAGCTGAAACCGAGATTTTTATCTCGATATCCGGCTACCTGTGTTGTGTGGCCGTATGGATGCACGGGGTAATTGATTTTCACATGTTAATGTTGAAAGGAACCCATGCAGGTTTTTTTCCCCAACCCTCTCTTAATTTTAAAAAAAAAAAAAAATTACGAAACTTGCACGAAAACTTTCCAAACAATTTCCTCCTCCTCCTCCTCCTCCTAAACCCCCGAGAAATACCCTTGCCCTCAACCCCACTTTTACCTTCAGCAATTCTAACCGGTACATATCTAAGTAGGTTGTACTTTCTTCTCTTTACAGCACGTCTAGTTGAGACACATATGCAGGCCGAACCAAAAACAAGAGCAGAGGCCTGTTCTCAGGGTAACACTATGCTAGGTTTGATTGGTTTGGCCGCAATATATACCCGAGATACTCCTATGCCACATCATATCTGGTGGCAATCTCAACACAGTGTACATACTTAATTGTATGTTATCAACACCCTAGTCGTAGCGCAACATCCTCCTTGAGAAATTATTTACACGCAAGTGTTAACTGAAGTAAACTCTGAACATCCCAAAACACCCTATACAGCTATGTAGATAAATATGCACAAATAGATAGCCAGAACAATAACATAGCTAGAAACCGCGCCCCGTAAAAAATCATCCCTTCTAAACTCTTGCCATGCTTGCCGAAAAAGTGAGTATAGGGTAACTGAAAACATGGTAGCCTGGTTACATATACCCTGGGTCTCAAACAGGGCGTATCGCTATTCTCAAAATTTACCTTCTCCTATTGAATCTCCCACCACCCCGTCCTCTAAACCCACCACCCCTGCCCTTCATCCCTCCCTGCGTTCGTATTTTCAATTTACAGTAGTTCGCACCGGCAGTTGCCGCTCTTTTGCCCTTTCCTGCCATAGTAGTAGTAGAAGCAGTTGTAGTTGTGACATTCGTAGTGGTTTTCTTTTTCGCTATTCGGCCAATAGGTTTTGCTTCCGGAACTGCCGACTCAGTCTTAGATTCGGCTTCACTACCAGAGTAGTTTGAAATCTCGTCCTCGCTGGATCCTTCATCCGCATGTTCGGCCTCCGGTGGGGGTTTGGATTTCTGCTTGGAAGCCGTTTCATCGCCCGAGACTTCCTCGTTTTCACTCTGGCCACCAGGGGCGGATAAAGCCTGTAGCGGTTTATCCCGCACAGGGCGCACTGGTCGGAGGTTAGCTAAATCTAGAAGGGGTAGGTACAAGCAATATGAGAACTTACTTTTGACTCTCCGAGTCTGTCTCTTCAAGCCCCTTTTCTTCCACATTCGCGTGGGTGCATCCCCTGATTTGATCTCTCCCTCTCCGGATGCGTCTCCCGATGCACCCGTCCCCTCCTTTGCGGCTGGGTTTTCTGTTTCATTGTCATCTTCCCCGCCTTGGGTCCCGAATACATCTCCGGAAGCCACTCCCGAAGTTGCACTAGCATCCGTAGCGGGGAATAGAGGTTTCTTTACACCGCCGGACGCCTCGCGTTCCAGCTCCCTCAGGTTTTCCATCTCATCCTCTAGAATTTCATCTTGCATTCTCCTCAAATCTGCCATCCAGCTTGACAGCCCTTTGACTAGCTTTGGTTTCATTGGCTGGGGAAGAGGCACCGGCGGACTAGATAACAGCGACTCATCCATTAATCGGGATGTGGATCTGCGTAGGAACGACGGCGTTGCAAACATGTCTGGCTCGGGCCGACGTTTTCTGGGTGTCTCACCATCTGGGACAATAGTCGCAGCACCCGATCGAGAGACACTCCCGGCTACGCTTGACGCAGCACGGATAGAAGTTGAGTCCTCAACATCATCTGGGTTTAGCTTACGCTTCCGGGGTGTCTCTAAAAGACCGTTTGAACTTTGTGACGGGCTCTCGCTTGTTGCTTTTTTCAATTCCTTCTGCATGGATCCTCTGATTCTCTTTGGGCTATACTCAATCATCATAGTCTCAAACAGACCCAATACTTTCCCCGTTTTCTGAGGTGTAGGACCGACTGTCTCTCCATCCTTGCCAAATCTAATCTTTCGAATTTTCAGAGGTGAGTCCAATTCGAACAGCGGGGTGCCTGGGACCTTCAGGATAGAGGGTTTAGTAGGGGTTTCTGAAGGCGCATTCAACCGCTGGCCACGTGAGCTTCCTTGTGCATTGCTTCTATTGGAGCGCCGAATTGATGGGGATAGGAAAGGATCGTTATTGCTGTTTGCTTGTGTCAAGCCATGGCGAGATTTTGGTTTGCGGGGAGTTTTCAAGAGTTGAGAAGGGGCTTTAGTTCGAGGGCTCTGAGAGGGTGCAATGGCCGGAGCTGGGGGTGGATCACGGAGCTTGCTGTATTCTTTGTATTTGGCAGCTGTTGGAAGCGTAAGTTACTATGCATGAATTGTGTTATTGTGGCTGGTTGTCAAACCTATTTCTGGGGCCTTTTTGATGTCTTCGCGAGAAGGCTTCCGGCCCTTTTCGGCAGCAAATGTGGTTTCCCACTGCTTCAGCTCTAGCCGGAGGCTCTGGGAATACTCGGTGAAGGCCATGAAACGAGGGCTACAAGATGGTAACGGTGACTCTGTAGAACGGTGCCGAACCTTTCTAGAGTCAGAGACGTTGACTTGTGGTCGTTCCTCATATGTGTTTATGCTCGGGGGCCCAATCAAGCCTTGTTTTGTTCTTGACGTCGGACGCGCCAAGCCTTCAAGCAAGTGTTCAAAATTCAATTAACGCGTGAACCTCTGAGCGCCCCGGCGCGCCTCAATTTGAGAGCACAGTAACCTAGATATCAGACGCTCGCGATGCCACAATCAGAAAAGGATTTCGACGAAGATATTGAACTTTCGGATGCTCCACCAGTGGGCGAGGACAAGAATGACTCAGCACCCGAAGACGACAGCGATATCGAAGAGGATACAAAGTTGCAGACAAGCAATTGCACCTCGAAGCCTGTCGCGGAGGAGACACTTGCTGAAAAGAAGTCAAAAGTGGAAGATATGTTCGATGATGATGGCGACGAGTACGGGTTGAATGATGACGAGGACGCAGAGCTGTTTGCTGAGACCGAGGCTGCAATTGAGTACGGTAAATCCCGAATGAGATACCCCATCTCCACATGAAGTTACCTGAAGACCTCGATCGATCGACTGACTAAGGTGGTAGACAGAGGGCAATGGGCAGTGCGGTAGGCCCCTCTGACCCGGGGGTTATGAAAGCATTCTACCAACGGCTACTTCCATTCCGGTCGTTATTCCAATGGCTAAACCACTCTCCAGTCCCATCAAATGATTTTGCCCACAGGGAGTTTGCATTCACATTACCCAACGAAGCATACCTGAGATATCAAGCCTTCCCCTCTGGAGACCTGTGCGTTACTGCCTCAATTATCCGCTATAGAGCCCCATAGGCTAACCCATCTATAGCCTCAAGGAGGCGGTCGTCAAGCTCAACCCCACCCGTTTTGAGATTGGTCCTGTCTATAGTGCGAACCCCAAAGACCGTAAACAGCTCCGCAAAGCCAACTTTTATCCGCTACAGAAAGAGCTCGTTTTCGATATCGATATGACAGATTACGATGATATCCGTACTTGCTGTGACAAGGCCAAAATCTGCAACAAATGTTGGTCGTTTGTCACTATGGCTATCAAGGTCATTGATATAGCACTTAAAGAGGACTTTGGGTTCAAGCATGTTTTGTGGGTATATTCTGGACGAAGAGGAGCGCATGCATGGGTATGTGATAAAAGGGCGAGGGTGATGGATGATCAGAAGAGGAGGGTTGTTGCATCATATCTAGAGGTTGTAAAGGGTGGGAGTAATACGAACAAGAAAGTCAATGTGAAGAGGCCATTGCATCCACATCTAGTGTAAGTTCTGTCACGCGGTACTAAAGTGTATATACTGATGCATCAGGTGATATAGGCGGAGCTTTGACATTCTAAGGGAGGATTTCGCTGTCCGTATTCTCGAGGACCAGGATCCGTGGAGGGAGATGCAAGGTGCCGAGAAGCTGCTTAAGCTGATTCCAGATAAAGGTATTCCTCCCGACCTACTTGTATTTGTAAAGAGCAGTGGTAACGTTTCGTTTGCATCCTCTAGATCTAGCAGAAGGCCTCCGCAAAAAATGGGAATCTCAGGCGGATCGCTCGAGCTTCAATAAGTGGGAAGATATAAATGCTCTTGCAAAAACTGGTGTTTTCAAGGTAACAAATTCCAATCCGCAATCTACCTCCATTCCACACCCAGACTAACCCATTGGGTACTTCCTCACCACAGAAACTGGACACCAAACTTCTTTTAGAATCAAAACAAGACATCCTCCTCGAATACATGTACCCCCGACTCGATGCCGAAGTCTCCAAGCATCTAAACCATCTACTTAAATCCCCCTTTTGTGTACATCCCGGTACTGGGCGGGTTTGTGTTCCTATTGACGCTTCGAAAGCGGAAGATTTTGACCCATTTAGTGTCCCAACTGTGACGGAATTGCTGGAGGAGATTAATCAGTGGGATAACAAGAATAAAAAGACGAAAGTGGAAAGTGAGGGGGCTGGGCCGAGAACAGAGGAGAAACACCCGGATTATGAAAAGACGAGTTTGAAGCCGTATGTGGATTTCTTCAAGGCATTTGTGGCGAGGTTAATTAGGGATGAGAGCGGGGAGGGAAAGGTGATGAATGGTGACTCAATGGAGTTTTGAGCTGGAGGGAGTGGAGAAGGAAATATATTCTATGAAGTACCTTCCAGTTCAATGTATACTTAATTTCGCTCTTGGATTTCTACTTAAGTATTTTGAAGTACCGTATACCTTTGCAAGCTAAAGTTACTCATATTACAATTACCATATTTGGTTACTTTATAGTCAGGGTAATCTAGTTCAGATATCCGTTGTCTGTGGATATGAGGTAGCCCGGCGGACACCGACCTCTCATAAATTAGATATGGGGCTGCTATATCTGTGTCTATATATAACTCCGGAAATTGTGATAAAATTGGATGGCATCTGAAGTGTTATCCTCAAATTAAGGGTCCTTCTTGGGGGGAAAAGGGGGGGGCCTTTGAGGTGTAGAGTATGAAAGGTTGTAGATCCTCCTTTATCTTACACTTTTGCTACAACGTTAATAATCGCAGGGCATCTTGGGCAAATATACGGTTCAAGTGATATACAGTAATGGTATCCATAGAGATAGATAAACCGCCAACTGGTTTTCATAGAAGATATACTAACGAATTTTGATAGTCTGTCGGTGGGCAGTGAATTTGAATGGATAATCTTTAAGCCTAAAAAAATTTACTGTTCTTCATGTCCATGCTATGTTAAGTTATTTGTCTTTAAGAGAAAGGAAATTGATTATGTGCTCTGCGTACGAGAGAACATGTCTAAGAAGTACACTAAACTACCGAATTAGGTAGTCGCACAAGTAATCTAGCCTATTTTGGTAATCACCATTGTAACACTTAGCTGGAATGGGTTTTCTTAATCGAATGAAACGACTCATTGGATTCCAGGTAAGTAAGTTATAAGAATTATGATCTATTATTCAATTAATGCCTAGAAGACGAATACTGCCTAACTACCCTTGGATCAGAAGATGTCGATTGAAGCTAATCATGAGGTTGGGAGGAGCAGGCCGCCTAGAGGGAGATTGTATATACAAGATGCCCTCGGTCAGAAGGATGCTAATTGATTTGGTATGACGTCCACTGACTATCTTGCAGAATACCTCGGTGAGAGCTTATATTTACATTCACCTTAAACATCGAAACAGAGGTTTGGAGAGGTGCGTAAAAATCTCAATGTTCCAAAAAATCTTCAAAAGCTATGTTGAGGAGGAAATGATCACTCAGCCGTAGGATTATCTATGGCTCACTCTGGGCAAAGGACTGGTGGTCAATCACAAACAAACACTTTAATTGGGATGCCATTGTATCTCCAATATGGGCGGATCGGGGCATTTGGTTTTTGATCCTATCACTTAGCTATGAGTGGCTGGATTTTGCCGTATCCCTCGCTTCCTATTTTTTTTTTTTTCACCTCTATGTAAAAATTACGCCTTAGATAGTAGATGTCAGATGTCAATAGCAATGGGGTAGCAGGCATATGCATATGGCGATTAAATCATTCTCTCAAAACGTCTAAACTCGCATAAATAAGATAGTTTAGGCATCGAAAATCATAACCTAGGTGTAGAATCTCGTGTCCTACCTGTATACGTATACTGATTTTTCCTATAACTTGTTTGCCATAGATATTGCAAATTAGCATCCATCAAAATTAGTGTTAAATACATACAAGTTATATCAATACCCTCAAGCAACAATTTATATGATTAATGAACTGCACCATATAGCTCCAAAGCCGACTCGCAAATACTGACACATAGCCAATCCATACTATAATATAGAACATCCTCTTAATTTACTGAATAGTTCAGCTGCCAATAAAAACATATTTGGGATACTTGTTTTAGGAAGTGGAATAGTTACAAGTGAGTATTGCAGTGAGTACTGCGAGTTGATATACACAAAAGTTGAGGGTAATGTTGAGCAAGAATCCTCGGAATTTAACCACCAATCAGAGACAAAAAAAAAAGATAGTTATCGACGAGGAGATAGGTCGTGTCAGTGCCCAATTCCGATGATAGGTCTAAACTTTCGTAGCCATGGCCATAGATAAAAAAGTAGCAGGAACAAAAAAAAAAAAAAAAAAGAAACTTTGGATATAGTGGAACTCCCTTTTCTTTGCTTCTTCAATGGTGTAAGCTAGGTTAAACGCCAGGAAGGTACTACGATTATCTAAACAATTCCATAAAGGGATCGGTGATGCAAGACAAGCAAGAGTAAACGGAGAGGAAGAGATTGTCGAGATGAGAGGTGAAGGAACTCCACATGACTAATGAAGTATAGCTGGGGAATATGGTAGTCTTGAGACTGCCTAGGAATGTTACGTAGAAAATATGCTAGACTTTCCCTGATCTGTTTATAACGTACTTTAACGTATGCCCCGTTTGATCCTCTTTTCCTAGGTCCACCTACTCCTGCCTCTTATAAATAGTTACCTACCCCTGCCTCTTATAAATAGTTACCTACTTCGATTGCATTGTGCCAATAAAACTTTACAGTTGAACCTCTTGGGGGCATAACTTTCTCTGATTGTATCAAACACCCTTCTCCAACAGGGGTGTTACCCTCAGACTTTATCTTTGTCTTTCCCATTCCATGGAACTCTCTGACCCCGGCCCCGAAGCAACAAGGCACCCAACAGAGCAGGCTCGGCACAGATACATGTACATAGGTACCGTGAATAACTTGTCCACACCTACTCTCCAGCAACCACAAGCACACCAGCCGCCACGGCAAGGAACAACCCCTGTAGCTCAAGCAGAGCAATAGCTTATGCTTGATTGATGGGATATTTGTGAGGGCTGCTAGGCGGCCGGCCTTTTTTGTTGCCGGGGCAAGCCGTATGACCTCTGATCCATCCTATCACTGTGTCATCCTCTTTTCTGGCTAAGTCCAACATATAGACCAACTATCCAACCCTCACAATTATCCCATCAATAAAGCATAACCTATTGGTCTCGTTGAGCTACAGGGGTTGTTCCTTGCCGTGGTGGCTGGTGCGCTTGTGGTGGCTGGAGGGTAAGTGTGGACAAGTTATCCACGGTACATTACATGTCTCTGTGCCTGGACGAAGACGGGGACGTTGGTGGAAGGCCTTTATGTATAGCATGATCAGATAGAAGTTGTTTTCCCAGTTAGCGTTACCTTTCGAAGCGAACTCGGTGATTTTTTCTTTTCAACATCTTCTCTTCATTTAGCACGCGGGCGAAGGGTTGGACAGAGTTTTTTTTTTTTTTCCTAAAAAAATATATATAAAAAAAAATAACTCGTGGTATGCGGGTTCTATGAGATCGTTTTGTTGATCCATGGTGAGGATACATCACTATATATAACCTGTAGCTTCCTCTACATTGTAATTGGTATTTTTATCATACGCCGATTTTAAAAAACTACCCAAGAAATAGGCAACATTGATCTCAACCTCTAAGGTATAACCCCCATTCCCAACCAACATATCCTCCCCTCCGAGGAGGCATTTGAAACCCACTCCCCCTCGCTGAATACCCCCGTACAGTGTCATGCCATGCGAAACCCAAATCCAAAGCGATTCCAAATCTTAAACAAAAGCCCCGCGCCCGCCAGGAACTGAAACCCCTACACATCCAACATAACCGCCCCCCTTCATCAGCATCTTTTGCCTCTGCATTCTCCAACCCTGCAAACGGGTTGACTCGTTTCCTCAACGAACTCGGCTGCAGAGCCCTTTTGACAAAGACATCGTGGGCGCGGTCATCTCGCTCTTCGACTTCCTTATCATCATCAGCAGCCTGTACGCCCCGAACCTTTTTTGATCGACTTCGATCACTTCCTGTTGTTGAGGGAGTATTCACCGCAGGCTCTATAGCTCGGATCAACTGCTCCACCTGGAGCTCTGCCTCTTCAAGGCCCTCTTTTGGGTTATCGAGAACTTCCCGAGCCTCTTCCCACACCGTAGGATCATCCTCGTCTTCACCCTGTTCCTCCACCCCCATTATCTTTGTTTCTGTCCTCCATGACTCCCTCAAATGCCTATACTCATCCACTCTCTTCTCAAATCCTCTCTTCCACATAACCCCCTTCCCGGCATTCTTCTCTCCCCCCTCCCGGCCCCACCACGCCTCCCTAATCGCCAACCCCCATGCTAGCGCAACCGCCCTATCGACACTGTTCCCCACAATCCTAAACGCCTTCGCCGCAATCCCCAACAAAACCTCTTCATCGGGGAAACTTTGTACCCTCCTAGCCTCCATCACCGTCAACAACCTATGCTCATCCCAATGCATCCACTGCCCCGTAAACGCGCACTGCGGAGTAATAGTAGTCGTCACCGTCCTACAAAGATCATCCTCGAAAATCCGACTCCAGCTCCTTGCGTACTCCTTAGCCCTCTGCGCCGTTTCCTTATAAAAATCCAGACTTGGCGGGATGCGGCCTGCGTCTATGGCGCGCCTTAACGTCGCGCATGTACGCACTTTGGGGATGTGCGTCATTAGTAATCTAGTCCTTGGGCCTTCAATCCGGGAATGGCGATGGTCTGGGTAGGGGATACAGACCCCGGGGTGGTTGTCGCCGAGTTTGGGAAGGGAGCCGAGGCGCTCCAAGGAGGAGACGTACGGGTAGGTGCAGGGACCGTAGAGCTCGCGGCCGCCGAATTTTTTGCCATTGGGGGCTTCGAAGAGGGATTTGCTCCGGATGGAGGAGGGGTGTTCGTGGGAGCGGGGAGGGCGGGGGGGCAAACGGTGGCCCGGGGAGGCAATGGAGACAAACAAACGGGTGCGGGTTTGGCAGGAGCCGAAGGACCAGGCGTCGAGGGTGAATTGTTGGCATTGATAACCTATGAAAAGGGCCATATGGTAAGTTTCATGACAAAGATAATATGGATTGGGGGAATCGACCTATAGCAACCAAAGCACATAATAGCTGCGAGAAGACATTATATGGCTTCCCATCCTTCTTCTTGATCCTGTCCTGAGCAAGCCCGTGCACGTTCTCCAACAACGCAAACTTCGGTCTATAAAAATCGACAAAACTCGCGACCGATGCCACAAGCGAAGAATTGCCCAAACTTCTCTCACTATCCCGATCCAAATTCGCATTACTAAATCCCTGACACGGGGACCCCGCAGAGATAAAATCCACACGCCCTGGAGGCGGGATCATGCTAGAGAACTTTCCTAACAATCCATCCCGGAGATAGTTATTGACTGACCCGAGATAGAGTTGGGTATCGGGGTCCCGAAGGTTTGCGCGGTAGGTGTGGAGGGCTGGTATATCGAGGTCGACGGCCCATTTGTTGACTACTGCACCGCCTTCTTCAATCCCGCGGCCGAAGTTGCCACCACCGCAAAAGAGATCCATTCCATTGAGGCGGGGAAGGGAGGGGTCGCTGCGAGGAGTATCAGGGTCATAACCTTGGTGAAACTCTGGCGGGGGTGACATAGGGACAAGATCCCCCGCAGGAGTGCGCTGAACATATATGAAAAAGCAATCACCTGTTCCATCGCGGTCGTAGGGTGTGGTTGGTTTTACAGTTAAAGGGAAGAATCTGATATGGCATCTTCGATGGATGAACTTCGGCTGGACAAGAACAAGGTGGTCCGTGTAGACAAGCTCGTTTGGCCTCGCATCAGGCTTGTCATTAAAATCCCTTCCGCGGCGGTAGAGTTGTCGTAATTCCACAGACTGTGATTCCTCATCATAGCGGATGATTTGAGCTGGCTCAAGGACGTCTTTTGCGTAATCATCGACACTGTAGGATTCCACAAGAACAGTGTCCCCGATCTCATATTGCTTCTTGACTTGCTCGTACGCAGAGACAACAGGTTTCCTACACTCACAAGCCAGATCCGGTTTTGTCAGAGTCGTGAAATTGGATTCTGCGTCGCTAAATTTCTGCCGTAGGAAGAAGTCACATCCAATAGTAACCTCGTCCTCTGGCCCAGCAAAAAACGCAGCCTCTACCTTGAAGACTACTTCGTCCAAGCGTAACTTTGCGTCTCCACAGTTACAGTTATCAGAGAAGAAGAGCTCGTTTTCGTACGGGTATCGCATTTGCCCCAGGATAGTGTCCTCGGGGAGGTATAGCCATATCACGTCTAATGTAGTACTATTCCTCTTCTGCGCGTTCTTATTAACGCTTTGGATATATGCGTACCAATACTCGCTTTTGCCTTTCCAAACGGTATCAACGTCCTTAATGACAGCCACGACATCCCCGGGTTTAACATCAACGAGTTCCCCTTCCTTTAATTTCGGGCGAGAGGAATAGAGAGGAAGAGGAGAGATTCCCCTGCCACCGAGGGGTTGTGATTGTAATGAGGTCCTCCGTGGGGGAGAGCGAATTTCAACTTTATCTACCACCAACTTCTTCCCAGGGGACAGAGGAGACGGAGGGACCTTGGGAGCGATGGCTTGGAGTTTATCCCCAAAGATATGATGGAAGCAGTCATAGACCAACGGGGTGACGATTGTATCATTAACCAACGCGCCTTTTGCTTGCTTGATAGTCGTCAATCCCATGACTTCATCCCAAATGGAATGCCTCGTCAACCGCCCATCCTTGTCGGTGTTCCATGCCTGGTTCCAAAGGAAATGGCAATGCGCAGCTACGACCTGTCTAAAATCGATCCTATCCTCACCAAATTCACCCAGCCACTTCTGGAACTGCACATCTTCCCAATGGAGCTTTCTGACCCAAGTGCCAAAATGAGATTTAAAATCCAGGAGTGCAACGTCCACTGGCCGCTCATCATCGTCCTCGGCGTGCTTTGGTCGATCAAGAAAATCAATGTAGAACTTTGCGAAATTCGCCAACCAGAGGAATGGTTTATGGTACTTCTCATAGGCTTCGGCCGGCTTGCCGAGCTCGTACCAAACATCGCCCGCGCCCTTTGCTACGTCGGATTGGATCCATATAGCCCCCTCGACTGTGTGTAGTGATAATTCACCATAATTCCCAATCGATAGCTTAGTAAACGGTACACCTTCGACGTACTTCCTGGTCTTCCCATCACTAAGCACTCCGTCAAAGAGGAGGATGTTCTTGCCAGACTTGACGGATAAATTGTGTAAACAAGTCATTTCCAGTGCAAATCGCTTGTCAAAGGCAGGATGATAGACAGAAAAACCTTCGAGTTTATAGCTAGTAAAAGAATCCTCTTCTTCAACAATCACCTCCTGCGTCCTCTTTCCCCCACAGCGCCTTGGCTCTCCGTCATTGTCGTCCTCAACGGGGTCCATCGGCTGAACTCCAGACTCTCCAGGTGTGGTTTCTGCTTTTTCCTGCTCCGCTACACTTAGCTGAAATTCTCTCAGGACAATTCTCTCTTTAGACACAGGAAGCTCTGGGTGTGTCCACCCTTCATACACCGATTTTGGGGAAACTAGCGTCGGCAGACGAATCCCAGCTACAAAGCGCCTTTTTGCAAGCGATTTTGGGAGATCGTCGGTTGTGCTGCGGGGTATCTTTCGGGTAGATCTCTCTTCATAGTCCTCGTTATTGTCATTATCCTCTGCAGCATCCAGAAAGTTGACTTCAAAGTCCTCAGAGGCCTGCGTCACGGCAACAGGAGCTGTGGGGTTGCTAGTACTGGGAGAGGGCTTAGTTGTAACGGGCGTGGAGGGATACCCGCCATCGAGAGGTGCAGAAACCTTTGCCGTTGTTACTGCTTCTGCCATAACTGATCCTGTCGTTGTTTCCGTAATGGTTGCTGAGGACATCAGGGATAAATTATGACGAAGAGCCGAAGAACGTCGAATTGGAATAGTCGTCTGGGGAGCTAGAATTGACTGGTAATATGACTCCGTTCTCCTTTTGTTTGCGGTTTTGGAACGTCTCGCGCCCAGAGAAGAGGAGTGTGGGGTTGTCGAGAAGAGGGGAGAAGAAAGGAGGGAGGAGGAGGGGGGAGGAGAGAGAGGGACAACTTCAAGCGCGCGACAACAACAGTGCCCGCACACCCAGTGAAACTTGTGTTTATGATGGGCCGCCGCGCAAGGGAATATTTTGGTATAAACACAAGCGCATCCCTACCTCCAACAACGCGTGCCCTCGTGACAGCGCTTGGCGCGACTTTGCTGGGTCTCGTACAGTGCAGACCAGCTCAGCTGAATTGAAATATTTTTGAGATTGATATGACAGTTGGATGGATATATATTGCGGTATGTGCTTGTATGTAGGAAAGTACATAGGTACCAGGTGCTTCAGGAAGGATACCTATAACATGTGCTCCATGCGCCTGCCCGTCATGCAGAAGCAGAAGAGAAGCAGAAGCAGAAGAGAAGCAGAAGCAGAAGCTTTGAACCAGACGCAAAATCATTTGGTTGTCCCCTCCAAAGCAAGGGCGTTATGTATCGCACTGACGGTGGGACATTCACGATCGGCGTCGCCCGCCGGAGGAGCCTCTTCACAGCATAACCTCAGAGCCATTAGTAAAACAAAACTTCCAAACATCCACCCCAAGGGCCGCATACTCCCACGCTCCAATTCTGTTTGCCCAACATCCAGAGCTTGAGTTTCTCTCTTTGAAAGGTTGAACTCCCTTTATATTCATAGAACTTGGTTGATTCCCACATCTTCCAGATCCCTCGCCTCATCACCTTTGCTTAGTCATCCATTAGTCGTCTACATTCAACGCTGAGCAACCGAGCAACTACCGCTGAGTATACACCCTTCTCCGTAGCTCTTTATATACCACCCCCCAAAACAACAACATCATCATCACAGCTTCCCCCTGCACACCTATTTTTTGACTTCCCCCGTGACTCAACATCTATAATCTCACCCAGCTCGCCCCTTCACTAACTCTGTAGACCCATGCTCCCTGTGTTATTCGGCAATCCCCTAACCTACCGTCTGCACCTACACCATCGTCTTGACCACATCCAACGGATATACCGTCGCCCACCTATCTATCGAGAAATACTTCTTAGAGCCTTTTTCGCCCAGAAGCTTCACACCCCCAACCCCTTCCCCCCCCCCCCCCAAATTCAGCCCGCTGGAGATTTGGTCCAAACACAAGAATATCCATCCATATGGGAGAATTTCCGTGTAGCAGTTACATGAAGTGGAAACCCATAACCCTCAACTCCGTGACCGTCCTTCCCAGATAAAACCTCCTATCCGCCCATACGCCTATACAGCTCTTTGGCTACGCCCCAGCTACTATGATGATTCGTGAACTGTGCCCAACATTTTATCAATTCCGTTGACGTCGAGAACGAAACATGCCATGCGCCCCCGAGAAAATTTTTCCAGAGAGGGGTGTCTTGGTGGTTTACAGGGTCTTTGTGCACCGAGGAGTAGTAGTTGTAAGCTGTAGAAAGAGGAGGGCCGAGGATCGGTGTGGCGGTTCCTACAGCGCTGCCAGCTTGAGCTTGGAGCTGGAAGAGGAGAAACGCCGAACATCCAAACAAGCTACTCGGCCACTGGTACCATAAAGACGTACTTGTCGATACTTGGGACTGCGAACGGGTTTGCTTTCATGACGTCGAAGGGGAAGCCAATGACATGCCAGTGATGCCGGAGAGGTAAGTCGGCCCAGAAGTCGGCTATTGTACTGCACTACGATGTCTCAGCTGCTGCTATGCCTCGGATATAAAAGTGGAGGGGATCATCGAGGGGCTATTTCATTTCGAGCCTCACCCTTGCCACAGCTCCGGATACTGGCCCGGCCCGCAGCCCGCTCCCGAGCCGGATTTATCACTACACTACGCAACATGTCGGCTTCCACATAATTCTGAACTACAATTCAACTACTCACCTACTCTCTCCATATACCATCGAGACTTACACCGTTCATCAGAAGTTCCTCTTCCTCTGATTCAGAGGCTCCTTCAATGTGCGTTCTTGCTTAACTCCCCCCTACTCTCTAAGTTTCCTCCTCGCCCATCTAACCCCTCTACCATCCCCAGGATCGACGCTTCCACCCGTCTCCGTTGTGCCATCATCAACAATGACCTCCTCCTGTATGTCTAGGGCCTCCCCCCTCCCCTCCCCCTCATCCCAACCCAACCTCAATTCTCCTCAACTCACACTGACCCTTTTCCAGCGTAAAACGCATCCTCAAAAATACCCCCAGCACGCTCACTACGCCGACGCCCCCCACATTGACCCTCCACCCAACCTCCCCCACGACCCCCACCTCGCTCACCACCCTCCCCACCACAGGCTTCACCCCGCTCCACCTCGCTAGCACCACCCCCAACTCCCTCCCCATCGTCACACACCTCATCGATATCCACCATCATGAGTCCCCCTGCATCAGCCGCGACAACAACGGAAATACACCCCTTATGATCGCATGTCAGCATAACAATATCCCCGTTGTAGACTTCCTAGCAAGGAGATTTCCGAAGTGCCTGGATTGGAAGAACAAGCTGGGACTGACGGCGTTGATGATTGCGGCGAAGATGGGGTTTGAGGGGTGTGTTAAGGCGCTGTTGGAGGCGGGGAGGGATTGGGGGTTTAGGGGGGCGGAGAAACGAGGAGGGGAACTGGCGGGAGATGATAAAGAGTGGTTACAGGCGGGCGAGGAGGATAGGTATGATGATTATGAGAGCTTCTTTCCCGGAGTTGACATCGACGCGGTGGATGGGGCAGGGAATACAGCGTTACATGTACGTCCATCCACCCATCCCCATTTTCCCCTCTTTCCAATCCTTATCCAAATCTAACAAACCCCTATTTTCCACAGTATGCATCAGCGTACGGCCATCTTAAGACGATCCGCACCCTAATCGAATACAATGCCTCCCCCCACATCCAAAACCGCCATAAATACACCCCGCAAGAATTCTCCTTCACCTCCCAAGCCGAAGCCTACTTCACGCAACTCGTTACGGAGAAGGATGCCCGTGATGCAGCACATGCCAGGATTACAGGGGCTGCTACCCCTGTTTCGGGAAGGAACGAGAAACAAGTGAATAACCCTGGGAGACAGAGGGCTAGTAGTGGGTCTTGAACTTTGGGTGGAATGATACAAAGAAAATGAGTCCTTTGTTGCATTTGTATTTATGCTATATCTATTTATGGTTATTGATTCACATTTTAAAGAGATGAGATAGTATGCTTTTGCTTTTGCTATTTTGCTTGCTAGAGAATATGCGTGCTTATAAGTATGTAAAGCAATGGCCTTTCTATATCTAATCCAAACTCCAACCCACAAATTCAAAAGTTCCACAATAATATTACATTGATCTTCTGCCAGCAACTTTGCTTGTATCCTATCGAATAACACTCTTACTCCTCAAAATATTCATGACAGCATTGGCCGTGAAACCAAAGTAATCCCCAACTTCTGAGGTGGCCTTTCCTAGGGCCTGGATATCTTCTAAACGGCGGTCGAGGAACTTCCAGGTACAGATGAAGTCGGGAGACGTATCCTGGGTCATGAAGAGTTCTGTAAAGAAAGGAGTATTAGCTATAGATTAACGCCAGGGATGGGAGGTAGCCGAATAAGGATAAGTGTAGGAGGGCGTGTAGGGGGCACGGGGATGGATTGGTTGGCGGAGCATGTGTATAGTCTGATGTTCGAGGTGAGACGAGGAATACGAAAACTGGCTTTCCTGGAGAGCAAAACCCCCTGCCCTCCCACAAATACACAGCTTACTGAGGAAAGACAGGGGCTTTAAGCTGGTAATAGGACAGGCAGGACACTCCTCATGCACAGGCAACAGGCCCCTCCAAGACAACGGAAAATCCGCTGCGGACCGGAGGTGAATGGGGACTTGGGGAAATACATACCTGTACTAGCATAAATCGCAGATAGCGAAGCCCGCTTTGTGTACCAAGTTGTATCGACACTGGTGTCCCCTGCAAGATACAAAATCTCGTCTGAGAGCTTTGCCAGCTCGGAGATAGATGTAGGGATATTGCCTGCCAGGGACATTAGCCCCAGAGCCTAGAATATACAACAATTCAGAAGTCAGTATATGTATGATTCGGATATATCTGATATGATAATATGACATGATATTATATGCACAACTTATTTCCCGGCGCCAGAAGCAACTTGGAACATTCAGGACTCGGGTGGGAAGGGAGAAATGTAACCCTGACATACACCCCACGTCGGGCTCCACCCCAAGCCTGGGAAATACCCAGGTGATAAGGGTGGGTGGGGGTTCACATTACTAACCTCTTGCCACCGACCAAGGACCTTCTCATTCGCCCGTAACCTCTCGACTACCAACATCCGTAATTTTTGACCCACACCTAACTCCTCCCCGCATTGACCTCGGCAGATGGGAATTGCACTCGCTGATGCAGATTCAGCCTGGACATGACGAGGTGGTAATATACGATTTCGAAAGGCCCTCGGGGGAATAAGTTGGTAGTGATGTCGAGATACCCGGCGCCTCGGGCACCGAGGGTGAGCGCCATATCCGTGAAGCCGTGCTCGGGGACATGGGTCAAGGAGGAGGAGAGGATGGCTGAGGCGGCGGCGGAGAAGGGAGGAGGGGGAGGGGCATGGTGGTGGGAGTGGTAGAGGGCAGCTCGTGGGAGCTGGTGCTTAAGGAAATGTCGATCAGCGGCCGCAGAAGTGGGGAGAAGGTTCCGCAGACTACGGAGGAGTGTGGCCATGATTGTTGTGAACTCTCAGGGAATCAGGAGAGGTGATTGGACAAGTCCGATGACCAGTGGCTAAAAAGATTTCCAGCCAGATGCTGGATCTTGGCACTGAGGTTACCGCAGACAAAAGCTAGTAATTTTAGGTACCGATTCATCAGCCGAACAAATTCTGTGGTATCATCCGAGAAGTATTGACACAATGGGCATTGGACTGTACACAATAATACTGCATGCTTCATCAAGTACGCTAATTATGTCATTTTGTTAATGCTCGGGTTGCAGTCTTCGGTACGTCCTGTCGATACCCTTGTAAGGTGCTACCTTTGTATTTACCTCCCGCTCTTGTCTCAAAAATGACTTATCATGTTTCTCAGGATACTCAAGGCTAATTCTCGCACGTATTCAGCCTGTCGAGCAGCTTCACTACAAGAACTAGACAATTTCGTCCGTTCCTGCACTGAAGTTAGGACGGGCCGAATAGATCGTATATGCAGATGCAGCCAGGGTTCCCTCTTACATCATGGATTATGTCCGTGCTAAGAAGCAACCAATTCCTCTCCGGCTGGTAGGGTCGGGGTGGTCATTGATCATACTCGGCGTCACCCGGTAGGGAAAACACAATAAACATGCTCACGTGTGGTAGCACCAACCACAGCTGCAAGTAAATTGTTTATACCAATACCTATTATGATTCTTCAACTTCTTCAGTAACAGAGGAGCCCCAGGTCTATAATGCAGATATTGTATTATCAGGTTAGGGCGTGCTGCGGTACATTCATTTGGCCCGGCACTTCCCCAACTACAATATGCAATTCATATCACATTGTCAACACCTGTGCATCTCCAAATCAGACCTGGCTGAATATGGTGGCCGGGAAGCCGTGACGATTTGCGTAAAAACTCAATTCGAAACTTTATTTCGCTTTTTCTCTGCGGCATCTTTCCCCTACCTTGGAGATTTAGTGGCGCGATTCTAGCCGAGGCGCTTGGCCTCGTGGGTGTTGGTGGTTCGGAGTAGAGAAGCACCCTGCAGGGCTGCATTTGTTTCAACGGGGGCGATCACGGTTCACATCTCACGAAACGGGGTTTCTACAATGGGTGGGTTTTTCTCCGAGACATGGGTCAGGTTTTACCTTTTCTGCGACCGTTTGTAGTGGCCCTGAATCACATTCCGAGGTTAATTCCTCAATTTGAGACCTTTCAGGCTGGCTACTCACACGAGCCTTTTCACGGCGGTCTAAAGGAGGTTGAGGGAAGTTGTACAGATATCCCTTAGTTGAAAGGCCACATTGCATACTACCAGCGCCGCTCTCCCATCGGGAATTTATTTGTCTCGAATCAGACCGGCAGCTAAGTTTGGAGGTGTTAATGATGTGTGAGCAAGTGAGTTAGCTCTGATTGCATAATTGACGAGGAATTCATTCTCCGGTTGGTTGCTGAAGGAGTTTTGCAGTCATCATACTATCCAGGTTTCACTTGCCCGACGTCTACTTATCAACTCCAATTGCAAGAAGGGAAGGTGATAGGAAAAAGAAAGTCACATATTTGCATACTTACAAGTTCGTAATAGCAGAGTCTGACCCCACTGTATGGCCAGAGCACTCTCATTGTTCTATCCCTTTCTAGCCCAAACACACAAACCCTTGTCCGAAAACTCCCACACTTGACTGTCTGTAAATAAACTTTGGGGTATACGGCTTTACATAAAGCTTCAATCGCACTATGTATACTATAGCTTTCTCAGTGTTGAATTATATGGGAGGAGATAGTGTACACTGGTAGGCCCGTCTCCAACCGCTAGATATAAAGTCTTTCCCCTCAATCCGTTGCCCTACACTTTTGATTTGCGATTTAACCATCGTTTCCTTATATCGAGCATCTGAAGCTATTTCTCGCTCTATGTATGCAATACGATCTCAATCTAACCCCAGGGCTCACTGCGGCCGTTGGCAAGTTTCTGGCTGAAGGCTGACGGCAGTCAGGTACCTCAAACTACAGAGCAGTGATTATATTGAACGGTAACGGAAACAGTAACGGATCAAAGGTTTTCCAATTTCCACTCGAATCCCTTGACGGGCAAATATATAACTATTTTTCTGTGCGACTCAGAGTTGATAGTTTTCGTTTCGTGTACGGGAGCTTGAGGTTCGTATGATTTTTCAATCATGATTTTCTTTTCCTGATTTCACCTTGCCTTGCATCTTGTTTTTGCCATGCCTGCGGTCTCAAACCTTTTTTTTTTTCTCGCAGGGGGGGGGTGGGGATCACAGGCAATTGCAAATGGTGGATGGACGGGGAGGTCATTACATATTAATGTAATGCCCACCTTCGCCCAGCGGCATTCATAATAGCTGCTTGTTCAATCGTGATTGCAAGCCCTCCTTCTTTCCTCCTCTTCTCTTTTCCTCACTCATCTGCCATCTCCTGCTTCCAATCTATCGCACTTGCGCAGCACCGCTCATCATCCCCCCCCCCCGCCCCCTCCCGCCCCCGCCCGCCCCCGCCTTCCTCTGTTTACACTATCTGCTACACTTTTTGCTATCCGCCACCTCTGCCTCCGCCAACTGACTCAATCAGAGACACAAGCAAAGCGGTCGGTGCATCTGATTGTGTTGCTCTCATTGTTCAGGTTCGTAGCCACACCATTTCTTTCATCTCAGTTGCTGCCATTGAAACGTTTTCTTCCTTTCATTTTTTTTAGTCATTTTTTTTTCTTTTGTTCTGTTCCTGTCGCCTGGCCACATTCGCACACGGTGTCGTTGCTGGGCAAACCTTGTCGCACATGCCAGTGATGGAGCAGTTTCTTAGCCCCGTCCATTTTCCAGCGCCCGCTGCTTTTACCTTTCTTAATCCGAGGCCTCTCTCGTTTTTATGAAGCCCGCGCACCGACACCCGCTCCCAGCTCGCAAGCAAGAAATTCTTGCACCAGAACTCTAGCTGCTGCTCCATCACCACACTTCACGACGCCTTTCGTCGCGCTACACATCATCCTCTTCCGATCTTTATCCCTCGCTATTCTCTCTTCGTTTCTCAGCACCCCCCCTTCCCTCCCACAAGCATCCAACGACCAGTGACATTCCCATCACTCTAACATCCCACCGGCCCTCATTCCCCCTGCCCTGTAGTTTCTCCCCCCCTCCTTGCCCGTCCCCGAAAACCTCGCTCCTCTTGACTTTCAATACTACTACTCGTCCCACCGCCCCCCCCCCCCCCCACACACATTTGTTCTCACTTTACCACACACGTACCGTTCATTGCTCCAAGGTTGTGCTCTTTCTGCAATACTGGGAAGGCCACTTCCTTTTTGGCGCTATCCTCCTGCACCCTCCACGTCTTTTTTTTTTTTTACTAACAGCCCTTCACTTACTTTACTTGTCCCAATTCTATTTTATTCCTCTCTTATAACTCTCACGTTTCCTTTTCATTCAAATCATGCTGATGGTCGATCCCTCCTCGACTCAACAACAGCAACGCGATAGAAGCCGTTCACCGCGTCGTCGCTCACCTGACATCAGAGAGCGTCGTTCATCTAGGAGTCCTCGTCGTCATAGAGGAAACCGGTCGTACTCACCAAGGAGTAGGTCACGAAGCCGTGACGAGTACAGGAGGCGTGAGAGGTCATCTAGGTCGCCTATGAGTGGAAACCCAGGGGCTTACTCGGGAACCAATTACAACAACAGCAATAATAACAACAGTAACAGCAGAGGTGCTGGTGGGCCAACTCGTTCATTTGAGGAACGCGCAGCCGCGAAAGACGCTATGATGCAGAGCCTTAGGGATTCCTCTCAACAAGACCGTCGTGTTTATGTCGGCAACCTTTCCTACGATGTCAAGTGGCACCACCTCAAGGACTTCATGCGACAGGGTGAATACTCTATTCTCTTACAGTCCATGTCAGGTCATGCTTCAAGTCTGTCTACATTTGGCATTATGAGGGATTGGCAGGACATGAGCATGATTTGACGCGTCAATTTGAGGATACATGGCTAACGTGATGTTGTTTGCATTGTCGGTGTACAGCCGGAGAAGTCCTCTTTGCCGATGTGTTGATGCTTCCCAATGGAATGTCGAAGGTGGGCGCTACTGTGAAGAATGCTGGCGGTTTTTTGGCTTTGATTTCTTTTGTGGGTTTATTTGGGTTATGGTGATTGACGGGGCTGGACATGGTTGTCTGGGTATATTGTAGGGTTGCGGGTAAGTCTTTCACTGTGTTTGACATCTGATTTGAACGTGACTCTAATATCTCATTTTGCAGGATTGTGGAATACGCTACAAGGGATCAGGCTCAACATGCTGTCAATACTCTCAGTAATCAGAATTTAATGGGAAGGCTTGTGTATGTCCGTGAGGTAAGGGTGGATACTTCCCTCTCGCTAAAAAATTGTTTTCCGGGAGCTGACTTCCTTTATAGGACCGTGAAGCAGAGCCTCGTTTCAGCACTCAACAACAACCAAGGCCACCATATGGAGGCCCAGGAGGCCCTAGTGTTGGCTATCAAGGTAGTGGGTTTGGAGGTGGTATGGGTGGAGGTGCCGGTGCCGGTGCCGGTGCCGGGCCAGGCCGTCAAATCTATGTGTCCAACGTTAGTATTCTTACGCTTGCTAACCACTAACACAAGTAACTGACCGGTTTTATTCAGCTTCCATACACTGTTGGGTGGCAGGATCTGAAGGATTTGTTCCGTCAAGCTGGTATATTTCCACTCCCCTCGCGCCCCGTTGCTTATATTCCTTCCCATACTCACAAACGACATGCTAAACAGCTGTTCAAGGCTCCGTTGTACGAGCTGATGTCCATATGGGTCCCGATGGTCGCCCGAAGGGCAGTGGCATTGTAGCCTTCGAGTCCCCAGATGATGCCCGCAATGCCATCGCACAATTCAATGGCTACGATTGGCAAGGACGTACTTTGGAAGTTCGTGAAGATCGTTTTGCTGGCTCCACTGGCTTCGGTGGTGGTAGTGGTTTTGGTGGGGGTCGTGGCGGATTTACTAGTGCCCGCGGGGGTTTCACTGGCAGTCGCGGTGGTGGATACATGGGTGGTGGTGGCCGTGGTGGATATAGTGGTGGTGGATTCGGTGGTGGCCGTGGTGGTTACGGTGGAGGTGCTGGATATGGTGCTCCAGCAGCCGACTACAACACCGGTGCATCTGTCCCACCCAATGAGTTCACCGACCATGCCACTAGTGGTGGTGAACGCAGCGAGACCATCTACGTCCGAAACGTGAGTATCAGGACCTATGTCTCAAAAATAATGTACTGATCGTTTTTTTAGCTTCCATGGTCGACGAGCAACGATGACTTGGTAGAGCTCTTCACCACCATTGGCAAGGTCGATCGTGCCGAGATCCAATACGAGCCAAATGGGCGCTCTCGGGGAACTGGTGTTGTCCGATTTGACACCGCAGATAATGCAGAAACCGCTATCTGTATGAAAACCTATATCCAGCTTGTCGTGACATGGGCTAATCGTTATTACAGCCAAATTCTCTGGTTACCAATACGGTGGTAGACCACTTGGCCTTAGTTATGTCAAGTATACCAACTATGGTCAAAATGGTGGTGATATGATGGAGGGCCAGGAGGCATCAGGCTTGACTCAGGACCAAATTATGTAAAAGGGCAGCCTAATGGTGTTTTCCCCTGGTTTTGCGTACAACTCTAAGTTTACCATTGCCTCTTACACCTCGACCAAGTTCTTCGTTTTCCCCACTGCTATTTTACCAAATTTGGTCTTGCCCCCTTTAGACCGAATCAGTTATGCTACATGTTTATGTACTTGAGCTCTCCTTATGTTGTTGGTACCTGAGAAGAAACGATTCTAAAATAATAGGTGGGCTTACTGTATGTGAAAACTTTCAATTGGATTTTATGACAGACACAGGTGGGGCTTGGATTGCTTGCTGATTTCTTGTCCTCTCCACTTTCATGTATGCTTTACAGAATTTAAGATGTTGCTTTATTTGTGGTTTGCAGTATTCATGTCATCGGTATGACCTGAGGGACTCGATGTTTACTACTTCCGTCGCGAGGATGAGCCATGGAACATTTCGTTCACGTGAATGTCTCTCCGAGTTCACACATCAATGGTCCCATGCAATGAAGGATTTACAAAATGTAGCATCTGATATTTCTTGGACTCGACTGGATCGTAAAGACAAAGACAAGGACAAGTAGTAGATAGATATACTACGTAGGGTATTCAACTAAGACTTTATCCACTCGGATACGTCAGGATCCCTGACCTTACAAAATTACGATGAACTCCCAATTATAAAGTGTATTTATGTGTCGTAAGTACCTAAATATGAACCCCAACCCCACCCACAGATTCCCAACTGTGATTTCTACTTTCAAGTAACCACATAACAGGCCTCTGACTCCCCAACTTGATACCCAAATCACACTCCAAATCAGAGGGTGGACTGGAGAGGGTTATACAGTACTGACCAAGTTTGCCCGTATAAAATCTTATCTGAATACGGAGTACCCCTACCTAGTATATTATACATATATACTTAGTTAGGAAAATCAGAATTGAGCTTGGGAGCGAGGGAAAGACAAGTGAACAACGATTTGGACCTCCAAGCCTGACTGAGATCATTCAATCGCTCTCATAGTGCTCACTTCCATACCATCGTATTATCTCAAGATTCTACTATGGCAGACTCCAGACGCCGTGAATACGGTTCACAGACTTACCGGCCACCAACTCACCGACCGGAAACCCCGCCTGGCCCTCGATATGAATTTCACAGCTCGACTCACGATAGAAATCGCTCCAGATCGCGATCTCACAATCATGACTCCTACAGTCGACATCCTCGGGGTGAAATTCCACCCTCCAGGGAGTCAAGGCCCGCCTCGTGAGATCCAATTCCTCCCTCATTATCCCTAGATTCTAACATGGCACATTCTAGCTACCGCGACGACTGGCGACAACCTCACTGGGCACCACCTCCACGACCGGAGACTCCTCCCGGCCCTCGGTATCGCTCTCGCAACTTGCACCACGGTAGAAAACGCACCCGGTCTCGATATCGTGTTCATCACTCACACGGCCTCCATCGGCGGGGGTAATTCCACCCTCCGGAGAACCAATGCCGTCTTTCCGGGATCCAATTCCACCCTCTGGTTATGCACTTCCCCATTCCAGAGCTCGACAAGAACCTGCTTTCTTCTCTGCTTCCCCCTTCCCGGTTCAAGGTATGCCTTCCCTAATCACTATTTGTTTTTGAATCAGGCAGTTGAGCAAGCTGGTGAACCATACGATTACGGAATAGCATCACTGATTCACATATGTGGTTTGTAGGTGTTATCCTAGGCCTAAGTTCTGCGTCCCTCCGGGTAAATGATTACTGTGACCCGAATCTGGTGCAGCAGTTGCGATTTCCATTCCTGGGAAAAACTCCGAATGATAGGTTCGCCCTTGATTCCCAGGGTCGATTCAGCTTCTACGGGCGTCACCAATTTCGCGAGATCTACAATGTCGCACAGTCCCTCACATACCAGGGGATTAGCATGTACTATCTGCATGGGACACTAGGCTCCGGGAAGTCCCACATACTAGCTGCTTTAACCTGTCTGTTGATGAAGGAGGGCCACCGAGTGGTATACATACCAGATTGTCGTGCCCTGCTTCTTGACCTATTTGGGTATTTACAATTTGCATTGGTACTTGCATACTGCGCACCGAGCGATAAAGTAGCACGGGAATACTTAGAAGACTGTAAATCAATTGAGGAGTTGACTACGTTTTGTGTCAAGGCTTCCTCCGATCACAGGCTTGTGTTTATCGTGGACCAGACCAACGCGCTGGATCCGGAAGACGAGTCTGCAGACCGCATCACACTAGCATCCAAGCGAGATGCAAGAAGTTTGTTAGACCGAATTACGGCCAGGCATTTAAAATTGGCTAGTGCCACAGCGAACTACGCGCATGGCATTGCCGATCAGCTTAGACAAACAGGAGAGCGTAGGCTGCATATGTACGGTGGCCTGACAGAGGTTAGTACCTCCTAGTTGTTGCTTATTTAATCTTTCAGGAATCAGAATATTTCGTGTGCATTGATTTGCTGACTACGTCACTTTCGCAATATAGGAAGAAATGCACTACTGGTGGAGGAATACTGGTCTGGGGACAAGACTGAGCCAGGAAGAACGATTGGGAATCGAAGATGTGACAGGAAAGTTGCCCATTCTCCTGAATGTTCTCGACAAGCTTCCGATTCAGGCCAACGACCAAGGTGGGCTTGAGGAAATGCAGGATCTC
The DNA here is from genome assembly GCA_015179025.1 of Terfezia claveryi. Lineage (NCBI taxonomy): Eukaryota > Fungi > Ascomycota > Pezizomycetes > Pezizales > Pezizaceae > Terfezia > Terfezia claveryi. The sequence goes on along the minus strand of WHUX01000038.1, from coordinate 333,232 downwards.
TTTCAGCACCTGTTGGGTGGATTGTCGCAGTCCCGTGAGGTTCTTCTAATGCGACGACGCATTCTTCACTTTGGAGAATGGCAAAAAGAGAAGTACAAGGATTCAACTAACATCACCAGGTAGGTTCGATTGTGGTACACCCGCAACTGCTATATACCGCACACTAAGTTGACAACGCGATTTACTTGATAGATTTCGAGATGCCTGGCATGCTTGCATTGTCGGTGGAAGAGTAACTATGAACATGGAACAGTATCTTGACTGGAGGCATTTTTATGTTCACGATGGTGATGGCGGAGTCACGTGTGGAGTCGTTCGGCGGGCCGCAACTGACTTTCTGCGATCCTTTGGGAACCCGGAGGATTTCCTGCGACCACAATGGTCGCACAGTTTGAGATTGGCAGGGGGTAACGTGTGCATGCTCGGATTTGTCGTTGAACAGATGGTTCTAAGTTGGATGGCACTTAGAGGTTGCGGGTTCATTGAAAGGAGATTCGGGGAGCGCCCGACTACTATGCTGGTTGACGCGATCCCAAAGGATGTGTTAAAGGGACAGTCGGGGGTTGTGTTGTATATTCCGACGGTATACAACTTTCCTGCTGTCGATGCTGTGCTAGTTCAGACTGGCCCTGAGAATACAGCAGCAATATATGGGATCCAGGTTACTATTTCCCAAACACATTCAAACTCGGAAGAAATGTTCTTCCGGAAGTGGGAAAGCTGGTTGGATCAGTTAGGCCTGCCCCATGAAAAGGTACACTTCGGGTTTGTCTGGGTCTTAGAGGATCGAGGATTTCGCCCTGCGCGTGAAAATGTGTCAGAAAAAGTAGTGACTCTGAGGGGGGATAGGAAGCTTGTATACCCAGCTTTCGAGCGGCTCAGGTTTACAGTGGGGGAGGTTGACAAGGAAATAGGTTCCAAGCTTGCAGAGGCGCGTACACGGGTGCGGAGGTTGTGAGTGTGTTGGAGGTTGATCGGAGGTAAGGTATTTTTACGTACTCTTTTAACTTATTACGTACGCTTATACAGCAGGTGTCAGTTACAGGAAGAGAGTATTACGAACCCTTCACTGTCCATGTCCCAAGAGCCCCCGCCGCCGTCTAAAACTGGCCACAAACGCAGTTGTTCATTCACAGGGACCTGCGGCTAAACTGGACCTGGACTCAATACGACTTCAGGTGATATTACAGATGCTCTGGTTCCACTTTCTGGTACTATTTCACCTTCTGGTGGAAATTGCCTGTGGAGTATCTCCAGTTAGTTATATATCTACAATTACAACATGATTCAAGTTTACTGATTGCTTGCTTTTAAAAAGGCTTTTTTCACATATACTTGTTGTTCAGTTGGAGGCAGATTTGTTATAGAGTAAGGATTGCTAGGTTCTTAATTTCTTTTTTATCTTTTGACTTCAGTATGGTGGTGTCATGAGGTGACATCTAACCCCCTATAGGTACTTGAAGTTTGCCCCATTCGTCCCTTCTATATCTATTTTCTTTGTTTGCGTTGCCAATCTTTCCCGCCCTGGCGGTCCTACCAAACATTTGCGTTCCTCACTAAATTTCGCTGTTGTCACGGACGTCATCTCTTGTCACGGATTGCTCGTGCCTGCCTTCCACTCGTGAATACATCGACCTGTTCTTCATTACGCACCTCACACCGCACGATACGCTTGCTTGTCTGGATCACTATTCTTGTTACGAATCACTATTCTTGTCACGGATCCCTATTCTTGTCACGGATTCCTATGGTTGTCACGGATATCTGTAATTCTCATTCATTGGTTCCACTGCCCTAGCTTCCTTAACACTTCTTCCTACATTTCTTCTCTTGCACTCTATTCTCTCCCGCTCACCTTACTTTCCTTTCTGCCTCATATTCTTTGCCCTCCGATACACCCCATATCCCAGGCCCTGCCACGTAAGCATTGAATGATGAAACGCACATGAGCAATTATATCTAAAACACAAACAAAAATAAATGAGCAAATAAAGAAATCAGAACAATCCACCCGCGTTTCAGGTGTCCCCCATTTCAACCGAATCAAGAAAGGACTATGAAAAAAAACAAAAATATGATACCAATGCCCGGATAATGATGCATAAAGGAAAACCCATAAACTATGCTATCGTGGCACGTCAAGAAAAACCTACGAACACAAAGGGAATCTAACAGGACAAAGGGAAACTAATGAACAACGGAAAACTAATGAACAAAGCAATTCATACATATAGAGAGACCCAAAAAGCCATGAATTCGTATATATAGAGAGTTTCCGAAAAGCCTTGAATTCGTATATATAGACAGACCCAAAAAGCCATGAATTCATACATAGAGACAGACCCAAAAAGCCATGAATTCGTACCCATAGAGAGGGCCGAAAAGGCATGAATTCATACATATAGAGAGACCCGAAAAGCCATGATTCATGTAGAGAGACCCCGAATGCATGAATAACATGCATATAGAGAGACCCGAAAAGACATGAATTCATACATATAGAGAGACCCGAAAAGCCATGAATATCATGCATATATACAGCCTGGTATATATGAATTCCTCCAATATATCGTACGGCCAAGGTAAAAGTCCGGACCTATATCACGGTTGTGAATGGAGGAGTTCCGTACCGACCACAGAAAGACAAAAGCATTGGGAGCCAAGCTCGGTTGCGAGCGTGGTGTCTGGACTCGTTATCTGTTGTTATTGGTCTATCAGGGCCGGTAAGGGTGTGGCGGGGGAGGAACGGAGCCCTTAGGCTCCACAGCGTCAGACTCAAAAAAAAAAAAAAAAAAAAAAGGGTAGAAAAAGGACTAGTCTCGATCAACCTGTGTGATTTCTCAAAAAGGCAACCATCCAATGATACCGAAAGAAGCAGTCAAAAATTTTAAATACCAATGCGTGCTGCGGGTGGGAGACTTTCCCGCAGGATCTCCCACCACAGTAAATAATTGGCAATAAACCTGCTAGCATAGTCAGTACCTCATTATGATCTTGGGCCATATTTAATTGGCACTAGGTAAACCTGCTACCTAGCGTAATGCTGATGGATCAACTAGATATTACCGGTACATAAAAAGCCACTAACTGCCCCTCCGATGGGATAAGCTTTTGTGTAGTCTGGTTGGCATAACGACCTCCACAGACTAGCTTTTGTGTACATAAACATTTCAATATACTATTGACGTTGACTATAATTCTTCGCAGGGGACTCTTCAACAATGCGTACGCTTCATTGAACAGCTGTGAGACTAGCTACGAGCTCAGCATTTTTGGCCTCAGCAGCTCTGATCTCATGTTTGAGCTCAATGAATTTTCCATCAAGCTTTGTTTGAAACTGTTCCTGCATTTGCCATATTGCTGCCAACTATGAAGTATCAATTAGTAACTATATACATTACTAACGCCAGCAAAACCATATGCCACCATGAACCCTTGCTGCATCTGGACATATGAGTGTATTTCCCCTTTATCGGATAGCCAATAATTATACGAATGGGCGTTCTATGCCTAGATAAATGTTAGGATGTCACCTGTAAATCACTCTTCATTGTATTGCACGTACCTGCGTATTCACTCGCCTTCGCGACAATTTCCCGCGGAGTCCAACATACCGATGGCCTTTGATAGAGTAATTGAGCATTGCAGACGAAGCGGACAGAAACGAGACTGGAGAGAGAGTAATCGCTGGGGAGAGAATGAAAAGCAGTAAAAAAGGGAGGATGGAGGGCGTTTGCATCGGCTGTCAAGCACTAAGCCAAGCCCGATGGGTCACATGCCGAGCACTAAGTAAGCCAAGCCCGACGGGTCACATATGTTGAAAAGTACGTGAGTCATACAAATCATACATCATACAAAATCAACCAGACTACTGGATCCTGCTCAACGTTAACCACGCGGATATATTGCTGGTCATACATTCATTTACGAGATCCAACATAGCTTGCCACTTACCCGAGTACCTCCTTGCAATTGGCTCGGCTCAATTCCGTGGCTCACGGAGATTTCGTTCACGACTGGTGAGCGGCTGCATCTGCAGGTCTTGCTATGAGGTTATCCACAATATTTTACATCACACGCATTTTGTGCCAGGGTCAGAGAAACCCACACTCCCAGCGTGCGTGGGCATACATGCTTAAGCTTGGGTAAGTTTGCTACTCACTAGTGGTGGTCAATAAGTTTCTGAGTGCAAGCCAGACTAAAGTTTCTGTAGATCCTGTATCATGTACGGGGTTTTTAGCGTAAGCCACGCATTAACCAAAATAACTGAAACATATTGACCGACCTTATATGAATTTCCTGTAAGTGACATGACGTAGATATCATCACTACCTACAATCATTGCCTCGAAGAACGGAAAAAGCTCAAGCTCTATATCAACTCGAAATTGTTGCTGAAAATACCGTATGTGCCTATACATTGGCATCTTCATCAGAAGAGGGGAATAATTATGAGGGGGATCTTGAGGACTTGTTTGATCTCCTTCAGGCCTATATACAAAACTATCCTAATACCGCATTTCTTTCTTTCTTCCGTATGCATTGAGCCTCCTTCAATGATCGCTTCATATTTGTAGCTTTATCTGTAATTCTCTTCGCAGTGATATGTTTTTCATCTGTGAATACCTGAGCTTTTATAAGCTTTTGCCATGTTATTTGCTTTTCCCGTAGCTCTTCTTGTTATCTTCCATTCAAGCGACCAAGCGCTCCGACTCAGGTTTCGACCATGAATTGTGCCTACAGGAAATCCTGTAGGAGTCACAGGTTTTTTCCTGTAGGTGACGGGACAAAAACCTGCCGTCACCAGTACAGGCTCAGGTCTGAAACTCTGTGACGCCAAAAAGCCGTCGGCCAATAAGGCGCTATTGCCAAGATGCCAAGGTGTGAAACAGAAAGTTCCCGTACATCGTACAGGGTTCTACAGACTCTTATTGACCACCACTAATCTATGATGTTGTCGCCAGATGCTACTCACGTCAGACATCATAACGATGCCACACACGTAGCTACTAGTCTGGTTGGCAAAGCTACATATGCACTTATGTCATACGTTATCGTGACATTATGGCGATGACATACTCCAGCACATACCTGCTTCCCAGCAATACTCGTTAGCATTAACCCTTTCATGTATATATAGAGCTCTTCATGTTGCGTCTCTAGAGAGGGAGTAGCAAGGAGAACGTCTCAGACACTCATATATTCATACACTCATATCTACGTGCTCACTCATACGTTCGCACTGTCTTACAGACATACTCATCAGGTGAAGTGTTCCTTTAGTGGCCATTCATCTGTCTATTCGCTGTTAGTGTTGCTATGCAAAACCTCTCATCTCAAGAACATCCCATTATTGGGATGACAAAGGTTATGGGCAGCAACAGATAAGATAGATAGTGGTCAACGAAGAGACACTTCACCTATAAGGGTCTGTATGTACATACATTTAGGTATACGAAGATACAGCGTATATATGTGTGTGTGAGCGTACGAAGATACGCAAGTATGTATGAGTATGTATGTACGTGTGCGAATGTATGTGAGGGCAAAAGCACTCCCCACGTGCACATATGAACTCCTGTACAAGATGCCTTTACAACTAACACAAGAGTCATAAGAAACTAACCTACGCCTTGAACTTATGTGCTTATGGGCTCCGAAAAACAGTACTTATCAAGTTCAAGAGTTTTATATTCCAGAAGCATTAGAAGACCGATACTAGGGTATGTTTCCCCCGGAGGAGTCTACAGACCATGGGCGATTCGTAGATGAGAGCGGCGGGGGGGGGGTGGGGGGAGGTAAGAGAGGGGGAGGGAGGGGGGTTCGCGGATAGGAATTACATTAGTGGTGATGATCCATGGAGTATAAGTTAGTGGAGCTCACTGCCCGTTAACGTATCCCCAAAAATGACACGTTGTAGTGTAGGTGAATTGTTGAGGGCATATTCTCTTCGAAGTTCCATGAAAAAATATCACTCATGTGCACTACTCGGGGCGGTATCCCGGAAATCCGGGTGGACTGAAGAAGGGTCAAGCACATTAATCGCGTGCTATACAAAAAGAACCGACTCGCTACCTCTGTTGGATATGAACCGGAATGAAAAGAAAAGGCTGTGATATCTGAATATGCTATATATGGATGGCTCCGAAGAAACCTTCCACCACGTTTTGAATGAAGGAGGAGGTGGTATATTTGGGGCGAGAATAGAATACGTTTTCTTGGTCAATATACTCTGAAACTAAGGTTTTCATTAAACATTGTTTTGCTATTTGGAAGTGGGCAGAACATAAGCCTCTATAAGTATTCCCGCATCGTTGCATGTAACCGTATATTAACATTACACATTTCTCATGGCAGGATGGGAAGCCTGCCGTGAGGTATAGTGATGAGCTGCCATGAAAGGAAATAACTTAGAATGGTTGTCTGGTTACTTTTTTTTGTTTTAAAGAAAAGTCTAGGTCACTGATAGAACTCTAAAAGGTAAGGTGTTACCCTGAGAGTGTCCCCTACGTACTTTTTATTAAAACAAAAAAACACAGTAGGTACTCGTATGCACCCCCCTTCAGGGGATTATGACGAACCACTCGGAATTGAAATTGGGGCAAGTTAATCTGCCCTACTCGCGCTGTCTCTGCACAAATCACATCTGCAGTTCTGAAGGTTGGTTAAGGAAAAATGAAAAAAAAAATGAAAAAGGGAATGACATGCTAGTTCTAACATGTAGGAGATAAGGTGAAAACCATCTAGTTCTATTGCATAGGAGAATAAAAGGAAAAAAAAGCTCCGTGCAGTCGCACTGTCTCAATGAAGTTACTCCCCTTGATTCGGTTTTTTGAGGTTCATTAACCATTCCTAGTTAATGGTATTGGTTAGAATCGGTCTCAATGCTAACGCTGCTTAGTACACATTTGCTCACTGACACTCCTTTCTGTAAGATTACGAGGTTATGCAGCGGAGGAATCGTGAAGAGAATTGTTCGTGTATATTCAAAGAGGAGAATTATCTAGATATCGCTATAGGCTTATTGCTATGGTCCTAGTGCTCTACTTCCAAAGAGATGTTTTCCTGCGTACTTTCCGGCTCTTTTATCCTTCACAGTTTTTTCCCAATTGCCCTGATGTGGAATCCCGGTATTCTCCTCGCATTCCCAATTGCCTTCTTTTGGTTGCTTACTTCCCGTGACCCTTCATGGGTACTAGCGAGAGTTTATTCACAACACTTTCGGATATGCCAAAAACTAAACAGCATGCCTCCCTTCTCCATTTCCTCAGCTTCTTCAACAGTCCCTATTAACCACCGGTTACTCCCACAGCAGTCTTATATCTCTACTAATCCACTTTTTGAATCCTCTCGCTGATTCCTAGTACCACGTACCCGCTATTCATTGCATCCACAATCCGCTCAAACCTTTCACCGCGCCAACATCAGAACTTGGGTCAAAGATCGTAGTGGTGATAAAAGCTTCGAGAGGACATTATCAATAGATTCACAAGGATGGTACGTATATTAATTTTGCTGATAAGTGTACATCTACCGCTCGCATGGCTTAGTTGGTAAAGCGCGTCACTAGTAATGACGAGATCCTGTGTTCGAATCACAGTGTGAGCAATTGAAACTTAATTTTTGCATACTTTTGTAACAACCCTCTGTATCTTCTAGCAGAGTCTACCGTGAAGGTGTCTACCAGTACTGTACGCCCCATTCTGCGCTATACACGGTAGCTCTCTACGGTAGGCTTAGCTAGTCTGGTTCTGGTTGCAGCTGCCCATATCCCGTGAGGGGCTAGTGGAACCTAGTCTCGGCACCAAGCTCGAGGGTCGGGTGCCGAGACTAAGTGGAACCCGACTGCCCAGGGGCCTGTTCTTTATGCCTATGCAGCACACGAGTTTACTGGGGGTAGGTATTTTTCCTCAATTCAACACAGCCAACTAAATAAGCTCTTACAGGAAATAAAAGATAAAAAATAAAATATAGAGGTAAAATTGAAAATTGAAAATGGTATATGAATTACCCAGTTCCCATATCTCCAATCTTGAAACCAACCTAGAAACCAAAACCAACACACACGCGCCACCCACCACAATATTTTATACATAGCAGAAGCAATACAGAAACATTTACCCTCAACACCCAATCCTACCACTTGCTCACATCACCACACACCTCTTCAAACCCCCAATTCCCTGACTCTGCATCACCCTAAACTGCTCCAACGCCACCTCCTTCTCATTCTCCATTTGCTTCTCCCTCGCCTCCTTGGGGAAATACTGTCTTAGAAAGTTCCACAATCCTATATCTAAATTGCTACTATCTGCCTTTAGGACTACATCACCTCGACAGATAGGACAAAACCTTTTCCGCTCACGCTGCAACTTGACTAGGCAGCGCACACAAAAGACATGCGAGCATTCGAGGCGAACAGGTTTGACGGATATGGAGGAGCAAATTGGACAGAGGTAGTCGTCGAGTTGGGGGATGAGCGTGAGGAGGCGGTTTTGAAGGGTGAAGCAGAGGGCTTTGGCGAGGTGGGAGGTGAGGAAGGGGTCGGAGGAGATGAAGGAGGGGAAGGAAGAGGAGGCGCTGAGAGAGGTACGTTTGTCAAATTCTAATAGTATGGAATTGTTAGCGCAAAAAAAAGAAAACTTGGGGAATAAATTTATTGGGAAGGGAAAAATACTTTTCAAAATTTTCCTCATAGCAGTCTTATTAATCTCTCTAAACCTCAACAATCTCAAAATCTCAAAATTGACCTGTAAAAACTGCCCCAGAAACACCCCACTCTTCTTATTCCTGAATGATTTTACAATACCCCGTCTTTCCATCTCTGACCCAAAACACTTGATTTTCGCCTCGACATCCTCAACAGCCCGTTGTTTATGGTTATCGCGTTCGCGGGTGGAGAAGAATATTCCTGATTCGGTGTAGAGCTGGAAGATCTCCCGCCAGGGGTAGAGGTCTGAGTGTTTTGATAGCGAGGTGGGTTTAGAAACACAGGTGATATGGTCGGAGAGAGAGACGATGTGGGAGGTTATGCTTGCTTCTTCACGGGTTTGGAGGATATCAATGAGGGAGATTTCGTGGGTAAGGGTGCTGAAGAATTCATGGTCGGAGGAGAGGGGGATGACGACCTGGCGTTGGCTATGGAGGACTCAGTATATACATCCCATATATGGGGTAAAACGTTCTAGAAGACAGATTTTGCCCGATGCATAAGCATGTACATACCTGTCTCGCCTTTTCCGTCGAATCCTACCCTCGGGGACCTCCAGCAGCGGCGGGAGATCTTCATTATCATTTCCTTCCTGAGAGGTATGTTCGACGTCAACGTCGATCGTATTATCAGCCGCTGCTGGTACATGCTCTTTGCCTGCAGCTTCAGCAGCCGAAGGGTCAGCAGTGGTAGCAAGGCCTTGCCTCTGTCGGGCAACAAGCTCTTCCAGTGCTCGCCGGGTTTCGGAAGCCAAGTTCACATTGATTGGAAGGCCACCGTGTTCGGAGTCTACAGTGAGAACGAGCTTGGGGACGAACGACTGCAGGGTGCCTATGAGTTCAAATTTGTTAGTGACTTGTAGCTCTGGTTTTGTAGATAGATCTAGAATGGTTCTATTTAGGCACACATGTCTTAATTACATGCCACCTTCACCATCCGCGAAAAGAGGGGAAGGGTATTTGATATTATGAAACTTTAGATATCCCTGGTTGGTACAGAGATGTGAAAGTAAGGAAAGTATAGACGGACCATCGAACCAATAGCTAAAGGAAATTGCCTGCTTAGGAGGCTCCTCCCTGGCCACCAATTTTGGGACTGGGTTCTTGCTCAACCACTCATCCTCGTCAAACTCCACACTCGAGCTCTCGGTAGAGCTGTCGCTGATTCTGCTATCGTGAGAACCTCGCCGTTTCAGGAGGAAGTTACTCTCCACCCCGTTTGGAGTGGGTTCGTTACCGACGACTTTCTCCTTGGCTAGCGTCTTCAACATATCTGCGGTCAACCCAAGCTCCGCAAGTTCTCTCTGAACTTTCTTAATACATTTCTTGAGCTGCCTGTACCGAATTGCCGCATTTAGCCACTCGGAGGGGTACTCGTTGCCTTGGAGCTGTTCAGTGAATGCATGTGCGAACTTCATCTCTGATGATCTTGCGTCAACGCTGGCGTAGGATCTCTGGGTATATAACGCTGAAGGCTGGAAAGTCTAACCCTAATTGGATATCTATGGGGGGGTAGGTAGATGTCAAAGTAACCGTGCCTCTGTTGGTGAGATCAGCTCGAGACGGAGGATCAGCAACAAATGGGAGGGGCTCATTGAGCGCGTGTGTGGGTGGGAAGGTGGGTTAAGGAATCAGAATATAAGGGCAATAGGACGGTGAAGGAAGTATTTCGCCTGGGGCGATTTTGGGTACAGACAGAACAGAGGGGACTAGGGTTTCGCCGGGCCCATGTCACCGCACAAATACCGCCTGCTGCTCAGTGCGGGCACAGGAGTGACTGATCGTGCATGGCAGGGGACGAGAGACAGGCACCGAATTTTCTACACTACACAGCCTTCCTTTCCAACACCCGTAGTCAAAAGCGACGCTCGCCGCGGGGCTCATCGATGTAAGTATTATTGTAACTTCTCAACGTTCATGTCCAATGCTTTATACAGGGCCTCGCTACCAAGTTTTCCTATCCCAGTATACCGGCTGCAGCTATCTGTGCTTTCTGCAAGTGAGCACGCGACCACTTTCCCAGGCTGGCCACAAGGTCATGAGATGGCAGCCTGCAGCTGTGCCTTAAGTTTATTTGCGCGGTAAGAAGCTGAAAAAATCAAAGAAGCAAATAATTCTGCCTGTCCTATCGATTAACATGCATTTATTGCCTCTGGGCACGGTCTAATGCATCGTGTTATACGGAGTAACAAGGTTTGCTCGAGACATTACCCGCTTTAAGCGAAATTGTCTCGTTACTAAACACGCCTCAACGCCATGTACTGTAGTTTGGTTAAGGCTTGAGGCAAATGAATGGCCTAAGCAGGCCCCTCAAGTGCTGTAGCAGTGCTAGCATGTGGTTTATTTTGCATGCCATCCGCTGTCACTTCGTTTGCTGTATCCAGTTGTGATCTACCTACCTAATAGTTGGTATACAGTCGAATCCTAACCAGCCTCTTATTGGGCACTCTCATTGGATGTGTTTGAGAAAGGGGTGGGGGGAAGGGGGAAAGGCTGAAGGCCATCATCCAATAAGAAGAATAGCTGGGGTAGTACCCATCTGATTCGGGACTTGGGGATCTAGAGTTTATCGAATCTCCTTAGTTTTATGTACCTCACTAACAAGCACTAACAAACGAAACGGGTAATCTAGGACGAGGGGTTGTGCAACCAGCCTAACTTTATACTAATGCAACTATTTGATAGCCCCAGACCATCAGGAAAGAAATATTAACACTTCCGGAGATACCGGGCCTCAAGGTTTTGTATAGTACTATTACCCTCAATATGTATACTCACTAATGGGATTAGACGGCACAATGAAGTCACAGACTGCAGAGAGAAATTCGTGCGCTAGGGTGGAGATGCGGGGTGGGAGAAGCTGGTGCGCGGCAAGCTGTCCGGAACAGTTAAATTTGATTCAAGTAACACAATCCCCAGGAATCCATAGCCTTGCGCTCACACCAGCGTTTCCCGACATATCAACGTGCTGGCATTATTCTTACACTGGACGATCCAGGCAGGGTACTCTACGGAGGGTGTTGTGCCAACCAGACTTTGTAGTAGTAGTACTTTAAGAACCCCCCTAGTAGGTTTAATTACTGTATGTATATGCAGTGGCGAGACTGTACAGTGTATATGCATGTATTAGAGGCTACCTAGTTTGGGTTCAGAGATTACATCAAGAGCGGAATCAAGACCGGGACTCAGGCCTACATAGCAAAGAAAAAACCAAGCTTATAATAGCAAAGTATATAAGAAAAGCACCCCCACCCCCCAAAAAAAAAGCCTATGCCGAAGTGCTCCATAACATAGAGTAAAAGCAAACCTTTTTGTGGGCTCTCCCTATCTCTTCTCATGCACCACTTCATTCTAATCTCGTCTGGTTAATAAATCCAGCATGTAGTTTTTGGTCGGCACTCTACACTCTCTCTACCCAGTACCCAGCAACCAACCAAAGAGCCCAGGCAGGAGTAACTTACGAGTACCACATCCACTGGCGAACAACGATCCTTGTCAGTTTAAAGATAATACACCTGACAGGGACCATTATACCTCAGTGAGCTTGTTACCATCCACCTATTTTATCACCTTTACTGCATAAGCTCGACCTATGTCTTTAAACTGACAAGGATTGTTATACACCAGTGGATGCGGTAGACTACATGTCATCTCCCTCCAAGCTCCCTTTCTTACTTTTATCCCCCCTACCCCCTCTCCCTCACTGCGCGCAACAGCTTCCCCTCTAGATCTCCTAACTTATTCCATTCATTTCACAGGAATACCTCGACATTATTCACCATTATCTTTGTGCATAAGGAAAACATTTATGCCTGACTCCTTACAAAAGGGAGATGTAGTATTCTCTTGGAAAATTCTATCGAAGCAGCGGTAACCTTCTTCAAATGGGGGTAATAGTTGTGGATGATGAGTAAGTAAGCAGTTATAGAGAGGTTTTCCCGCGTTTTTTGCTTGGGCTCAAAGTAGTATAGTAGGGCTAGATACTAATGTGTATAATCATTAGCTATTTTATGACTACCATTTTATGAACAACTAGCCTAGGCTATGTTAACCTGAACCGAAATAAACCTATCTCCAGCCATTGAGTAACTCACCCAACTATTTAAAAGAAGAAAAAAATGCAATCATGAGAGACCAGACCAATATCTCATGTATAAACAACTACCTACGCCCTCAAATGTATAGAATAAAAGTAACGACATAAGTGCCACGCACATCCCTTCTCCTGCCTCCCATGGCGCTCAATCGTCTGGATACTCTTCCCTCAAATTACTCACAAACCTCCCACCCACACCTCTATTCCTCCTTTCTCCACCCTGACCCTCCACCCAACTGCTATCCTCATCCCCATCCCCATTCCACCCCTCCCTCCCCACATCCTCAAACCTCCTAAACCACTTCCCCACGCACAAGAACCCTCCCAACAAGCCCCCGCCTTTCGGGGATCTGATTTCCACGATATTATCCTCCGCCACATATCTACTACTCCCATCCGCCACAAAGACATTATAGAACGGTTGATGCCTCCCCCTCTTCAATGTATCCACGTCCATAGTTCTAATCCAATTCTCGCTAGTACTGCAGGACCGCGTCCAGCCAGTAATGACGGCTTCGTAGTGGTATCGGCGGTGTCGGAAGAGTGTGCCGATGTGATAGCGGGGATCAGGGTGTCGCTGCAGGGTTTCCGTTGACTTTGATATTGGTTTTAATGTTGATTTCAATGATGATTTTGATGTTAAATCTGACGGAGATGATTGTGAGGATGGTGATGGTGGTGGGGGCGATACTGATGGAGGGGTTGTTGTTGATGATGATGATGACGGTGATGATGGTGATGATGATGATGTTGATGATGGTGATGGTGGCCCTGGTGGTGAAGTACGATCATACCTCCTCATCGCCCTCTTCGGCGTCTCATCCTCCTTCCTCACCGCATTACAAATATTATGCAACAACATTGTATCATCCTCACTAATTAACCTACTCATATCCTCCTCAAAAAAGCCTACATCACATTCAAAATCCCTCTGCATAAGCGTACACATATGCTCCAACAACCTCGTACTCGCTGGTGGCCCACAAATCACACTTGCCGTCAACGCCGCATACAATGCGGCATGTCTCTCTGGCTGAAATGGAGGCTGATCCCAGGACCCCGGGGTGGTGTAGGTAGGAGTTGGCTGAGGCCCAGTTAGGCGGACTGATTCGAGGATGTTTCTCGCAACGCGGACAATCAGTTCCCGGGTATTCGACGGCGAAGGGGTAAAGTAGTGCGGGAGATTCATATGCCCATGAGGGCCGGGAGGGGACGCAAATGAGGAAGTAGTATTTGTAGCAGCATTAGGGAAGTTACTAGCCAGAACGCCCATAGTCGAGCGAAGCTGGTAATCAAGTTCCCCCGGCCTAATTTCCAGGTGAGTTTTGAAAGGATCCCAAAACGACTGTCTCTGCGCGAGGGTAAGCTGTAGCGGGTCATTTTGCTGCACTGGCTCCGTAACAATAGCAACAACATGGTATGTAAACCCACAAGGCTTCACATCCAGCCCCAGCCTCGCCCCCAACGCGCAAAAAGCCGCAACAGTAGTCAATGGCAATGTCGCACGATTCGAGTCGACGCAAATCCCAATAAACGAGTTCCTTAGCGCATGGTAATTCTCATAACTCGCCCCGGTAAACCCCACACTCCTCATAAACAGAATCACCGCACTCGCCCGCTCCCTGTGTGCCAACTCCTCCCACCCCAAATGCTGGCTTCTAAACTCCATAGCCAGGCAATCGAAAGAGCGGGTAATAGCCTCTACATCTCTATTCGCGCCCCGGGTGATGAATAAATCATACGCACCCAACGCTTCCTCGAGAGGGATATCCACTCCATCCGAGATCTTTTTCCAGATTTCAATCGCCCTCCTACGGTGAATGAATGCCAGTGCTTCACTAGCATAAAACCTCCTAGCAAGAACATCTTCATGGTCCTCTCCACACTCCAACATCCTCCTCAGGAAATCCTTGGCATCATATCCATGTCTTGCAATCTTTTCAAACCGAGTTATCCGATCCGTACTATGTGTGATAATACCATCAAGCAACTCTGATACCTGTTTATCGCTTTTATATCTCCGAACAAAGAGTTTCTTCCATTGAATTTCGGAAGGATTGGGGTGGTTGAGTTTTCGTTGATACGAGTGGTGGGGTTCCCAGAAGGTGTATTGGGCGCAGCGGTCACGCCAGGAGATGGGGAGGGAGGATAGGTGGTAGAAGCGGCGACAGACAAGGGTGACGGAGAAGATGTCGGAGTCGGGGACGAAGGCGAAGATTGTTTGGAGTAGCTCGTCGGGAATGTGGAGGACGGGGGGCACAGTGTTAGAGGAGACATCGCCATGTGGTGATTCGTGTGTATGTATCAACTCAGTACTGACTGTAGAGGCGAGAGAACTTCCCGAGGCCAAGCTCCCTTCAATGCTATCCCGTCGACTCGCCATGGTGGATTCTGGCTTAATCTCACAAAATCGTTCGTATGCCGCTCACAAAAGCCGTAATCTACCTCAAACACCAGCTGTAGCTATAGTCAATTGCCACAATTCCCTCGTAATCACTACCGCAGTATTCACGTCCTCTTCCAAAGCCGAATACTCCCACATCCAACAACTCGTTCGCTCATTTGGTCAAGTTAGAATCCAGGATTCACAAAGAGTTGGAAAAATGTGTGCCTATCTATTGGCTGGGAATTCTCGTTGCGGCCGACGGGTACAGGCAAGGGAATGGGAATGGTAGGGGTAGCCTGGTTGGAAATGGACGGGGGCGGGAGTGTGCTGCGGTGCTCGAGTCACCAATGATCTAAGCCTCAATCTCGTGATACCGATCAAGCTGCAACATTACACGCTGAAGGAGAACGCAGAAAGAGAAGGCCGCGTACAGTTGTAACTCATAAGTACTTAGTACATACTGATTATTCAGCGGCATCACCGTCTGCTTCAGATTCCGGTTATATCAAGGAAGAACATACATTCTATGCTTCATAGCAAGCTACAGCTACACCTGCGTGGGGGGAAGCGCTTCAAGCTGATCACGCTAATAATTTTACTATCCTATAAAGGAAAAGCAGAAGCTTGAATATCTAGCTGTTTTGAGAGGTAGCAATGGGGCTCGTCATGACGAGCCAAACATAATATCAGCGCGAATACTACATCCTACATCAATGCGAATGCCATTCCAAAAGAATATGTTCTGATGTTCTCTACACCAATACTACACTATACCATTCAACCTTATACCTGGTTTCTATGTTCCCATACTCATAAGTAGGAAAACACTCGTGCTTGACTGATCATGAGAAGGGCTATGTGGATTGTAGAAGGGAATCAATTCAGTGCCATAAATTTGGCACTGCAAAGCCAGCCGCTATCGCCTATAAATAAAAACGATGAAAGATAGCTCATATCCTAAACTGATGAAAACCCCAACCATACTATGAAAACCCGTTATAAAGTGGTCGTAAATTTCTGATAATAGCAACATGTGACTGAATTACCGGAGGTCTTTGAGGCTTGAGGTTGGTAGAGCTTGAAGGTACGGGTGAAATAAGCAAGACTCTGCTTTGCCTGGCTTCTTAAGATAACTGATTGATATAATAGACTCGTATAGGCTCAGCGAATAGAGCTGCTACGAGTATTTCCTGTTCAGTGACTTATTTTTTGCGAAAGTGTGAAAAGAGTAATATATTGCTAAATCTTCATTGCTTAAGAGAGCGTGCCAGAAGATTTCCCAAAGACTGTATCCTTATTCTTCGCGTAAAAATGGATTCCATAAAAACTGCTGTTCCTTTGTAAGAGAAATTAAGAGAAAGTAACAATAACGATAACATTTTACAGTGAACAAAGGCACTCGCATTTTCTTTTACTAGTAGGATTACCTTCTTAATTCCGACGCTCCCACATGATAAACAAACAAAGCAAGCGTCCAAGCCCCTATTTTTCTGATACTGTAATGATGTTAGAAGAGTGTGATAGGAGGTATCGGCACGGTTTAGGTTGAGCTTGAGTGAATTCTAGTGTATTTCGGCTGTGAGGACTATGGAGCGATTACAGCAAAAGTATATGTTGTAGAAGTAATGGATCGGGTGGGTGTAAATTATGGTTGGAGCAAACGTTGGATGTTTTGGAAAGGGTGGAATTGTACAGATAGCCTATGCACAGGAGCTAACTCGTCATGACGCCCCTTTCTGCATCCCAAAGCAGCAAGACACCCAAGCTGCTTCCTTTCCTCTATAGGATGGTGAGACTTTTAGCGTGATCAGCTTGAAGCGCTTCCGCGTGGGGTGTCTTCATGTACATAGCATGCGCGGGCGGCAGCTTAACTTGCCTGACCCTTGAATCCACTCAGGCTTCCGAGTGGCTCGTCATATAGCCCCGAAGGGCGGTGCATACGAGCACTTGAGTTTTCTTCTTTTTTTTAGAAGGAAAAAAATGCGTGGGTGTCTCTGGATGTTGGTTCCAGCGCTGTGTCGCGCGTGTCTTGGCGAAACCGATTCGGGGTAAGTGCGCAAAACAACATATTGTAGAAAAGTCATTCAGGGTAACTCCGTTGACTCTGGAGGTACCTATTCTCGGGAAATCTACCATTGGAAGTTTTTGAGACGAACGAATTATCCTTTATATCAACTAAAAATTGCCACACACCGCAGATATTGAATGCGGTCCAATGCACCAGTGCTGGAGCAAGGCCACTTCTGTCCTCATCCTAGTTCGGCACCCATTATTTAAAATTAAACGACTCTATCAGTTACCCCCCCCATATGAAAAGAAATAAATTCAAAAATCAAAATCAAAAAAAAATAAAAAAATAAAAAAAACAACATTCAAACCCAAACGCCGACCCTTACACCCCATTTTTGAGCCAAATAAATTACCATAAGCCAAACACCGCCGACCATGTAAATCAAAGTAAACAGCCAAAGACAAAACCCCCAAATTTGCAACATAAGTAAGTAGTCAGCAAAATAGCAAGAAAAAACAAGTAGGTATCTGATATCCGCAAAAGGACAGGACATATTCACATCCAACATTAACAAAAATATCTTCACTAGATCCGCCTTTCCTACCTATTCCACCGCCTCTTCGAACTTGCTCCTCTTTCAACAGTTCTTTGCGAGTTCCTACTTTCCCAGTTCCTTTTCCCACAATTCTTCAACAGTTCTTTCTTTTCCAGTTCCCCCAAGATTTTCACAATTCCTACTTCGGCAATTCCTTATCCTTTTTTACCAGTTTCTTCTTTCCCAGTTACTTCCTGCTTTCCCAGTTTCTTCTTTCCCAGTTCCTTCCTCCTTTCCCCACAATTCCATCCTATTACCTCTATTTCCTCCCACGACTCTTTGCTGTATTCCCACGCGCGATTTTCCCAACTGCACCCGATCTTGTAACCTTTGTACTCTTTGGATTAGGCGGCTGGGGCGCCCGTAAAAGACTTTTCGATTTGGAAGTAATACAGCTTCCCGAGGAGACACCATTACCATTTGGCATATCTTCTTCTGTCTCTTTCTTTGCTTCAACAGTTCGACTGCGTCTCGAGTTGTATTTCCTCATAAAGTTCGATCCAGCTTGTACAGCCGGTTGTGGCGACCCAACAGCAGATTCTACTTCACGTGGTGAGGAAGGCTCGGCTGTTATAGGAGAAGGACGTGCGGTTGGCGAGACACGATTGCCATTGCGCTTGTGCACATTGTTTCCCTTGTCCACATGCTTCGAAACTCCATTACCATTTGATTTAAGGGGATTCAATGGGGCCCTCTTCTTTAAATTTCTCTTCCCCATAACATTGGATTTTGGCCAAACTTTAGGCGGCGGTGTTCGTGGAGCGTCTGAATCGGATGACTCACTGACAAGATCAATATAAGGGATTTTGTTCCTCATCTCCCGCTCGGTCGGCTGATAAGATCCGTCATATTCCTCGGAAAGTGAACCCGAGGAGATCGATGACCAGATTCTAGGTGGTGACGTTCGTGGAATGCCCGAAGAGTCACTGACAAGATCAATATAAGAAATTTTGTTGTTCATCTCCCGCTCAGTTGGTTGATAAAGTCCATCGTATTCCGAGGAAAGTGAACCTGAGGGGATTGAAATGTCGTAAATTGGCGAAGATGGCGAAGATGGAAGCACAATCCTTTCATCGACCCCTTCTTTCCTATGTAGATACCTGAACCTCTTCTTAGGCCTTGGAGACAATGACGGCTCTCGGGGTGGTGGAGTCTTTCTCGGTCCATTCGGTGAGGGGCTTGCCCATCCAGTCCTTATGCCTCGCCATAAGGTTCTTCCTCTTCCTGGTGATGAAAGAGTATCTGGAGGGAAAGGGAGGTAACGGGGAGAGTCTTGGTGAATCAACTCCTCCCCACCATTTTCCCTCCATAAAAGCCGCTTCCTCTTTCTCGAAAATACCGACGGCTGTCTTGGGGGGGAGTCTCCCGAGGCTCGGGCGGCGAGAGGCCTGTGAAAGTCCTTTTTGTGCCCTGGAGCACAGTTCTCCCTCTACCTGGTGATTGAAATGGATTACTGGATGATGAGTCAAAGATAGCTCCTTGCATTTCAAGGTAGTAACGGTGATTTGGGGGTAGTTCGTCGCCCAAATTGCCATCCTCTTGCTCTTCCTGATACCCATTCTGGAAAAGGGGATTTTCGGGGAGATCAATATACTCACCAGAGCCGTCATCAAAACCCTGCGGTTGATCTCCACTCTCACTACCCTCCAGTTGATACTCATTCTTATTATCCTGTGGCTGATATCTCCCATTACTAGACGGAGGGGATCTAGATTGGTCGTTGTCTTCGTCATAACGCTTAGGTTGTTGGCGCATATAATAAGGATACTCGGGACTGTCGTTCTCATAGTAAGCCGCATAGTAACAGGCTTGGTTCGGTGGATATAGCCATATCCGTGGATAGTTAGGCCTTTGGGGAGATTGTGGAAGATCGTTATAATCAACCAAGTCGTCTTCGTCTCCTTGTTGAGATTCATTCTCAATTACCTGTTCCCAGTTATTCTCATGTGCAAACTCTTGAATCTCGGGCTCTTCCTCCTCATACACGGTTATACTTTCGTCCAGGCCATCACAAGCTTGATATGCTTCGTATTCATCTTCCTCATCTCTAATACTAACCACTTCAGAGTTGTACGTAGCGACCGCTGCGTTCTGACCATTATGTTCTTGAATGATGTTGTTGAGATATTCGTTAATACTTTCGGTCTCGGAGTTATTCGCTGAGGTAGTTGCGGCTGAGCCATGATATTCTTGGCTAGAAGTAAGGTCGTAAGTATACTGATACTCGTCCTCACTCTTTATTCTCTTGACCTTGGGTACATTCGCTGCCGTAGTTGCATTGTGTTCTTGAATAACGTCAATGATTTGGCCCTGGATCGCCTGGTCCTCTCTGATACTTGCCTTTTCCTGTTGAGCATTTTTATTCACGGAAGGATATTCCATGGAATCGCTTTGAGCGGTTCCACTGGTAAAGCGTCTCGTCCTGCTCCTTCTAGCATGTTGTTCTGTTGCTTGCTCATCTTGTTCTTCGTTTCGAGCGCTGCGCTTTCTTTTCCCATTCACGCTGGGAGGCTGTACAGATCCACTTTGAGCCCTTACAGGCGCCACACTAACCGGCATAGACCCCGCGATCCACCATGGCCTTGGAGTAAGAGTTGCTCGACCAGATAACCTTCTGCTGCTAGGACGTTCAACTTCTGGAGTCTCAGGCTCCGTTTCAGTTCTATTCTTGGCCCTTCGCATATTTGCTCTTAATCTAGTAGTCCTTTCGGTTACTGGTTGGCTGACCCTAGATATTTCTCTCAATCTTTTCGCGCTATCTGATTCAAAAAGATCAATCCGCCAAGGTTGATCCAACGCCTGGAGCTGTTTCTCGGTCTCCACCGCTATGATTTTCTTCTCTACTTGCTCTGCATCTGATTCGGGCTTTGACGTCGTAATGAGCTGTGTATCTAGAGCCACATTCTCGGGAATCTGCTTCTGCTCATCCATAGTCACCACAGCTGCTGCCATTTCTGATGCAGTCACACTTGTCTCAATAGCCACAGCCATCTTTGGCTGAGCTCGAGAGTGTATGATGTTTTTGGGCCCTGACATATCAAACACTGCAGCTTCGGGCTCAGTATCCGTCTGTATAGCTTTACCTTTGCCGTTCACATCAGTTTTGGCAACTTCTGGCTTCACTGATTCGTTTGATGGCTTTGCCTCCTGCTGCACTTCGAGGACTTGGGTTATTGGCTCGCTCTCCGCTTCTATGGCTCTAGCTACCTGCTGAGATTTCCTTTTCGACTTCGAAGCCTCTGACATCACAGATATCTTCAACGGACTTGCTAGTTTTTGAAGGTCAAGGACTGGGGCAAGGAGTGGCGAATAAGCAGGACTAGGAGAAAAGGCTCGTCCCTGTGAGTGCGGTGGGGTAGCAGGTTCTTTACCAGCGGACACCGATGTGTCTGCAGTGTCAGTACTGCGCTTGTTTTCGCAAGCGCGAGTGTTATTTGATTGCCTTCCCATCTCTGCAGTGTGCATATTCGGCGGAGTGAGTCCGAAATATGCATACGCATTTGAGAATGGGCCGACATATACCTTAATACCATTTTCTGTGGTGTAAGTTTGAAAAGTAGCTGCGGCTGTGCCGGTATCGGCAGCACTCAGAGGGCCCATACCGCCAAAAGTTTGTGTAGGAGCATTGGCCAACTGTCTCGCAGCAGCAAAAGTTTGCGTAGCAGCTTGGGTGATGGAACGAAAACGCTGTAGTGGTGTTAGCATTACTCCATAGCTCAAGTATTCCACGGGTTGTTGACATACTGTATTTGGATTGATGTTTTGCGCCGATGCGTGATAAGACTGCGAGGCTCCTGGGCTGGCGTGCGGGACAAGAGTGGATTTTTGTTGTAATGTAATTGTTGATGGAGAATTGGGTGAAGCCTGTGGCTGTGTCTGAAGAGTGCTATAGATGTTTGAGATACTCTATAGTACCAAGTCAGCTAAAGTTCTAGATTGCTTCGTTATGGAGAGAAGTTGTTTGGCAGTGAGATAAACACCGAACGAGAGCGTGAGGGAGAGTGCACAAAATACTTACCCGAGGCAATGGACTGGTGAAATAAATCTCATCAAACCTCGCTTGGATGTCTGAACGGCCAGTGACGGACGGAGGAATTATGGTTGGGGGACCCATGGGACAGGAGGAGGGAGTTGTTTGAGGTTGGCCTCGTGGCGCTGGAGCAACAAATTGGGGCTGATTCCAAATTTTTGCGTTTTCGATATACGTAGCATGGTTTGTATTGCGGAACGCCGGTGCTGAGTGTGCACGAGCGTTGGACGAACGAGTATCGCTCATGGGGATAGGTTTGGAAGGCATCTCGAAGTGCCCGTGAGAGATAAAGGTAGCAGAAAAGGCTGAAGTGTTAGATGTGATGAAGGGTTGGAGTTTTGAAGAGTCTGTTGATGGAGGTGAGGGGGGTAAGCGTGATGAAGTTTGATGAAGTTTGATGGATGGTGGGGTACAGGGTGGGTCATGAGCATTAGGGTAACGTTGCAGCAGGTACGGGGAGACGCGATAGTCTGGTTGGAGACGCGATATAGCGCTGCTGCTCTCAATGGAGTAAGCCAATTGGCGCCGAGAAATCTGACTGGGTCAATAGGGCGACCGGCAGTCCGCAACAATGATAATTTTTAATTATCAAAGCGACGGGCCTCAACAGAGCACAATTGAATGGAATTCGATTGAATCGACGGCTTTGTAAATAAATAAATATATTATATTACAACTACAGGATGAATCGCTCCACGGGTCAATCTACTATTAACCCCCAACTTGCCTCAATTGTGCCGCTTAGATGTTTGGGAAATGTGGAGGGGCTATTGTCCACAATAGTGAGTAAATGAGACACCCCCCACCCCCTGAATCAGGAATACGGGGTAACTGACCTTCGGTATACGGTGGAGGAATATTTCGCTCGTATTTGGATCCTGTAGGCAACCCCAGTCAGCACCCATATATCCTCCTGCAAAC
Organism: Terfezia claveryi; assembly: GCA_015179025.1. Taxonomy (NCBI): domain Eukaryota; kingdom Fungi; phylum Ascomycota; class Pezizomycetes; order Pezizales; family Pezizaceae; genus Terfezia; species Terfezia claveryi. The sequence continues at coordinate 310,485 of WHUX01000038.1, read as the reverse complement.
AATCCCGATGCCGTACCTCCAGGGGCAGTCGGGGGAATGTAGATATCGGGATGCTTCCACTTCTCTAGCTGGGCAGCGGTGTCGGCGAGTAGACCCTATACGCTGTCAGGCTATTCCGAAATAGAAACTATTGTCTAGAGCGGGGCATACTCTGACTATGCGGGGATCGGTGACATGGCGATTGAGCTCAAAGAGGTGACGGAGCTGGACTGCCTGCTTTCGCCAGTCGTCACGGCGGACGCACCACGAGAGGGAGAGCTTCAGGGACTGCCGGTAGAGGTTGCTGTGGAATCTGGTGTTAGCTCTGCTCATGGCCGGGTTGGGGGGGGGGTGTAAAAAGACGCCCAGCACACTCACAGAGCGACCTGTTTCGAAGCCATGGTCCGCTGATTGTCTGTATGATGCTGGATAGGAGGCTTTCCTGCCGCAATTGCTTTGTGACGTTCGCTTGCTGCCGCTGCTGAGGGGTCTGGCCTGATTTTAAGCAGCGCTGCTGACACACTAAGTAGTTAAGGCAGCCAAACCCCACAATGCGCATTATGTAATTCGCGCGAACCGAAGCCGTAAGCCCTGCGAGAGAGTGCAAGGAATTGCTCAAAAGCTGGACCTCGCCTGCTTGTCTCTCAATATATAGCAACTTCTCTATTCACCCTCTCGTCTCTTTTGTTGGGCATACCTCTTGCCTCTCTGCCCCTTCAGCAGTACGTACCCCCCCCCCCGTATTCCCCATCCCTGAGATCCCCCGTTAAAACTTATACCTCACAATGAATATCTAGAGAAACACGGCCCCACGTCTTGTAGATCATGGCAAGCTCCAGCAGATTGGCGCTCCGGCGACTATGCTCCCTTGCACAAGCCTCCTCTGCAACATCCGTAAGAGTTGTTAGGTCTTGCGCAGTGCGCTCGTCTACCCTCAAGGCTTACTCTACCTTCACATCAAAGCCCGCAAACTCGCTATTACTTGCAGCATCAAGGTTGGTTGGATCAGTTATGCAGCCAGGCTGTGCTAGGGAACAGTGGGGCTGATATTGGCCGGCGATGAGGATAGGAAAACGGGATTCTCAGAGATCTCTGCTCTGCAAGTTCGATATGGTACGTACCGCACACTATCTTTTTTGTTCTTCAGTCGCTAATTCTGCTAGCTTCTACCACCATCAAGGTCCCACCGATGGCGGAGTCTATTTCTGAGGGTATTTTAAAATCATGGAACAAGAGTATGCATCGCCCATACTCCCGACATGCAATCCCAAGACTGATCCATCTATAGAGGTCGGAGACTACTTAGAAGCCGACGAAGAGGTTGCTACCATCGAAACCGACAAGGCAGGTCTCCTACAACACTCCAAACATCCAACGCCCAACCCTAACCATCCATCTCACAGATTGACATTGCCGTCAACGCACCTGAGTCTTGCACTATTACTAAACTCCTTGTCAATGAAGAAGACACTGTCACTGTTGGTCAAGATCTTTGCGAGATCGACACTAGCGGTCCCCGACCAGAAAAAGGCACTGAAACCGCAAAGGAGGAGCCAAGGGGCCCCGCTGAGCCCAACTATAAGGAGTCGAAACCCGCTCCTCCTCCTCCTCCTCCTCCTCCTCCTTCTTCTTCTACTTCTCCTCCTCCACCACCCCCTTTCCAACCATCTCAACCAAAGTCTGAGCCTATCCAACAAGCTGCCGCACCTAAGGCCCCTACCATGGAGTCTCCATACGGTAACCGTTATGAAGAGCGCGTGCGTGCACCCACCCCCCAACCTCCAGGCTGACAAGTCGCTGACATTCAATTTGCCTTCTAGGTCAAAATGTCTTTGATGCGCCGCCGCATCGCCGAGCGCCTCAAACAATCCCAAGACACTGCTGCCTCCCTTACGACATTCAACGAAGTCGACATGTCCCAAATCATGGATATTCGAAAAAGATTCAATCCCGAACTTTCCGCGAACGGCGCCGGTAAACTCGGGTTTCTCTCCGCTTTCTGCCGTGCGGTCTGTCTTGCCATGAAGGCTGTTCCTGCTGTGAACGCTAGTATTGAGGGGCCAGGTTATGGTGATACCATCGTATTCAGGGATTACGTCGATATCAGTATTGCTGTTGCCAGTGACAAGGGATTGATCACACCAGTGATGAGGAATGCAGAGAGTTTGGACTGGTTACAGACTGAGCAGGCTATTGCGGATCTGGCTGATAAGGTAGATACACACCAACATAATCACACTAGCAAGGTCTAATGGCGCGGTATAGGCACGCAAGAATAAGATCACCCTTGAGGATATTGCAGGTGGTACTTTCACCATCTCCAACGGAGGCGTCTTTGGTTCCTTGATGGGTACCCCTATTATCAACATGCCGCAAACAGCGGTTCTAGGACTGCACGCTATCAAGGAGCGTCCGGTTGCTGTAAATGGGAATGTCGAGATTAGACCTGTACGTATTCCTTGATGTGATTTGAGATTGGAAGCATACTAACCGCAGAGACTAGATGATGTACCTTGCTCTTACTTACGACCACAGAGCCCTCGATGGAAGGGAGGCGGTTACTTTCTTGGTCAAGATCAAGGAGTTTATTGAGGACCCGAGGAGGATGTTGTTCCCGTACATTCCTAACCCAGATGCGGCGCCTCCAAGGGAGAAAAAGTAATGTAATAATATGGTTAGGGATTCGTGGATGGATAGTTGGAGGAGGACATGCCTGAAGTAGAGTTATATTCTACAGCACTCAATTCAGATATTGCTAGCTTTACTCGTTTTAGGTACTTGTTCACTTTCTACTCGTTGGTTTGGGTTAAGACTTTGTCAGTGGAACCCGTTATTATTTAGTTGCTAGCCCCTTGTGTGTATTTGGTGGATATGTAAAGAGCTCAATGACTCCCTTTCCTCTGCAAACTTGCCCCGCAGTCCCTGCTCCTCCTCTACTCCTACGAAAAAATTGGGAATTGTGCAATTCATTTCCCTGCTCAAACTGATCAGGCTACAGTTACAAGTGCATGATAGTGAATGAAATTAAGCGCATGTTATCTTGGTTGGAAGAATGTAACATTGAATAACGTTACCCTTGATCTACTAGTATACATACTCTATACATTATTTATAATATTTCTAGCTTAGTACTGAGCAAGAGAGCTTCTTATGAAAGATCGGGTAGCACGACTCACCGACTGTGGAGGAAGATGGGGATAGTCGTGGCTTTAGACCTTAGACCCGGACATTGCGTTCCCGCTCTGAAATAATATTGGTTTCTTTATAGTTGTGTGTATAAGGTACGTCGGGCCCGGTACATGTAGTCACCGGGTGATGGGAAAGTTTTTTCTGGACTGGTATTACAACAACACATGTACAGTATTGGAGGGTAAGTCTGTAGAATGCATCACATCAACTCACTATTACCCTCAACCTAGTCTGCATCCCAGTTCGATGCGAGAAGTACTAAGAACGCAGTTTCATATATATGTTCTGGTCCGTTCCGGGGATTCAGTCACTGGATATCGCAACGGACCAGGCCGTTACGGGATTAAATTGTTCAATGCCACGGATGGCAACAGGGATTTACCACAACACCACAGCGGCCACAGCGACATTATATTAAATAAATAGGGACATATCCGATAATATGAAGGTTATTTTGTAGCAACATTTGGTCAAAGAACATCGGAGATAACATAGGCGACCTATCCAAAAAAAAATACTCAGTAGAGGTATACCCGAAATGAAAGTTATTATGTAGAGAAATGTTCTGGTCCGTTACGGGATTGAAACCTTTAGTTCGTGAGGAATTTCTTCAACGCCACACTTGTTCAACGTAACATATTCTGCACACTGACATTACCAGAGCACACCGCGGCATTACCAACATACCGTGACATTACCAACATACCACGACATTCCCGCCCTTACCATAATGTCAGTTGGTCAGAAGATAATGGTGCTATTGATTTGGATCAGTTTCACCCCCTAGGTTTCACTCGATCTCAAAGCGCAATTATTGAAGTAAATCCCAGGTGACCTTTGAGAAGTAATTCCTTAATATCCAATACAAGTACATGGTGACTAACAAGAATTACCTTGGTATCGCAGAATTAAAGCATACCTGCGAGACCCAAACTTGAAGGCCCCAGCAGGCGATTTTCCAGCAATCAATCTGCGATGGAAGGAAAATAATAATGGGAAACAAGTGGCTTTGGAGCATGATGTAACATGTTCGTGATACTTTGCTGCATGCAGAAAGCTTTTGTTATGTATAAAATATAATAGACTCGGTTTCCACTCAATTTGCCTTCGTTCATCGCTGGGTGCACATATATGCGCATACATACAGCAACTCCCCCACCCACCCCAACCCCCAACCCCCCCAAAAAAAAGAAAAGAAAAAAACTAAACTACAGACATCATTTCTCAATACCAAGAAATACGTTACCCTGATCTTTCAAGTATTCAAATACAAGGCTCACAGTACAAACTCTACTGCAATTTCATAACAAACAGCAGTCCAATAAATAACAGACCGAGCTCGACTCACATCCATCAAGTAACTTCCCCATCAAGATTACAACCACATTCCGCAGATATATCACCAATGCGGGTGCGGAAACAAGTTAAAAAAAACGCAACAGCCATGTGAGCATCTCTAAATAAAAGCCAGAAGGAATATGACAACGTATACAAAAGCCATAAACCAATCTATAACATTAAAACATACAATTGCCAGTCTACCTGTCTTCCCCTTTGCACAGCACAGCACACTGAACCACGACCATGCTATGCCATTCAACTTAGATATCAAACAAACAAAAAGCCACAATCAGTCTCTAGCCAAATCCTCCCGATCATGTCCAAATCAATCCGCCCCGCTCACGCAAAAACTCATTCCACAATCAGATATCACAAATCAGAAATCAATCCAACTTCATAACTGAATTCTCCACTTCCTCAATGCTTCGATGCACAGCCTCCACCATTCCCCTCTCCGCCGCCTGCTCTCTCACAAACACCAGAAAGTACGGTGTAGCAGGGTTATTACTATCCAAATGCTCAAAGACCTCTCTTGGATCAGTGGCCGCAGTGACATACTCATCGTTGTACTTGCGCCAAATCTTCTCCTTGAAGTCGTAGATGTAGATCCAGTAGTGACCGAAGGAGACGGACCCTGATAAGAATACGTTAGATGTGGACTGGGTGAGGTGAAGGATGTAAGGGATGGGAGCCCAAGCTTACCCCGATGAATGAAGACCGAATGAATCCGGTAGCCGTGGTTAGCTAGCCCTTCAAACTGTGCGGCGGTCTTTGTTCGGAGTACTTCTAACCGTTCATTGATTTCTGCCCGATTATCTCATTAAATTTATACCCGACAACAAAAATATGAACAAAGGGGGGAGAAGGTTACCATTCAACTCTTCCGTGGATTCTTTAATGCCATTATCAAGGCCGTTCAGAAGCTCCGGTAAAGGAGCATCCCCCAGCAAATCCTTGTCTTCGCTGTCATTGATCTCCTCAATCCAGCTCCTTACTGCATCAAGGGTCTGCGGAGCGTCAAGTCCGACCTGCATTATTGACTTAGCATTCTTCTATCCAACTAGATAGTAGCAAGTGGTCGTACGCACCGATGTATTGGTCAAGCCTGCTCTCCGCCTCTCCAAGGACGCAATCTCCCTCTTCCAGGCCCAGGCCTCTTCCCGCTTTGCTTGTAACAAAGGATCACTTGAGTCCAAATATCGATCCATGTAGATTGTCTCTGGAAACTTCAAATGTGCTGTTGACTTGTAGGTTTTACCAATGGTCCGATCAAACTGCACTCTCTGGATTTGTATTTGTAACACTGGCGGTAGCTCGCTTATGGAGAGGTATCTTATAGTATCCTTCCCCTCAAGGTTCACGGTTGTTACATCGAAAACACTGTCCAATGCGGAATAGATATCCCTACTGCCATCCGCAACGTCTATAAGCAAATGGGAGAACAATTCCTTACAGCAGATCAGTGCTTGCCCCAAAGCGGTGGATGATGACTCTATACTTACAATTTTGGAGCGTTTTTCGTTTGAGCCAAGTAGTTGTAGTGACTGTTTCGTCTTGCCATAAAACAATCTGCGCCAATTAGAGCCTGACAATGAGCCTGGGATTCTGGGTCATACTTCTTAACGAGATCTACCTGTTCACCATTCTCATCATGGTCCTCCGGCTTGATTGCAGCCTCTATCTGGAACATAACATTTTCTATACATTCAGCCACGTCTTGCTGCCTACCAAGTGTAAAGTCTGTATGTTTGGTTGCTGATTTCGGGGCCGGCCTGGGGGGAATTGGAGGTGGGTGGTCGTGAGTTTCCGGAGGGGGCGTTGGAGGTGCTTGGGGTCCTTCTGTTTCGGAAACGTGGCTCGGATCAACGCCAATATCCTGTAACACAGGCCTGACTGCATTCGCTGTTGGTTCTACCCTAGGTGGGAGATTCTCTTTATCCTCAGAGAAAACACCATCCTTTTTGTCCGAATCTATCATAACAAAATCTTCATCTGTCGTCTTTGTGTCGATTTTTTCAACAAGAGTAATTTCACTGCCACCATCATCGATGTTTTGTGAGTTTTCATTGTCAACGTCCATCTTCGTATCCAAGTCATCGTCCAGTGTTATGACAGGAGGCGGAGCATCAGCGGACAAGCGCCTTTTCTCCTGATCCTCCTTGTTTTCCTCTTTAGAGCCTCCAAGCGCCGAACGAGCAAATTCCGCTTCTGGCTTTACTGATGCGTCTTTTGAGGTAATCATCATCCGGAATAAATCCCGCAAATGTCCCACGACTATAGGATTGTCAGTATAATGGTCAGTAAACCCATCATAACCGTATAAATAGTACATACACTTCTTTGCGTGTTCCACTTCATTGACAGTTACTTTCCGTCCTCCTACCCTCTTCGTCCGCAAAATTTCCTCATTCATATCCTCCTGATATAGATCAAATTGCAGGATCATATCCCGTAATGGCTTGATAGTAAAGTAGAACTGCAACAGACTATTCAGGTAGCAAGTGTTACCAATATTGTCTAGGCCTACTGGCCAATCCGCTCGGCCACCTTGAATCAGCACGCCACGCCCGGTACCTGAGACTGTTTCGCCCCTTTGCAAAAAAGTTCTTTTCAGGAAATATTAGCTCCGACTACTGTCACAGTGCAGTTGTTCACACACCTTATAACATCGCTTTTTCTACTTTCCGCAATTACTATTAACGCCTGGCGCTGGTCCTCGATATTAACACTCTCACCCAGCTATATGATCCATTAGTATAAGAGCGTTAACAGTGTCGTTAAACATCTCACCCGGATCTGGTATACAGCAATAAGCGAGTCATCGTCCATATTTGGATCAGCTTCCAAGCGAGAGTAAGCCATACTAACGTCCAGCGGTTGGTCATACACGTTGCCAGATTCAAGAAAGTCCGTGAGAATGTTGCTGCCGAGTTTGTTTGCAATGAGCCTTAGAGCATCCTTTGCTGTACTCTCCTCGCTGGGCTGATCTTTGATCTACAGTTTGTCAATACCAACCCTCAATTTTAGACCCTTACATAACTAACCTTGATCTGATAGAGTGAGATTAGAAACGATGGTTCTATCTCTGACGGAGCTCCAAAATACTCGTAGGCTTGATTGACATTCATGGGGCCTAAGAAGGATCACTATTAGCGGTATCATAAATATAGGACCTATGGGCTACCTTTCGACGCAGCCAGGACAATAGCGGGAGAGTTCATGGATGTGCCTATCATCAGGACAGCCTGTCGCATTTGAGCTTCACTTCTTGGTGCATCGGAGACATGTGCTCTGAAATTCCCAATAATAACATCTGGCTCATACTCCTTATCCGGGTCAAGATTTAGAGCTTTGTATGCATCTCGAACATCACTGGTGCTGAAGTAACCCTCGGATCGATACGTTGCAACTGTCATTTCAAGAGCCTCGCTTTTTCTCCCAGTCGCGAAGTCCATAAGGCATTCGAGATAATACGGTGCGTTTTGTTTGTCCACCGCTATCTGGCGCTTGAAGCACCAAATGAGAAGGTCATCACTGAAGTCACCAATAGCGCCCAGGTTTGCGTAACGTCTAGATTTCCCACATAGAGTTACGATTCGGACACGATAAAAGATCCGGAGCCAGACTTACGGCATGAATTCATGCGGTGCAGACGATCTCCCTTGGTATGTAGTATCATCTGTTAAGACTGTGAGATATGCTATAGATGATAAGGTTTAGGATGGAATTTGAAGTACATTTCTCACACGCTAGAAGGCGTTGCAATTCCTTATCAGCGCATGATGGAGCATACGAGATGCCTATTATGCCGTTAGTAGTTTCCCATATGAGTATGGGTGGATGATGGACCTGATTCCCGGTAGGCAGGCAGCTGGGATAATATTTTAAGTTCGGTGAGAATATCCTGAATATCGGCTCTGACTTGATCACTGAGGTAAGGTGGCTTCCATATCCCCTTCTGTGACCTTGTTAGTTTCAAAGTTTTATCAATGAGAGGGTACTCCTCACAGGGTCGTCGCCAACAATATCCAATTTATAATGGGCTTTACGGAATATTTGATCAGCGTCGTAGCCCATATTGTGGAGTAGCCGCTTATTACGTCGATGGATAGATTTACTGGCGCCGTTTTTTATGTCGTTGAGACAGTTGTTGAGATATGCATGAAGGGCTTTCAAGGCCTGTGCGGGGTTCGATGGAGGAAGAGGCAGAGAAAACTGGCCACTCTCTGGATAATACTTTGGAAAATCCTCGTATGGAAATTCCTGTTGAGCCAGCTTTGCCCTGCCTGGGTACAGCGAGCGATCATCCAGCAATTGCTTCGTTTTAGCATCCAACATAGATACCTTTGAAGTGATGCATAACAAAGCAGAGCAACCAGGTGAAGAGCATCTGAAGGCCCTTTTATCCTCCAACTCCCTAGACCCTGGAGCATCCTCCCCTTGGAACACCCCGGAGAATGATTCTAGGTACTGGAAATGGTGGAGCGGGAAATTTTTATTATCCCGTCCACAAAGACTGGTTCCCAATCCCCTAGGGTACTCTATCCCAACGTCGAAATGCGTCCTACATTTTTGACATACAGCTGCCACAATGTATCGCTTTTTTGTGTCTGGAGAGGAGTGCGAAATGAGGTCCGACTGTTCATTTTTGAGGAGCAGAATATGGGAATGCGGAGGCGACGGGAAGGCGGCCCTATCTGGGTTCGAGTCATAATGGTGAGCGGGGAAGTCGATGAGGGCATTTGTAGATGTCCTTGATATATCATAGTGGTAGAGGTCGGCAAGCAGCCTGGGGGCAGTCTTTCCTAAGCGTCGAGTGCTGTGTTAGTACATTCACAAGTTCAGAGATGGCAAATGAGCTATGAAAGAATGTTACCAGGCCCCGAAGACTTCTCTATGTTAGGCATGCTTGCACTCCCCATATATCCCAGAGCTTCCACAACTATTGATCTCCCGACAGCGGATGTTTATAAGTTCCGGAGACGCGTGGGAGCAAGGGGTTGGAAAGCTTCAAAGGTGTTGAAGTGGTTTGGCATCAGAGTCTGCGGCTTCCCGAAGTAATCGGCTATCATTGTCCTCAGGCACCAGTGCATCGTCCCAGTTAGTCAGCCGATAATCAAAGCGCCAAGATTTCAAGCTTCGCTACCAGAGCTTTCCCAATTGATAAGAAAAATATTAATCGCAATAGTGATCGAGACTACGCAATAGCACGCCCGGCGAAAGCGACAAAGGCGTGGCTCGCCTGTTTCAAATCCAACCGCCAACCCTGCACCAATGGCAACCCCAACGTACATCGATTATGAGCCGAAGGACGCTCTTGCGCGAGCGGCGCAAGGGACTCTAGTGGTAGGAACAGCTGGTGCTCTCCTCAGCGCGGTCCAAAACTCCCTCGCTAAGCAGAACCTCGGCGGAATGGGGTTCATCACTCGCACCGGAGGAACCATCGGAATATTCGGTATGTCCAGCTTCACCTCCAGGATCGAATCCCTCCGTTGGGATAGAGGGATCTGACTGTTCCGGGGATTGCAGCGGCCATGGGAGGTACCTACATGTTCACAAAGACTGCAACCGCGAATCTTAGGGAGAAGGATGACTTCATCAACCCGGCGCTCGGAGGGTTCCTGGCTGGTGCAATCATGGGGAGCAGACGTGAGTAACATCTCAAACTAGAGATGGATGTTATGTTATATTATTCTGATAGCCTTGGAATAGTCCGCACGCTCTCCGCAGTTTTGGGATACGGTTCTTCTCTAGCTATCGCTATGGGTGTTTTCGACTACACTGGTGGCTCTCTAAAGACCATCTGGAAGGATGTTGGTCTTGATGAGGTTTCAAGGAAAGAGATGATTAGGGCCACTCGCCAAAGGCCAGTAGAGGAGCTCGTTTCTCAGATTGTGGAGACACCAAGTGAGATATCTACCACTTATTCATCATGGCCATCATGTTCTCGCCTAGTGCTGACCTGTTTCGCAGTGGTTCATGGCCCTGGATATGAGGAGCGACGGAAAGAAAGGCTAAAGGAGAAGTATGGTATTGTTGTTCACGAGTAGGCGAGTCCCACGGCAGTTCAGTACATAGTAGATATCGATTTATTTTTATGGAGGCGCTATAAGGCAGGGGGAGGGGACAATTGGTTGCATATGGAAAGAAATAAAATTTGAACAGAACACTAAGCTCCGAGCAGGACATCACCGGGCAGTACCTATGGCCTGTGGATGATCGAGTTTCATTGTGGGGGTTTAGTTAGGCACATTTTCATGTTTGTACCTTTCACTAGTTTCGGTGAATATGCCAAGCATAAACCCAACCTGAACCCCCAACCAAACTATAACTTCTACACAACCCCCTCTCCCAGTGGCATCTACAGCCAGCATCCCCCAACGATGAGCTCCGATACTACCGACAGCACCTCCTCCATCTACACCTTCTACCTCTCCTTCCAAGAGGAACACTCCAGTCAGTCGTCCGCTTCCGACTTCTCTCCTACCTGAGCTCCCCATGCTCATCAAACTTCGCCCTAGCCCAGTCCTCAATAGTCTCATTGACAATCTTTCTACTCTACCTTCACCTCAGTGTGCAGCAGCTGTAAACGACTATTTGCTCCAAATAAACCAGCTCTCAGATAAAGTCAAAGATGCAGCCAGCTATATCCCGCCGTATGACCAAAGGAAATACTCTGAGGTACTACCTACTAGTCCCCACCTGCACTTAGATGTCTTCTAATCCTTTGACTGGGTTATAGCACATAAAAGCCCTCTCGGAGAAGCTCTCATACGCACGCAAAGCCCTCGCCCCCAAGCAAAAGTTCTCATTCAAATCCAAGGCAAAACCCAGCAGCCGCACCCACAGTAGCAGCAACAAACTAAACCCAGCCCCAACTCCCTCTTTTGCCCCTGTTCCAACCACAACCCGGAACCACATCTCCATCAACTCCCTCGCCTCCCAATACATCCAACCCCTCCCCCTCCACCAGTCCTCCCCCATCTCGCTCTCCTCCATCACCTCCTCCTTCATCAGCCTCCCCCCCCTCTTCCCCAGCAGCCATCCCCCCTCCATGCTCGCTGCCAAAGACATCACCACCTCCATACTCTTCGCCCCCCATGTCTCCGGCCCAGCTCACCTCACCTCCGTCCGCAACTCTATCCTCATCCTCAACTGCACGCAATTCCGCATGCACGATACCCACGATACACAGGTCTACCTCCTCTGTCCATCCCGGCCTATCATTGAGGACTGTTCGGGGATCAAGTTCGCGCCGTTACTATTAGAGTGGATACCAGAGGGGATTCGCGGGGAGACAGATGTGGCGGAGAGAAAAAATATGTGGGACCAGGTGGATGATTTCAAGTGGTTGAGGGCGGAGCATAGCCCGAATTGGAGTGTGATGCCGGAGGGGGAGAGGGTGGATGGGAGGGTGTGGCAGCAGATTATGGAGATGGTTGAAAAGACAGTAGCGATGGTAAGGGATAAGGGTGATGGTGTGATAAGTGCGGATATGGATGCGGAGAAGGTATTGGCAGTAATGAAAAAGAGGGAAAAAAGTTCATGAGAGTATTGGGAAGGAGGGGAAATGTTTCCTGTCTATTTGATCTGAAAGAATTCATTCTTTGAGGAGGATAATCATATGTATTGATGATGAAATAATAACCGTGGGCCTTTCAATCTTGGCCCACACTCAATGTATAACATGCAGAATCCCTCTGTATCACATAATTCTCCATGTGAACAGTCACAGTCAAAACCATGCATAAGTCTGATGATTCGTTTTATCCATTCATCTCTGCTCTGCTCATTCTCGCCAATCGATTTGTAAAAAGTAGGTAAAGTAGTATATATACGAAATGAAACCAACAACTTGCCAGCCAACGAGAATTAGGCTGCCAAAGATTAAAGCAGAAACCTGAGTGAGAAATAGGAACGAAAGGATGGAAACGGCCAAAAAGGAAGAAGAGCTAGTATACAACCCGTTTATGTAGATGTATAGAGGAAAAAGAAATTTGATGGGAATATAAAAAGTAAGTGCTTAGGTGCGAAAGAAAAGGGAAAAAATTGAAAATTGAACCGCCCTTGATCGTACTATAAAAGGTTTCCTACTCACTATATATCCCCCCGTCCTCTCCACTTGTGCCTTGATGGTTGAAGGTTGAAGGTTGAAGATGGCTCTGCTCCATCAATTCAGAAATTTTTTCCTCCATTGCCTTCCTCGAGTTTTTGTTTGTGTGTTCCCGCCATTGCTGCCAGAGTCATCCCTCCCGCTCCCACTTTCCACAAGTCTCATACCATTTCTCAACGAAGATTTTTGACGTAATAGAAAGCCGACACCCAATCCGTTCCAAGAAAACTCAAGCGCAAGAAATGCAAACAGAACGAAAGCAAAAAGAAAAAAGGGAAAGGGCTCTGAATCATGGGAAGATAGAAGAAATAGGAGGTAATATGTGATTCTCTGCTCCTCTCCCAAGTAAACACAGACACAACCATTCAACAGTGATAAAGTGCAACGAACAAAAAAAAGCATGCCCAATGACTCCCTGATCGTCATCGTAAATTAACGCAACAAAAAAAGAAGAAACAGAAGTTAATAACAGCACAACTCCCACCAACCCCAAACCGAATTTCATACCCTGTAAGACCCGAGAAAATATGGCTACAAAGTTCCTCCCCAATGACTCTAATCAATCTAGCATGCCATCCGTGGCTTCCACTGGTAGAGATATGAATCATGAAGATTGTTTGAGGGCTTCCAATCTCATGCGTTCAGCTTCAGCTGCTTCCTTCTCCTTTTTCTTATTCACTCTTGGTTTTCGTGTTGTAGGTGGCTTTGCAGCTGTTCCTCCGCGACCACTGCCCCTACCTCTCCCTCCACCTCTGCCACGTTTACTTGTAGTACCATCGGCCCTGTTGAATAGCAATCCGTTAGTGTAACGGTCCACCACAGCAAACGACGGGTCTTCCAGTAACAAAGTGACATACCTTTCAACGTGCACCTTCTCTCCCTGCGGAATCAGTGGCCCACTGTACACAAAGAAGCCATCCTTAGTAGCAGCAGCCTGTTCCTCGTAAAGCATCTCCGAATCGTCTATGAACGGGTCGTGAGAATCGTAGCTATCGTGTTGCTTCCTCTTTGCTCGTTTCTTAGGCTTATTGTCGGCTGTTGATTCCCCTCCATCTACCCCCCCCATTCTTCTTTCTTCCATAGCGCTCTCCGATTCGGAATCATCCATCATCATCTCATCACCCGATATATCGGCCAATCTCATCCGCTCTCGATGAGCCCTAGGGTTAATAGCAAATGCCCCATATTTCTCTTCGGCGAGTTTTGCGAAGTTGACGTATTTATTTGTCTCCCCATTGAGAGGAACGTGAATGTATATAGTTGGGATTTCTACTTGATCTCCGCTATCGCCCAGTATATCCACACCTGGAAGTCCGGACAAGAGGCCATTTCCAGTCGCCTTTGGTACAGATGCAGACACGGCAGTGGACGTCTTCTTTGTCTTAGCAGCCTTTGGTGAACGTTGACCAGTCTCTTTTGTCTCTTTCGCAGGCTTGTCGGGTTTTACCGGCTTCTCGGGTTGCTCAGGAACGGGATGTGGTGCTGGTGCTGGTGCTACCGCTGGTGCCGCGACTTTGATTGAAGCTGCAATAAGAGGCGAATCAATCTCGGGTTTTATAACCGGGGGAACAATGGATTTTTCTGCTGCTTTTCGCGAGTAGGCAGAAATAGGAACTGCTGGTTGCGGTTGGGGAGGCGTTGGTTGGGGATCGGTAAGAAATGAGATGGACGGAGATGCAGATGCAAGATTCGGACGGACTGGGTCATAGTGGCCATTGAGGAGTGACCGGTTTCTCGAAGCCGGACCAGCAAGTGATGGGCCAGACGCTGGTGGTGCCTTGTTTATATTATTCTTAGCATTGTCATCGGGATCGGACTCGATAGTGATTATCTCCTGAATATTGGCTGTTCGCGCTTTATTTTTTCGTGTATTTGTCGGCGGCGGGTTCTGGTGTACGGGTGGTTGTAAGTGTTGTTGCATGTAGTGTGGCGGGTTTGTGTTGTTATTTGTCATGATTTGATTAGGAATATTCTCAACCACCATGTCCGGAGCCATCGAGTGTTGGTGATAGTGATTATTTGGGGGCATGGAAGAATGTGGCTGCTGGGGTGTTGATGTGGGAGCTACTGAGGAGGTTGAGCCGAGACTGTGTCGACCAGCTACACCACCACCGTTGACCTTATTCTTGCTGGCAACGGCTTTTCCACCCCCGGCAGGTCCGTTCACGCTGCGAGAGGACGTGCTGGACGGGGGCATTGGTGGGTTCATCAGGACATGGCTGTCTGACGGACCACTGCTGTAGGAATGGCGTCCCGACATAGCGAGAGGATACGGAGCAGTGACGATACCGGTGAACTGCGTGTGCTCTGAACACACGATACCTGTGATGCTTCTGCTCTGGGGATGTTTATGCGGAGCTGGCTGGGAGCGAGGGACAAAGGGAAGAATAGGAAAGAGAGAGAATGAATGAATGAAACGACAAAGGCGTGAACCAGCCGCAGTAATGGAGAGGGCAGAAACTGGGCCAGCAAATGCTTTAGACTGGATGGAACTTGGGGGGATGTGCAAGCTATGTGGTCCAAAGCAAGACTGGAGAGAGGGACGAGAGAAAGAGCAGGAAGGAAGGGAAGGGGAGGGAAGGCAGAAGGGGGGCTGCGAGAGCAGGAGCCTATTTAACCAGCTAACAACAGCACAGTCGAGGCCGTTTCCCTTATTTTTTTTCTGAGTTTTCTTCAGTCAGAGTGGCTTTTGGGGATCGGAGAGAGTATGGATGGATGGATGGAAGGAGGGTGCGGCGTGGGTGGGTGCGAATTCGAACGAAGCAGCTACGGGCTTGCATACTGGGAGAGGGGGAGGCCTAGTGGGGAGACCCACCCCGCTGGACTGTCAGAGATGCAAGTATAGGGAGCTCAACAGAACGGTGATGAAGGTTACTAAGGGACTTGGTAGGTGAAGGCTATTGCGTTGGAGCCCGGCCCACGGAACAGCAGCAGCCCCAACGCAGCCTCCCATAACCTTACCACGCTCGTATTGCATAAGGTATTGGCTCCCAAGTCGGCTGGCGAGCTGGGCCCATCTTAACAGAAGTGTGATCTGCCCCAATTGCAAAAATGGTTTCACAGAAGCAAGAGCTAGCCAGGTACAAGCATGGCCCGTGGATACCGCCATAGTGGAGATGGGTGAACGCCGGCGGTACCTACAATGGGCGTGGAGCATTGATGGATGATGGGGTTTATTGGCCAATTATAGCCTACCAGGCTCAACGGAGAACACTAATTGCAGCAGCAACTCTGCGGTCCAGACGGTAGATAGCACATGATGCGGTTTCGTGTAGTCAAAATTGATATTTGATATTCATGATCCATCAGATATCCGGGATGCTTCCCCCATTGTCCCAGTCTAATCACACGACCTGTGCCTTCGACCTCCGCGGCCATTACCATGTTCTGCATCCAACCCACAAAAGGACCCTGTCCGCACATGGTGGAAGTCAACGTTCTTTAACTGTTACATTAGGCGATGCTTAATGCGGTTAGGCCTATTGGTTTTGGTATTGCGCTAAGCCTAAGATGTCATCAAAACGTTGTGCCTCTCTTAAGTGCCAACCAGACTACCTCTCTTAGTCTGGTCTAGTTGTGCCTCACTGTAAATTCAGTCCCATTCCCGACCCTGTCATTAGTTCAAGCCACTATTCCTGCATTTTGCCAGACACCTTTATATCAGCCACGCATGGAACTCGGAAATGGAAGCCTACATGGATTAGTCCAGCCCATAACAATTAATCACGGCCCTGCATATGGATAGGAAATAGATACCTTAACGCAATCAAAAAGGCCGAAAGGCTCGACTCCGATTCTGAATCCTGAATGTGATGCCCTATGCAAGATAAATATATATATGAACTTCCTACAAAAAATGATGACACAACCGAAGGCCAACTTAAGAACCCTGTACCACCATTTACCATCAACGGTTGCATGACTCCTGCAACTAGGTAAAGCCGCACCTGCATCGAATCAGATTAGATGGAAATGGGGGTCAACGTCTTGCCATGGGTGTGGGAGAGCAAGTATTTAAAAGGCTATATACCGATATCGGGCTCGAGGATCATGGCAGCGCATATGCTTCTGCATAGAGACGGAAGCGGCAAAAACTCCCAAGGAAGTATGGAGTAAGGTTGTATTTAAAACACAGAGTATGATTGGAATGCAACCCATGTCAGACCCTCAGATTCAACTTGCATCAGGGTGAAAAGCAGCCTATACAGATGGTGGTATAATTAGAGCGTCTCAGTCGCAAGGGCTCGAATAAGGTCTAGGTATTCTGGTTAAATCGACGCACATATTCGATTCGGTATTGGCTGCAGGCGCTCAAAGCACTGCACACCGAGATCAACCAAATTCGATTGATACTCTACGTCCAGGCCAGAAAATCTCTAGATTGTAGAGTTTCAGCTCCACACCGACCCTGGTTCAGTTGTTTCAAGACTGTATCCCGGTTGTGTATCTGGTAGTCTTCTTAATCCGATTGGATAAAGCCAAATGTGTGATACGCCACTAATCCAGGCTGCAGTTGCATAGTCGGAGAGTTCTAACTATGTGAAAGCCCACCATGATAGCTAGACCAGTAGTGAGTGGATCGTAATCAGGATGTTCTTGATTTCGATAAGTGTGTTTCTGCCGTCTGATATTCGCAGCTAAGATACTGATAACACAATACCATAGATCGAATTTTTAGATTAAATCGTTCTTTGTATCCCGGCTATCATTTTTGCCGATTCCCCATAAATTTGTATTTAGCGGCGGTTAACAGATGTCTAGAATTCACCGGTAGAATTAGCTTGTGCACAAATATATACTGGCACACGAACAAAATATATATGATGATCTTCCAGTGTCTTTATAGTGGTATAAACGAGTATCACTAGCAGTGCTAGAACAAGAGCGTCGTTCTCTCAAATATATTGATGTTTCTTTAGTGTGCAGCTTGAGCCTCATTGTCATCCAAAAATTCACAATACCGGGCATCCACTGGTGTATAACGATCCTTGTCAGTTTAAAGACATAGGTCGACGGCTGAAGTTGAAACCTAGTCTGGTTGAAACCGATATAAATTCTTAGCATTAGTGCACTTTTCCAATAAACTGGGGACAGTCATACCTCAGTGAGCGTGTTACCATTGCGCTCGAATATCACCGTTACTGCATAAGCTCGACCTATGTCTTTAAACTGGCAAGGATCGTTATACACCTTGGATGCGGTACCGGTAATGGTACTCAAAATTATGTTACCGTAACTCGATCTATCAGCACAGTTGACAAGGCTGAAGAGAAGGCTGGCATTCCCCCAATCGCTGGTCTAGTTCCTAATCACCATCCTAATATAGGCTAGCGCTCATTGATAGACCTCACAAATGCATGCAGCACACCACAATGCAGAATCCAAGAGAACATGTACCAGTATGCTTGTCGCAGATCTGTCGGTAAGTTTCACTTATTATTGTGAAAGCGTGGTGCTTGTACAAAGTGATGCGTTGCCATGCGGGTATTCATACTGCAGCTCATGTACCCTGCAGAGGGTGGAGGGGTACTTCAAAGCTGTGGGGTACATACAGCATATCTCCCTTCAAGCCTATTCTATATGATTAATATTGTGCATATAGACTTTGTAATAGCAACTTCCACCACATATTCTGTTCTTGCTTCTTGTCATGATGTGGTTTGATATGTGTTGCAAATGTCAGATGAGGGAATCATCTCGGCTACGAGCCACTTACTCGGATTTTGATCACCCCTGCAAGCTTTAAGCATGTCATCAAACCATACTACTAGTTACTGAGTGGATAAAGAAATGGGTTTTGCACAATTTGTAGGACAATCCAAGGAATTTCTTGTCTGCACGCTGGGATTGGAAGATTTGTCGTTTGGCAGGCGCATACGCTAGTCTATATATGGCTAAAGTCGCCGTGCCCTAGGTACGTTCCGGAAACAGAAGAAACGTTTTCCTACGCCAAGACCGAAAAAGAAGATCCCCCCGATCTTGCGTCATGAGCCGAAGCTAAGTTGTTACCTGGACTGCTCTTAGAAGTAAAGCTTAATCCAGCGTAATTCATCCCATAACACTGCTATTCTTTTCACTGGTAATCCTATATTCAGTATACTTAGTTAATATCTCCAACGATGGCAGCAGCAGTACTTACTCCCTCTACGAATGCACATCCCCCTCTGTCAACACGCTAAAGCTGACCACTCGTCCTAGAATACCCAAAATGCTCGCGCAGCCCTCCTCCGACTTTCCAAAATCTGGCCACCTGACCCCCTCCGTCCTGACCTCTCGTTTTCCAACTTCCTTGCAGCTCGAGCAGAAGCCCTCTCCGCTACCCCTCAAAGCCCACCGGGCGCTTTTGGAAAATCACCACTAGATGTACAGGTGAAAGCACTGGCAGAGCTTTCAGCTGGGAAGTTTGCGAAGAAGGTGCGTACTCAGTTCCGGTCATACAACGCAATGCCAACTCAGCCATTTGGAGAACTTACGTGGTGCGAGGGAGTGGAGAGATGGGGATGTGACGACAGTATAGATTGGTGGGCTGATGGGTTCATTGGACATGCCTAGTATCCACTCAGCGATAAAATTCTTCGCCCTCCAGCTATGCCCGACTACTATGAGAGGCTAGTTCGGGAAATGGAGGAGGCACCACAAAGATCGTGGCTCCAGCGGATGTTGAATAGCTGGAAGGGATATATCAGGATGGGGTAAGGCTAGGAATTTGCTGGGCTTTAGTGACCGAGAGGGTAGCCTCAAGTTGCTCCATCAGTTCATACTATCCAAGGGAAGGAAGGGAATACAAAGTCACGAGGTGGTGAGAGTAAGCGTTGTTCTGTACTATTATGAAGAACTGATATAATAAATTGTTATGATATGAATGTTGCGCTAATATTTCTCGACAAGGGTAAACTATTATGGGGGTAGTCCTGTTGCATTACTTTTCATCGTACCCAGAATCCACGGGTATTACCAGTACCAACTACATAGGGAGTGATTGTATTCTGGCACGAGTACTTAGGTACTTTATTGTTGGGGCACGATCACATTAACTTGAGCGTCAGTCAGATATGCCCTGATTCATGGTAACAGCCCTGGTATATACAAGTTACTTTACTTGGTAACCTAGGTACGACTTGATCATGGAAGTCTACGAAGACTTTTCAGCTGCAGCCTCGCGGCTGAAATATCTCAGCTAATAATGAGACAGCAAAGCTAGGGTCTTTTCCAATGGGGAACTGTCTGATGGTGATATAGTAGATTTAAAATGGGAACGTCATGAAGTTTTTAGCCCTTGCCTACTTAAAATATGCTATAATCAAAGTACTATAGTAATCTATAGTAATCGCAATGCACGAAGCTAGATCTATTGAGGGAGGTGAAGCCTTCAAGGATAGGATTATGCTTCAATGTTACCCTCAATACGCAGGATAGCCTTGAGGCTACAGCTAAAGCGGCGGTACCTAGTCTGGTTGACTAGTGAGGACTTCCAAACTGAGGCACAGTTGGTTAGGTGGACGCCAGAGCAGTGGGGTAAGGTCATATGGAATGATGAGTGCAGTGTGCGTAAAGGCAGTGGTGAGCGATGGAAATGGGTTTTCAGAACAAGGCATTAAAAAGTGGGGGGCCTCTGGGAGGCAGTATGAGGGAGTCCTGAAGTAAGAACTCCCTTATATGATGCTAGATGATACCTATATCTTTATGCCAGACAATGCGGGGATACATAGGTATACTCCCATCCGAATTGGTTTCAGGAGATAGGGTATAAGGTGATGTGGCCTCCTTACTCGCCGGACTTAATCCAATTGGGCATGTCTGGGTAAAGCTTAAGGAATTGCTTCACCAAAAGTTCCCAAAGAATGCTCGCATGGCCATAGGACTCCAGTGGTGAAAGAAGCCATTGGAAAGCCACTGTGCAATGTCTGGGAAGATATTCCTGATAAGTTCTTTGACAACCTCATTGAGGGTATGCCTCGACGGTCCAGGTAGTCATTAAGGCAGATGGGTGGTACACAAAGTACTGGATTTTTTTTTCCCCCCATTTGACAGATATATTCCAAGGTTACTCTTGTATACTTTTTAATTTTTTTCATGTATCTAGGTTTTATGATATTAAAATATATGTCAGTGAGAACGAGGGCGCCAAGGGGAACCCCTGTTAGGCACGAGTAGCCCAGCGAGCGACTACCTCCGCCGCCAGCACTCTCCCTGTTAGGCACGTTATGTACCTGAAACATATTCCCGCATCCGAAACCCTGCTCGACTAGGATTATCACCGTTGCAGCGGCAGGTCGCTAATTCCTTCAGCTTTCACGAAGGATTTCATTACCTTGCCCTTACAGCTGCAAAGA
Organism: Terfezia claveryi; assembly: GCA_015179025.1. Classification (NCBI taxonomy): domain Eukaryota; kingdom Fungi; phylum Ascomycota; class Pezizomycetes; order Pezizales; family Pezizaceae; genus Terfezia; species Terfezia claveryi. Next base: position 289,530 of record WHUX01000038.1, on the reverse strand, counting down.
AATAGTACAGATCACGATGGCCTTCCGTGGCGAACGCTTCAACCTCAACCTCGACGAAGATGGCGACTTTCTCGGGGCCCCAAGCATTCCTTCCACCCTCACACCTGGTGGGGGCTTCATAAAGGACATTGTCGAAAAACCTGTTTCTTCAGCACCAGTGGCACCATCTTTCCCCTCCCGCACAACAGCTACCGGATTCCCTGAGCATAGGAAGAGAGTTCCAAAACAGTCTGCGTTTCGGCAACAACGGGCAACACAACAGCAGCCGCAGGCACAGCCTCCACAACCATCACCCGCAAGTACAGCTCCACCACCGCCAAATGTTGAACCACAATCAATCCCAGAAGAGCTGAATACCGAGAGGCAGCGCATAAGTGAAGAAAACCAGAGAAGGCTAGATGCAATGTCACCAGTAGAAATCGAGAGGGAGCGGAGGGAAATACTCGCGAATCTGAACCCAAAACTTGTAGAGAGGTTATTACAGCGAGCCACACCGGATGATAAGAATATTACACCGAGTGGATGGAACATTGAGGGATCAAAACTCTCTCGGCCAATGCGTGGACCAGACGACGATTCCAAACCCAACTTTGTACCCAAATCCACCCGCAAAACCGCTACTTCCGAAGATGAGGTTGAAAATCAAGAACTAGAAACCGAGGAACAGCTTGGCCCTGACGAGCGTGCTCCGCGAACCCTCCCTCCTGGACAAAAAACCCTCGACACCGATACTATTAGAGTACCCATACATTTCCCGGCGCCACCTGCTGCACCTGATCTAGACCCGACTTCGCCCGACTTTCTTAACCAGCTACACGAAAAATATTACGCTGACCTTCCTGCAGACCCCAGCAAGCTCTCTTGGATGGGCCCCGTATCCGATGCCGACGATGCTACTTATCTACCTTCACTCCCGTCATTACCCCCCTCAGCTATCCGGTTTGACTTCAAAGGAAACATTCTTCCGCCCCGGAAAGCACGAGAGATGCCTACTCACTTAGGATTACATCATCACGGAGATGCTCCAGGTGCAGCAGGATACACTATTCCGGAATTGAGCCACCTCGCTAGAAGCTCGTTTCCGGCGCAGAGGTGTATGGCGTATCAAACTTTGGGAAGGATACTGTATAAGTTGGGGGTGAGGGCGTATGGAGAAGAGGAGACTCTCAATCAAGGCTTGTGGAAATGTCTGCATGAGGGCAGGGTGTTAGATGGATTAGAGGAGGCAGCAAGTGGGAGGGGGACGAGTCATATGGGGATAAAGGCATATGCGACGGAGGCGTTGTGGCTGTGGCAGAAGGGAGGGGGTCAGAGGTGGAAAGCAGAATGAATGATGTCTGGATGTGGCTTAACGGTTCTGGCCCATTTGATATTTGTAGTATCCACGACCTCCCAAGGTTTGATACAGCGTGCATGTAGCATATTTTCAGAGAACTATACTATATTGGGAGCAGTTTCCGTATGCGTATGAGGTGCCAATCAGACTAGCGTATGAGAAAACAGCTCCGTAAGTGCATCCACTCCCTCCTTAAACGATTCCCAACAGGGGTGTTACCCTCAGATGAATACCACTTGTACATAATCGAGCCCTCCACTATATCTTGTGGTACATGTACTTGATGCTGCTGTTGCCTTCGAAAGAGCGAACAGGATGAACGGCATGTGAGTCTTGGCAATCATTGGCAGCTTGAGGTACTTGGAGGCGGCCTCCACGCTACTGTATATGTGAGTATTGACTTATAAAACAAAAAAGTAAAAAGGATTTGAGGACGTTTTCAAACAGTTATGCACATGAGTCAGGACCTGCATATCCGTGTTGGAGATAGGACCTCTGCAAGATGTAGAGTACAGTAAACTCTGCAGTACAATGCGCAGTGGCTACCTGGTACCCCTGTCTCCGCCCTCGCAGCAATAAATTACCTGCAGACCCAGAGTCCCATCTTCAAGTGACAGGGTATGTCGTGAGTTTGAAGATGCCGAAGTATCCACAGGTGTTTTCATTGCTATCACTCGGGTTTTCCAGTGGTGGATCTCTATATTTTCAGAGGTAACAATAAAGAATAGGCTATCTACCTACATGTTAGGTAAGTACTGTAGTTTCATGTTTTGCTGGCCGAGAAATTACCTGGGCTAGGTAGTACGCGGTGGCCCCGTTGCCACTGTCACGCCCCCGCCCAAGCGCCCTCCACAGCTTGCAACTCTCATCCATAGCACCGCCCCCCTTACCTGCGTTACGGGGATTCACCATTCACTCCCCCTCATTCTTAGTTTTATTCTACTCTCCTTTACTTCTGTTTCTAAAACTTCTAATCGCATCTTCTCTTTTTCCGGCCTATTAATTAGTCAGTGCCAACTTACCTCTACTTTGCGTCTTTTCCTCCGTCTTTCCTCAGCTCTCGCACATACAACAAGCATGTCTGGTTCCAGATACGAAAGGGTAACTATGAAATGCATCCTCTCGGTTGGCCTCTGGATGGTGAACTAACTTACTCCTCTAACCCCACTACAGATCAATACAGACGATGTTGAAGATGCGAGGGACATAAATGGCAATAGGATCGAGGACGACAGCCCGATCTCACCAGCCGAACATCCAACAGCCTCACACTCACGTCAAAACTCTTACCCATACCCGATACCGAACTCACCACCCCCTTCTTTCCACTCTGTCATAGAGGCCGATTCTGCATTACAGGACTCCTTTGACGCAAGCGACGCCGAGGAGGGAGAAGATATGAGAAACTTGCACCAGTCGCCCGAAAATACAAACTCCTTCCAAGAATTGACATCACTTGTCCCTACGTCTTCGACATCACGATTAGGAGCTATCTTTTCTGCTCCAGCTAATTGGTTAGGAAGATCAAGTTCTCCATCTGGACGTCGCATCGGAAACGGGAATGATGGGGTGTTTGCAAACATTAGTGCGAAGCCTCAAGTAGAAGAGGAGGAGCAGTTGCCGGTGAGCTTAAGATGCTCTACATATTATTTGCCAGTCAAGCGCTGATATCATGTGCAGAGTTATGAGCAAGCTGCGGCAGATCCACCCCCACCCTTTTGGGAAACTACTATTATGGCTCCAGGATTGGGGTCGGATGAAGTCTTCATTGACGGACTTCCAGTTGGGACCTTTTTTGCTTTCGTCTTCAATGCGATGGGTATGTTTCCGTTCTACCGAGGAGTCGTGTAGCCAGACTGGGCTTCCTTGTAGAGGTTATTTGGAGTTTACATGGGCTTAATATGGTGATAGTTTCTACCTCTCTGCAACTCCTCGGGTTTCTTCTAACCTACCTCCTACATTCCTCGCATGCAGCCAAGAATGGATCACGGGCAGGGCTGGGTGTTACACTTATTCAGTATGGTTTTGCTGTGCGATCACAGCCTGACGATGTAACTGGTGGGGCTCCACCACAGGAATCAGAGCCAAAAGATCCTAACAACTATCAATTTGATGCCAATGGGGACGCAGCAAACGAAGTAGTAGCGAACGCCGAGTCTATTTCACAAAACGAGTGGCTTAGCTACATCTTCATGATTGTCGGATGGTTTATCCTGATTAGAGCACTTACAGACTACCTCAGGGCAAGGAGGACGGAGGCTGTGGTGTTGGCCAGCCCGGATAGGGGGCTTGGGGTAGCCGTTGTTGCTGAGAATGAGGATCCGGAAAGGTCTGTATAAACGTTGGGAGTTGCATGGTTTACCGCAGTTTGCTGTATATACAGTTGACACACGCAGTGCAACTATTACCAGGCGCCTTTTCTTTTGTTCAATTCATCACTTTGGTCAGCATTCCTCAATTCTTTCACATTTTTAATCTGGCGAAGGGGCTTCTTCATTCGGGATTCAAGTATTTTTATATTTCAGATTTGGCTACGTTTCAACTCGAATGCTAGCTATCACCGGTTAGGCATCAATCGATACACTTGACAACGTTTACAAGAATATTCACAACTTGTTTTGCCTCTTTTTTCCCTTTGTTTTGACTGTGAAATTGAGTACTTCGGGTTGGTGTGCTGATTCTTGCCCTTTGCGTCCTGAATAATACTGGGGATGCGACACTCTTAGAAGTCTTTGTCAATTTTTACTTGATTGCGTCTTGGGGTACTACTATGCGAGTTGTAGATTGAAATAGAATTTCACGAAATATTGAATTCATATTTCCGTCATAATGAATCGGTGCCAGTGTGATTTCATAGGCGGCTTGGTGCCGTGGTTTGGTAATTATGACGGAATGGAGCCGTAGCTCGAGATCGTCGCAGACGGCGGAGGTGGACAATCGAGTCGAGGGTTGATAGAAATAGAGCTGTGCGATTCTTTGTTTTAAGTTTTTTGAGAGAACGGGCAGCTCTAGGAATAATTAAGTATTTGAGATACGAAAATTATTTGTTGTGTTGGATTTAAATAAAACTTTATATCAGTTCGCATTGGCTTCAGGTCGACGGGCCAATCACCACCACAATTAAACACCCTTCTCCCCCATCCATAGCCCCCTTACAATTCTCCTCCACCTCTTAATATTCATAGCCATTACTTACCTCCATCTCTACTACTTCTCAATCTGGTTTACCGGGGCCAAGACAGCATCGCCAGTTAGTCCGCACCCGCATAAGAGAGTTATTGAAGATAAGGGGAGTGGAGCTGTAGAAGAAAATTCTGTGGTTGGAAAGGGTGGTGAAGCAGGCATGTCTTGGAGATGCTCTAGCACGACGAATGAGGGGTTGGTGAATAATTTGTGGAAACATGGGCTATTAAGAACACCGAGGATTAGGGAGGCCATGGTGGAGGTGGATAGAGCACAGTTTACCAGGGAGATGCCGTATGAGGATAGTCCGCAGAGGATTGGGTATGATGCGACGATTAGCGGTGAGTGTGTGCTACTTTGTTTATTTTGAGGGCTTGTGAGAGGGAGAGGGGGCTAATTGGGAGGCCATTGGGGTGGGTAGCACCGCATATTCATGCGAATGCGTTGGAGACGTTGAAGGAGTATATTAAGCCGGGGAGTAATGTATTGGATATTGGAAGTGGCAGTGGGTATTTATGTGCGGTGATGGCGCACTTAGTCGTATGTCCCTCCCTCCTCCCTCCATTCGCTATTGTTAATTAAATATCTCTCCATCCCCAGGCCCCCAATGGGAAGGTCACCGGAATCGACCACATCCCGCAAATCACCTCCCTCTCCATCGCCAACCTTCGCAAAAACCCTGTCACGTCAGAAATGCTCGACTCTGGGCTCATCAGCATCGTCACTGGCGACGGGCGTTTGGGATACCCCCCCAATGCGCCCTATGACGCTATCCACGTCGGTGCTGCGGCCATGGATGTCCATCAGCCGCTGCTTGAGCAGTTGAAAAGTCCCGGGAGGATGTTCATCCCGGTTGCCGAAGGGGCAAGTATGTATGGCGGGCAGGCGGTGTGGCAGATCGATAAGGATGAGAAGGGGAATGTCAGCAGGAAGAGGTTGTATGGGGTTATGTATGTGCCGTTGACGGATGCGAAGAAGTTTGAGGATTGATTTGGGGGGAGGTAGGAAAAGGCGGGGAGTGGGGGGATTGGAAGCAGGGGGGGTGTGGAGGGTTGCTGGATTATTGTGCTGTTTTGCTTCGCTTTGATGATTTGTTGTTTTTGCTACTTTGGTCAGAGTTTTTGCTACTTTGCTACATACAGTAGTCAGACCCGAGTTTAAAAGGAAAACTAATAAACACACAAGATATGTACAGTACGGAGTATATCCCCCATAACTTAACTTTCTTACTTACCCTCAACTCGCTACTCCCATATCCTTTGCACATAGTAAAATGCCAAGTGCAAATCTTGGCAACATTCCCATTCTGTCGCTTCTCCCAACTCCCACAGACTTTCCCCCCCCTCACAAAATTATTTTTTCTCGACTTGCTTCAATTCCTCAATTCCTCCTCACCTGCTACCTCCGCGCCTATCCGTACCCTACCGCCCTTAGAGTACCAGTGCGGAAGGTTATAAAAGAATTGAGAATTAAAACAAAAAGGTAAAAAAAAAAGGTTGAAGTGCTAGCTGTTGTGTGTGTGCGTGTGTGTGTATATATATTTGTTTGGTTCTCTGACAGTTGGTAGGTTCTCTGACAGTTGGTAAAAAAAGATGGAGGATTTAGAGGTAAGTTTGTTGAAACGATTTACGTTACTTGCACAACAGCTTATTTTGTTTTTCTGGTGTATCGAGCGTCTTATCATCCAAAACTCTACCTGTTCCTACCATCTCTCTGTATGGGTATCTGTTATTGGCTAACAACTCTCGCAATATTCCAATATATTTAGGAACGCCTCCGAATTCACTCCAGCGCATTCGATGGGCTCCTCTCGCTGATACCTGCAAAGAACTACTATGCCCCGAAGGAAGGGAGTGTACGCTTCCTGCACCCACCCCCACCCCCACGATTTTTCTAGAACATATTGCTCACATATATGTGTCCCACCAGACGCAATGGAATAAACGAAAACAATCGAAAGCCGAGTCTGCTCGGGCAAAAAAGGCGAAGCTGGATCCGGATGCGCTGGTGAGTGCGGTGGAGGTTAGGGATAATGGGGGTAGTGGGGGTAGTGGGGGGGGGATGAGGATGAGGAAGGTGAGGAAGCTGAGGAGGATGAGGATGAAGAGATGGGGGATGCGGATGGGGAGGATGAGGAGGATGAGGAGTGGAGTGAGGTAGAGGGGGGAATGGATGTGGAGCTTGGTGGGGGAGGGGAAGAGGGAGAGAGTGAGAGGGAAGAGGATTATGAGGATGTTAGTGGTGAGGAGGGGCGTGAGGGGGAAGTAAGGGAGAAGGTGGAGGGGTGTAAGAAGAGTAAGAAGGGGAAAAAGGAAAAGAATGGGCAAAGTACCCCCGCAAAGAAGGACAAGAAACCCAAAAGGGAAACCCTCTCGAAATCCACAGTCAAACTTACCAAATCTGAAAAGAAGAAGGTAAAACGCGCCGTCCAGCTCGAAGCCCAAGCCTCTGCAAAAGCCAAAAAAGATGCACAAGCAGACAAACCCGACAACGGCGAAGCAATGGACATTGATTCTGGCATCTCCCTTCCCGGGCTCACCGAAGATTCTACTGAAGTCAACGGTAAATCAACAGCATCCACCTCTCCCTCCCTCTCAAACACGACCGCCGCCACCACTCCCTCCTTCGAACCTCAATTCCAAGAAACACCCGACTCGATAGTAGACATGCGCGCCCGCCTCGCCGCACGTATCGCCGCCCTCCGCGCCGCGCGCAAAGCCATCGGCACCAACCCCCTCAGCGACGGCGACGAAGCTCACGCCCCTCCCCGAAGCAGACAAGAACTCATGGAGGCGCGGGCGAAAAAAGAAGCTCTACACAAAGCCAAGAAAGCAGAAGCTAGGAAAGCAGCGCAGCTTGATGCGAAGGAGAAGGCGAAGGCGGCGATGGCAGTGCCGAATACGAATGGGATTGTGGCGAGCTCAAGTAGAGGGACGAGTGTGGATGGGTTTGCGTCACCTGCGCCGATGGCGGGCGGGAATAGCTATAATTTTGGGAAGGTGCTGTTTGATGATGGGGGCGCACTGGAGACGGGGTTGGGCGGGGTGGGTACCAATGGGGCTGGGGCTGGGAAGAAGAGGAAGGGCCCCGGTGGGGGGGATGCAAAGGCGTCACTAGAGCAGGTTAGGCGGAAGAAGGCGAGGCTGGAGGGGATGGATGAGGAGAAGAGGGGGAGGGTGGAGGAGAGTGACAGGTGGGGGAAGGCGTTGAGTAGGGTTAATGGGGAGAAGGTCAGGGATGATGAAAAGCTGCTAAAGAAGACGGTCAAGAGGGTCGAAGGCAAGAAACGGAAGAGTGAGAGGGAGTGGTAAGCCTACTCCCCTGCCTATATACTCTCTGAGTAGTAGCTAATTTATGCACGCATGCAGGAATGACCGCAAGGAATCGGTAGAGAAAGCGAAAGCTATGAAGCAGAAAAAGAGAGAAGACAATCTCGGAAAGAGAAAAGAACAAAAGAAGGCAGGGAAAGGGGCAAAGAAGGTTCCTAAGAAGGGGGGGAAGGTGTCTATGAATAAGGGGGGGAATAAGAAAAGGGGGAGTAGGCCTGGGTTTGAAGGGGGGTTTGGGGCGAGAGCGAAGGCGGGGGGTGGTAGTGGTGGGAAAGGGAAGAGGTAAAAGGGGGGTGGAAAGGCGCGAGCGGGTTGGTTTGGTATAATTACTACTACTACTTCGTACTTATACCTACTATACTTTTACTGTATCATACTTTGTTACCATTGCTTGTGGATTTTAAGTTAGCTGATTTCTTTTCAAGGGTGTTGGGGGTAATACAAGAATTTTCAATTTTTTTTTTTGCTTTTCTCGGATTTTTACGTCGAGTCGAGTCCGGAGTACCTAACGAGTATGAAGGAAATCTCTCCCCCTCAACCTCCCTCCCCCTTTAGTTTTTGGTTCCGATCGGGGGATTTGTCTTGTGAGTAGGTGAAATTATTTTGTCCGAAGCATGCCATGGAGTTCAGGGTAAAATGCAAGCACAAACACAGAGATGGCTTGTACTTGTATCTATCTACATTGGCTGATAATATAAGGAATATTTCATTCACGCCAACCAAAACTGAAAAAAAAAAAAAAAAGAAAGCCTAATACAAAAACAACGGCTCTCACAGTACCTATCTACCCCAATGAACATTGCTTATTCAGACATCACTGTATACCAACACAGCTCAAAATCAACACAAAATCAAAAAAAAAAAAAAAAAAAAAAGGAACAAAGAAAATGGTACTATAAACGCACACAGCCGAAAAAAACCCAAATGCCCACGCCAAGATATATAAAAATGAAAGAAAAAAAAAGTATATGCAAAACGAAGCAAGAAAAAAAAAAAATTATTAAAACACCCCACATAAAACCTCAATAACACCATTCTTTCTACCATCACACAAATTCCATATCCAAGTGACCAACATACTCCCTCATCGCTTCCCTTACCACCTCCTCCCTACTCATCACGGTCCTACTCCTCCTCCTACCCGGCGTCCTCACAAACTCTCTCTCTTCATCATCATCCTCCCTCACCCCTAGTAACCCCTTCCCACCACCAAACAAATCCTCCTTTACACTCAACAGCCCCCTGCCCAACATCCCCTCCTTACAAACCTTCTTAACCCCACTCTTCGCTGGCAACACAGCCTGCTCCCCCACCCCCACCCTCATGGCCTCAACGATCTTCTTCCCTATCCCCGGCAGCGCAGCCAAATCCTCCAACTTCAGCACCCCCTCCACCGCCCCATTTGCTGCCTTTCTATCCCTCACATATCCCGCCAAGAACTCCGCTCTCTTCGGCCCTACCCCGCGAAGTGACTTGATCTGGTGCACGTCTTCCGAGTTGATAATTGCCAATAGACGTGCAGTGCGCGGTGTTGCGCCTTCAGCACCAGCGGGGGTATCTTCATGGTCGTCTTCCTGGAAGACCATAAAGGTCTTTTTCCTTTTTTGGGCGGTAGGCTTCGAGGTGAGTGAGGTAAGGGAGAGATCTGCGCCGGGGAGAACTAGCGAATCACCCCCCTTCTCCTTCTTATCCTTCGGGATAGCAGCTTTCTTCTTCTTACTTAGTGCGCGCACGAGAGGCGGAGCATCCGGAATGTCAATTTCGGACATTTTCAGCTCACCACTCAGTGAGCTATAGGAGGAGTCACCAGCGGTAGGGGTGGTAGCAATATCAGGTTTTTCTTTTTTTGGCTTCTTTGCAGGGAGGCCCTTGGAGTGTTTGAGCTGGCGCTCGAGCTGTTCAACTCGCTTGATCATTGCGTCATTGCTGTTTTTATCAACAGAGACGTCCTTAGATCCTCCTGCGCGGGCGCGAGGATCTCCTGAACCTTGCGTTCGACGAGCTTATCGATGTCGCTGGGCCCCATCTCGACCTTCGGTTGCGGAGCTGCGTTGCTGGTTTTCTGCCGTAGGGCGTTGGGTTTGGCTGGTCTTTGACCGGTTGCTTGCGAGGGCTTGGTGGAAGGCTTCTCTCCAGTGGAGATGAATGACCCTTGCTTTGTCTTCAAAGAAAGGGCTGAGGTATTGTAAGAGTTGGTTTCAGGCCGTAAAGCTGGTCGCTGCATGAGCTCTGTGCTTGAATCTAGGTCTGCGATCTTCTGGTTGATCCTAACAACCGGGTTCTCGACCTCCTTGACCTCAATCTTCTTTGCCCTGTTTGCGAAATTTAGCGAGCTGAGTGTATCTAGATGGTATGCCTTCGTCGGGGCGATGTTGAGAATCATTATGCACATGCCATTATTCTGGCCCAGACTCAAGATCCGTGTCATCTTGCTCTCCCTATACGGGATCCTCGCCTGCTTTTTACTTATGGCCTCCACACACTGCGCCAGCACAAAGAGACTCTTATTGATGCTCGCACTTTCTGTCATCCTCTCCTTATCATTGCATGTCCTCCTATTATCCTCACTCCCCGCTAAATCAATCGCACTCAACGTGCCCATCCTCGCCTCCTCGGTGGACCGATTTTCAATAGTAACCCTAACACCCGTAATCGCATGACTCCTGGACGAACTCGCATTCAGCTTGGTAGCAAACGTAGTCCTATTAGCATTTGCCGTATCATAGAGCGTCTCAAACTCCTTAAGCGACGAGATCCTCTTCTCCGTCAGCCCCACCACAATTGTCTTCTTATCATGCTCTCTTAGGGGAAGGCCCGCGAGGGACCTCTTCTCTGGTGGCTCGAATAAGTCAAAGACCTTGTCATTGTAGATTTCGTAGTATGTCATGTCAACGGTGACGGTGATTTGTCCCTCACTTTTCTTTTCTAGTTCCTTGCCGCGTTTGTAGATGGCGGAGAGGAGGCGCGGGATCACACCTCGCTCAGCTACAGAATTTCCGCCTCGCATAGTGAAGGTTTTCCCGGTGCCGGTGACACCATAGGCGAAGACGGTGGCATCATTGCCTTTGAAGAGATGTTTGATCGTGAGGGAGACTATTCGTGTTTAGCCTCTAATTGGATTGCACGATTCGGATGATGGAACCCCACGTACCTTCATTGAATATCTGAGCCTGCGTCGTCTCGCTATCTAGAACAGTGACGAAGGGAAAGGTAAAATTCTCCTTCTCATTCTTCGGATTTGGTATCGTAATGGCTGGTCCATCTTCTCTCACTTTGACTATGACCTCACTCTCTGATTCCTTCGTGAGGAGTGGCCGAATTCGAGCAATCACCCGGACAGTACTCATAGTGGTGCCCAGTCAAGCGAATGTGTATGACGTGTATATCGAATATTCGGTGACAACAAGCCGAATTATGGGAAAGAAGAGCTGTATCAGATACACCGTGGTTTCGAGTTATCGTCCTTTGGCGTGATCCTTTGTCTAATGAGGTTGTGTATTTGTTAGGAGTTGTTCAAGCAGGATGAAACAAATTTGGTAAGGATCACAATGGTTGCCCCAGCAACCAAAAAGCAAACTATTACATCAGGGTAATCGCATTCTCACCCCATGGCAAGTTTTTTATTTTTTATAGAATACTCCTTACTCCTAACCCAATGGCAACGCCGTACAAAGATTTAATTAATATACCGTAGTAAAAGATATGGCTGGACAATCTTCCAACCACTTCTGACTCTCGGGTTCAAATCCTGAGCCTAGCAAAGCCGTGTTACGAAAGAGAATTAAAGCTAAAGGTGAATACATTTATTCAGAGCTTTGAGCTTTCCGGATTCATTTGCTAAACAAGAATGTCATGCGGACTTGCAAAATGATGCATAGACATGCCCCCCCGAATATATAAACGGCAGCACGTTGTTGTAGGAATCGTTCAACTCGCTATTTAAATCTATATCCTATTACACCTTGCCTTCAATCATCAAGTCTCCTTTACTCCGCTGGCTCCCCACCTGGTCCAGTCTTTCCGCCCATCTGTCTTGCCTTCAACATTTCATCACTAAAGCTGGTTAGTATCATTAGACTTAACAGGATGTAGGAGTACCCACCATAGAAGTAGGTTTGAGGCAATGCTAGATGAGGAGGCCAAGCTGTTCCTTATTACTCGGAAAGAATCATAAACTCCCTCCGCAACAGGATCCATCGGTTCACCGGTAGTAAGATCGATACCAACCACATTGCCCTCATGGTATTCATCTTGGAGAGCAGAGACTGTGACCGTTAGTTAATAACTTTGCAATACGTTGGGTGAGTCTTACCAGAATCTAGAATGTCAAAGCCTCCATTTGCGGCAAGTGTCTTTGGGATGGTGAGGAGGGCATCAGCATATGCTTGAACACCAGCCTTGGCTTTGCCCTTCACTTGTTTTCTGATAGCCTCGGAGGATAGATGGGCATGACAAGCAATCTGGAAGGCACCAGCCCCAGGGACAACTGCTTTATCTACAACCACGTTATAGACACTTCGGAGACCATCCCTAACCGCGTCGTTGATTTGGTTGATAGAGTGTGTGTTGGGACCTGCGTAAATATCAGACGCGAGAGCTTTCGTATGGGGCGTAGTAACTACCTTTAATCAAGATTGTAACCGACTTAGGATCCTTGACCTCCTCAATGAATGTGTACTTTTCCTCTCCCAAGGTGTGCTCGTATACTAGCCCTGCCCAGCCCAAGGCATCTGGTTTAAGATCATCCACACTGTTCATTGCAGTACATCCAGTAATTAACTGTAGTCGCTCCATATTCCTCCTCTTCGCCCGCCGCAGGGCAGAGATACCATTCTTCACCAACACATCAAGTGACAAGGGATCAATTCCCTTTTGGTTGATAATGACAAAGCCCTTCTTGGGGTCGTCCCCGCAAACTTCCTGCTTGAGATCCACAATCTTCTTGAGTTTTGCATCCACAAATCTCCTTTCACTCTCAACCAACTTCTCCCTCTGCTCCGCACTGCTGTAAAAGAACCCTGAGTTAATCTCACTCTTCTCATACTCTAGAGAGACATTGAGAGCAAGGATGTGTGCATTTTCAACTCTCTTGGGCATATCGGGATGACGAGCTCCGTGGTCAAGTACAAGACCCTTAACCAATTGTGTCTCAGCAGCTGTCCTGTGTTGCATCTTCATGATCTCAACCATGTGCAAGTCTGGCTTTGCTGGGGCCTTCCATATTGCCAACACAGCGTCCACGATGCTTGGGGTCAGAGAATCTGCCAGGGTTTTGTTGAGCTTGGTTGATAATGATGTTCGGGCAACCGACAAAAGCAATTCCCTGTCAGCCTCCCTCTCGATCTTGAATGTGTCTAAAAACTATCAATTTGTTGGCATACTGGTCGACACCATTTGGGATATACGTACCTTCAGAGCCTCCACTTTTGCAGTCTCGAAACCCTCAGTGATAATTCGTGGATGTAACCCCTCCTGGATATATCTGTTTGCCTGCTTCAATAGCTCACCAACCAACAACACTACACTCGTGGTTCCATCACCAGCAATGTCGTCCAAGGCAGTCGCAGCTCTTGCTATAAGCACAGCAGTAGGATTCTGAATAGCTTTGCGGATGTTAGTGAAGTGCTGTGATATATTTATTGCAAGTGAACTAACTCATCTCGCGTAGTAGCTTTTGACCATCCTTGGTGAGGGTAATCTGAAGAGGTGTTAGCACATTAGAGTCGTACTTGTCGACAAGAAAATTTCACCTGGCCAGAGCCATCCACCAGCATCTTTAAGGTACCTGAGGGGCCCAAGTTGGATCGAAGCACATCCTGTAGACCTTCTCCGGCGGCGATATTTGCTCGGAGTGCCTCCCCACGTCTCTAATGGATCAAATTAGCTTCAGAATAACTCTCAAACAAATGCATGGCAGCATACCAGCCCTTCAGCTTTTGGGTTTAGTAATGAAGTAGCAGACATGTTGAAATATGTTGTCCTTCAGTATATATGTCGGGGGAATTGAGGAGAGGGGCGTCCCCACCAACCTTGGAAGTCACGAAGGCGCCAAGGACTCGTGCCAAGACTTGCATCTTTTATCTTCCAGGAAGAAAAACTTAGTCCAGTACAGACAGCTTTGCGTGAGATCGCCTTTTCGAGAGCCAACTGGCCAACCAACGAACTCTTCCATCATGTCCCAGGTCGATTATCTGCTCTTTGAGCAATCTATTGGATACTCGCTATTCCAAATCGCCATCCAGCCCGAGTCAATTGGGAACAGGCTGAAGGAGGTTCAGGTATCTGTTCAAGATCTCGCCAAATTTGGGAAACTCGTCAAGCTTGTCAGCTTTGCTCCATTTCAGTAAGGAAATTCCGGTGATAGGCCATTTTTGCAATGGCGGGGCCTCTAACTATTTGCGAACAGAGGTGCTGCTCAAGCATTGGAGAATGCAAACGACATTTCGGAGGGTATTGTCAGCGACCACCTCAAGGCTTTATTAGAGGTCAACCTCCCAAAGCCCAGCAAGAAGAAGCCTGTAATCCTGGGTATTTCCGACAAAAACTTAGCTGGAGGTATTAAGGAATGTTTCCCTGGGGTTTCCTGTGAGACGAATGAGGTTGTTCAGGACTTGCTCCGTGGAATCAGGCTCCACGCAGAGAAATTGTTGAAACAATTGCAGTCCGGGGATGTTGAAAGGGCGCAATTGGGTTTGGGGCACGCATACTCTAGGGCAAAAGTCAAATTCTCTGTGCAGAAGAACGACAACCATATCATCCAATCGATCGCTCTATTAGACACCCTTGACAAGGATGTCAACACCTTTGCTATGCGTGTTAGGTGAGCACAAATTCGGGAGGCCCCCATTGGGGTCGTCGATAATTAACTTCATGATGTAGGGAATGGTATTCATGGCATTTCCCAGAGCTTGTTAAAATTGTGGGCGACAACTACAAATATGCCAAATTGGTGATGTTCATCCAGGACAAGGCCAAACTCGCCAACGAACAACTCCACGATTTGGCCGCACTCGTTGACGACGACGAGACGGTAGCTCGGAGTATCATTGATGCCGCTAAAGTCAGTATGGGTCAAGACATCTCAGAGGCCGATATGACGAATATCCTTTCTTTTGCCAAACGAGTTGTTAGTCTTGCAGACTATAGGAGGTCTCTTCATGCCTACCTTGTGAGTAAGATGAGCATCGTTGCGCCCAACTTGGCTACCCTTATCGGAGAGATAATTGGAGCTCGTCTCATTTCCCACGCTGGATCCCTTACCAACTTGGCCAAATACCCAGCATCTACCGTCCAGATTCTCGGTGCGGAGAAGGCCCTGTTCAGAGCTTTGAAGACCAAGGGAAACACCCCCAAATATGGATTGATCTACCACTCTTCCTTCCTGGGGCGCGCCGGAACCAAGAACAAGGGCCGAATTTCCAGGTACAAAATACTAGTCCATGATTATTATCTACATAAAATACTAATTGTTTGTAGGTTCCTCGCCAACAAGTGCTCTATTGCTTCTAGGATCGACAGTTTCTCAGATGCCCCTACCACCAAATTTGGAGAGGCTCTGAAGTCCCAAGTTGAAGAGCGAATAGCGTTCTACACCACCGGAACCGCACCCACAAAGAATGTCGATGCCATGGCAAGTTAGCACGAGAATTGCCTTCGAACTGACAGTCGCTAATTCCTTCACAGAAGAAAGCTATGGACTCGGTACTTTCCGATATTCAGATAGACGGTTTCGAGAATGAGAGCGAAGATGAGAAGCCAAAGGCTAAGCAGGAGAAGAAGGAGAAGAAGGAGAAGAAGGAGAAGAAGGAGAAGAAGGAGAAGAAGGAGAAGAAAGGGAAAACGGATAGGGAGGAGAAGAAAGAGAAAAACGAAAGGAAGGACAAGGCTGAGAAGAAGGAAGACAAGAGCGGGAAGGAGAAGAGCAAAAAGCGACGGAGAGAGGATAGTGAAGATGCGGAGGGTGGGAGTAGGAAGAAGAAGGAGAAGAAGGAGAAGAAGTGAGTTGTTCCCCATTGAAACACCCTGGGAGAGGATTATCTATGCCATAGTAACTTCCTGCTGGCGTCTGCACTTGTATATTACATTCCTCATGTCTCTCTGTTATTCCTTCTGTGCCTTGGTAAGTTCATGTCATTTCTGTATTTCATAGTTCTTAAAAATTCTCTGCCATCTTTGCTTGTTTATGAATATTAGTGTACTCGCCCTTCTTACTAACATACGAGCGTGTTGTGATCATGAACTCGAGAGTTACCGGATTTAGATCCCCTTAGTATGCTTCCTTTAGCATGAGAGCAACCTCCATAAGGGGTCTATCCTTCAAACAAAACTCAAACATACAGGTAGTGCCAACCAGTAGAGGCATGTACAGATCAACAAGGCAGAATGTGTTCTTGGGCCCAACAAACAAGTACCGTGGATGAGAAGTACCTACATGCTCATGGTGACTGGTATCATCCAGCAAATCCCTAAAATTGTGAGAAAGGGATTAGGTGTCTACGGTACAGATGACTCTCGTTACAAGCATACCAGATACAAGCGCATACCTTCGGCAGTCCCACATAGTAAATAAGCATATTTCCGTTACAAGAATATTCTTATTTCTTTTGTTTAGTCACCATACATATGCTTGTAACAAGAGAAGCACTACATAAACCATAACTAGAGGTTTATCGATAAGAAATGTGCCAACCAGACTAGAAATAACCCCCACAGAATACGCTTACGCTATATCTTACAACATACACAACACACGCAACACATACAACATACATAATATTCAATACAACATAAACTACATTTCTATGTCTTCTGCAAAGAGTTCTTGTTCCGCACCGTCAGCCATGGTCAGAGGTGGAACCTCAGAGTATACAGACATATGCAAAACAGAACCCGAGCGACATATTAAACGATGGTTCGAATTCGAAAACCCAAGTAAAGAACTGACGCAGTCGCCAAGGTGATCCCTCGGTCAATACCACTACCTTCCAAGATACGCTCAAGCATGAGAAAAAACGGATCGAGATTCTTGAGATGGAACGCAGGCGGCAGCATGTGCAGCGCAGCAGGATAACTGATTTTTTGGGGTACTTCCGGAGCATCCTCCTCCTCTTCCTGATGTCTCTCTGTTATTTGTATGCATGTCCAGTATTTATTGTGTCATTCCGGAGGCTTTCCTACCTAGTAATAAATTTCTCTAGTTATAAGCATATATTGGTTATAAGCATAAATTGGTTATAAATACATTCCCCGTCCCGACGATATGCTTGTAACGACAGTCATCTGTACAAGGGATTTGGCTTAGTTAGGATGACAATACTTATCAACAACCCACTGTATATGAAGACCTTGATAAACATGAGGGACTATCGGGCTGTCAATGTATCAGAACTCCGTCTACAGATGTTGCTTCAAACAAATAGCGAGGCCATGAAAAGTAGGGGGTTTTCAAACTATTTACTTCAATGTATGTATGTATGTCATGTATGTTGCTACAGCAAATGTAATGCTGATTGAGGTACTTTCATAGTGGCGCAGCATACAAAAGGTTGGGAAAAGTCAAATCACCAATAGTTATCCGTAGTCCGAGAACATATCGTACATGGGTTGGTGATATTTAAGAATCACCACTAGCCTGCAAGCCCAATCCTTCTGGAGGTTTATGCCTGCATTGCTCAAATACCTAGTGCTAGGCGGCATGGGTGTCTATATAGAAGATATTGCGGGAAGACAAGTAGTAAGATGTTTTGGCGGGGATGGGAGCACAAATGTTGGGGTAATCCTTGTGATTTTTCTGATGGGAGGATGTGAATTTTTTGGGGGTTGAATAGTTAGATCAACGCAACCTTGTATGTGTTGTCTCTACGGTACAACTCCATCATTCTGCATTCTGTCAGGTCTTCGATGCAAGTAGGCAACTAGACTAGGTCAACTAGATCACATTTCGATTGACCCCATTTCAATTCTTGCATCCGACATCCTGCAGAAATCGGGAGGTGCTGTGGATGACAAGACGCACTCGATGCCGGCACCGGCATATGCAAATGCTAAGCATATTGTACAAGACAACGTAGGCACGACGTCTTTTTGATTAATATTACTGACAACGAAAAATAATCTCATTACTCGGCGACGCGAAAGTATATTTATGACAAACTCACCGTACATCATAAACTCAGGGCCCACATTATCGCCCCAGATGGTTTGCAGGAACCAGAGTGCAAAAACAACAAGCTCGTTTGAAACCTGAACAACTACTACTCTACGTATTGATCCTCATGAGAAGTTCCTCCTCCTGGAGCAATTACAAACCTGTGCTGTACCTTACTGCTGAGATTTCTCACCACACCCTCCAGAATGGCCACACGAAATCGGCCAAGCATCACGAAGGGGTGGGAGGAGCTGTTTCTCTCGCCAGCAGTAGCGTCCACTTATGATCCGTTCCGGAAAAACCGCATGGTGATGGGCTTGTGCAGCAGGTTCGGCCCCTGCGCATTGCCTACCGCGGACGCTCCACCACACTTGTCATTTCAATGCGGGGACCGCTTAGCTCTCCCAAGTAGCCTGGGTGGGTGGATGTCAAGAGGAGGGAGGATATCATTTAAACTGCCAGCTCTCGCCTAGGCCGGAAGCCTGTAGTCTTCTTTTCTTTTTCACTGCCCCTCCCCATCACTTGCTCAAGCGGAGAGTATAAAATCTCATGCCCGTCCGGCTCCCGCTCACACGCAGTCATCTCCTCTGCTCTTCCCATCTCTGGCAGTTCTCTGGTTTGCATCACATCACCATGATTCTTTCACATTCCTTGTGCGAAGGTTAAACTCGTTGCCGAGCGTCGCATCGGTGATCACTCGTTTTTGCGCCATACCAAATATAGCGCACGAGCATCATCCATTCACACAAATGTAATTAACGAAGCATTCCTGGCGGAAGTAAAATCGGGGCCGCTCAGGTGAGGCCTGAAAAGTGCCGCCGTGGGCCGTGGCTGTGTATTTTCCTGATTTGTGAACATCTCGAGATCCGTAATGCGGGCGCGGATTGTGGTGCTGGCAATGGCCGCAGGCGGGTTGGCTGGCGCCACTGTTAGGGAAGCGTTTTCTCGTCTCCTTTTTCCACTGCCCAGCGTGCGCTCGCTGTTCATCGTCCCCCCCCTTTCCAGTCCATTTTATTCGTTCGTACTATTGAACGCATTTCCACGTCCCACGCAACCCCCTCCCACTTTTTTCCACCGACTGCTCCGCGCTCCCGAACGGTGACATCTGTGGACCTCGGGCCTACCCGTTAGAAAAAACGCTCCCGGGTCTATTACGCTCTAATCGTAAGTAAGTTTGCATGCCCCTCGTGGCCTTGTCTTCTGCTCCCGCGCCCGCTCGGCTGCTCCTCCCACCCTATCCAGCCCTTTGCTGTCTATCCTTTCCCCCTCCCGGCCTCCCTCCATCTAGTCTCGTTATCCTGATCAAACTCCCCCACCCTCCCCTCCTCCCTGGCATCGCAGCCTGTCTGCTACATGTATGCACATTCATTCACTCTTCCTGTACCTGGCCAGAGGCCAGTTGCTTTTCTCACAGCTGCCGCACCGCCTCCGCTCCTGCCTGTCGGGCTGTCGGGATCGGCCCAGCTCGCGAGATGTGCCATAGAAGTTACCAGCGTGAGGCTAGGCTGTGGCAGTGGGCAGGTCTCACTGGAAGACTGCACTACGACTCTTTCACTTGCCGTGGCCTTTTTGCCCCGGCTGGATCGAATCTCGATCGTTGCATTCCCAACACATTCCCACACAACCCCAGTCCCTTCCCGTGTGGCTAAAGTCACTACTCTTCTCAAGCTTTTTGCGAGCGCGATCTCTCCTTATCCGCATTTGCTTCTATTTTAATATTTCGTTATTTTTTTGGTTAATCGGTCCCTTAGGCGTTCGTTAAGGTTGCCCTGTAGAGTACGATCTCTACTGTGTCCACATACTCGACGTTCACATACACGCGCACACACACGCATACCAAGCCATAAAAAAAATAGCAAGGAGGGTTCCCGCCCCCCTGGTACTGTGAGTTGAAGAAATTACACGCGGAGAATTGAGGCGTGTCGTGAGGTGAAAAGAGAGAGAGACGAAGTACAGTGTACGTTCGACCATTTGAGTGATGTGAGTGTCTGACACCCTTCCCCCCCCCCCCTCTTAAAAATCTCCCACACTACACACCAGAAAATCATTCCCCTACTATTCCACGCTCCTTCTAGAGTCCCAGCTTGCCTTAATCACGCACTTGGTTGTCCCCCCTCCCGCTTGCGCAGCCTGTTGGCCGGTTCTCGCCCCACACCCATCGTCCCTTCTCCTTCCCTGTTCAACTCCAGGCATACGATGTGACCAATGTTCTAACTATATGGTGGTGGTATGTAGAGGCGAAGGCGACAATGTCCGTACCGACGTTGCCTTCTGGTTGGCTTGCAGATACCTCTGCCATTCAGGGTGCGTTCGCCTCATCGGACCATGGGATGCATACATTGGACCCTTCAGCGATTTCGTCCGCACTAGATCCCCATCACTTTCAGCAACGCGCCGGGTTGCTGCAGAATGGGAATTCGCGAAACCCGTCGCCTGGGTATCAGCCTCAGCAGTACCAGGTTAATCCCGTGGTACCTCTAAAGCGACCTAGACGCGAAGAGTCTATAAGTATATCGCCTCGTCAGACACCCGGAGCCTTACCACCATCCCGGTCTCAAACACCTCTATCGCAAAACTCAAATCTAGGTTACCAACTCTATCCAAATAGTCAAACCGCGCCACGCACTTTCCCAAACCAGTACCAGTACCAACCCCACCTCAGTGTTTCTCTCAACGCTAGCCCTTCCCCGGTACTCCAGAATCAATCATACGGGAGCATGGGCGCGGGGTCCAAGATGGCGGTTACGCAGGCGTCTTCACCATTCTCTCCTGCCCCAAGCCAACAGACGTTCATGCAACAAGGTTCACCAACACATGCCGAACATCTATCTCGAGTTGGTACACCTCAAAGTACCCAGAGCAATGGGACACCACAGCCAGGATTTCCTCAAGGGTTCAATCCAGGATTTACTGGCCCAGTCATGAATGGCAGCAATGCATCGAGCGTACCCTCAATGACACAGCCGCAGGCGATTACAATGCAAAACCAAATGGCTTTTCCTCAATTGCAACAACAACAACAACAACAACAACAACAACAACAACAACAACAACAGCATCACCAGCAACAGCAGCATCAACAGCAACAGCAACAGCAGCAACAGCAGCAGCAGCATCAACAGCAACACCAACACCAACAACAACAACAACAACAAAGGCAAAGGATGATACAGCAACAACAGGCAATAGCACAGGGACAGCAGGCTCAACTAAACCAGCAACGCGTTGCCATGAAGAATGGTCCCATGGCCGTAAAGGGTCAGGCCCCACAGCAGTTTATGGCGCGGCAGGTGCCACCTGCAGGAGTCCGTACGGGTCCTGACCAAGCTAGTTTTTTGAAAATCCTGTCAGACTTCCTACAGAGCAGAGGTACCCCTATTACTATGCTTCCTAGCGTTGGTGATAAGCCAGTAAATTTACAAGCACTGTTTTCGGTTGCTATCAAACTTGGAGGATCACAGAGAATTACGAAACAAAATCAATGGGCTGCAGTAGCTGCTAATATTGGCATATTGGTCGAGGGTTATCCTACTGCAGTTGAAGAGATTCAGCAGGTTTATCAGAAGTATCTTGTGGCCTATGAGGCCGCCCACATTCAGAATATAGTTCAACGCCAGGCGGCGCAGCAACAGCAACAACAACAACAACAACAACAACAGCAGCAAGCCCAACAGCCACATCAGCATCAGCAGCAGATGCAAATACAACAACAAAACCAGCAGCAACACCAACAACAGCAGCATCCACAAATACCGTCACAGAACCAAATGGCACAGGGTCAAGCGAGAATCCCGATAAGCAGTCAGGGGATGAACATCCAAGGCGCCCAACTACAGGGTGTCCCTATACTTCAGAACCGCCAGCCACAAACACCAGTCAAGCAATCTCCTGCACCGCAAATGCAATCGAGACAAAGCATGACTAATGGCTATGCGCAGTCACCTGTCACCCCTCATCATCCCTCTATGCCGCAGTCGGGTAACCTACTGAACCGCAATGTTTCCCAGTCATCACCAATTGTGCCTAGTTCTCAACAATTCAACTTTCCTGGCGTGAAACCTGGTGTTGCTTTACAGGGAGAGGTTGAAGACCCAGAAGCCATCTCGAACAAGCGGGATAGATCGCGTTTCGAGCCTAGAGTAAGGGGTCTTGATACTCACGGGGGTATCGATGTGGGTGTGTCGAGTAAGAATATTGGTACCGAATTAATTTTCTTTAAACCAACCATACCTAGTTTTTCTGAGCTTGGAGTGGTCGACATCCACGCGTTAACTATGTCCCTGAAGTCTGGTCTTCCTGCAGAAGTGAGGTTGGCATTGGATACATTGACGACAGTGTCAGTTGAATCCAGGTGGTCTCTTGCATTAGAGAGCTGCGAGGATTTGGTCGAGACCTTGGTAGATGTGGCAGAAGAGCAGGTTGTCTTCCTAGGAGCAAATGCCGTGACTCGCTCTGCTGATATACGAATACCCCCCTATGAAGACGTGATGAGGGGTTGTCGCGCGGAAACTGAAGGTTTGATAGATGTACACAAATTCGGAACTTTGCCACAGCGACTGGATAGGGCAGCAGAAAGACTGATATGCATCACCACTATCTTCCGCAATCTGTCGTTCTTTGAGTCGAATCACAATGCGCTTGCTGATGCACATGTTATCAAATTCCTGTCGAAAGCTATCAAACTTCTGGGTACGAAAAAGTTACTATTACGTACCCATACGAACACCCTTGATTTCTTGAAGGATATTATCATATACCTGTCCAACCTTTCCCACGCAATAATACTACCCAGCAAAGAAGAGGCTTTACACTTGCTGTATTTAATCCTGGCATTTGCACCTCAGCCGTTACCGGCTATCAGGGGATCAAACAGCCTCATGTTTACCTCTTACCAGCCTTCGATACATAGATATCTCCCACCCGCTGTTGATAGTTTGGCGAAGATACTCGCTAGGGATGAACCCAACCGCTCATTTTATCGGACGATATTTCTATCCGAGGCGATATCGACACCGCGATATGATCTTATGACCCGGGCGTTTGGATTGGCAATTTCACCTATACCGGACAATACCAGAACGATGCTCTCACAAACAGTTGAAGCCCGAAAACCGTTTTTGGAGCAAGGGATGCTTGCTGCAGAGATCATAGCAGGAATGGCGCCCGGGCAAGAAGATCCTCTGGCGAAGTCATGGCTATCTTCAGAGGATGGATTTGCGTTGAGTTTGTTGCGGCTAGTTTGCTTGCTGAGTCCTTACACAGGTCCACCGCCAGGACGCATGCCCCCCGGAAAGCAGGTTAACCAGGATGATTTACAACCATTCTCGAGAATCACGCACCGAGGGATGGGAGTTTTGAAAAAGCTGGCAGAGCGTTCTGAGAATCCGAATGACCCGGTATCCAGTCTGCCGTTGGGAATTTTACCGAAGAAAGAGAGCTTACTGGGCGCATTATTGACGGTACAAATCGATGGAGAGATTGTGAAACAGCTTTGCAGCTATGCTAGACTCCATGATTGACAGAATAGTAGATGGGTAAGATTGGGAAATGTTTTTTTGTGAAACTGGCAGTAGCTAAGCATGGCATTTGGTATTTCTTTTCATGGGAATTGGCGTAGAGACAAGGTTGTGGGGTAAATTTATGTTTTTTTGTTTTTCTTGTATATCAGCAGATTGAAGTGATGATTGTCACGATCCGCGAGCTTTCTGGTACTAGTTATACTCATTATTCCCCCGTATCTTTTCTTGACATTTCTCCTTGTTCCTCTTTTGTTAATGTGAGATACTCCAGTCTTGAGATGTTAGAGTACTTGGAATTGGTTGTACGAGTTTTTGGACGATTTGATTGTGGCAGTTGCTGTTTCATCATCTTTCTACTACGTACCCATACTATATATATGTAAAAATAGGAAGGTGGAGATGTGGTCAGCATTTAAGTAGTACACAGGCACTGGAGAGGAGGAGGTAGAAATGAACTATGAAGACAATGGTCTGTTTTTATCCACGCTGATTGTGCAATCTGGTCTATAGCCGGCTATGATAGAGAGTATATCATCCAGTTACGATAATAGATGATAGCGCAATTCCTGATAGATATGCCACCAGAATGCACATAAGATCAGTTTCCCATCTATACTTGCAATTGTACAATCCCCTTAGTCCCATACCCAAACCCGATTTATGCGCCTATTTCTTTCAGCAGATGTATGACATCCTTCTTTAGTAGTCCCCTGATATGAACTAGCTGTGATCTATTGTTGATAATCACATCACCCATACCCAACCCGAGTCGTTGCTGGATGAAATCTCTAAAGGCTATTAGGTCGCCGATTACATGTCTAATTGTGGTTTGTTTGAGTGTTCCTCCGTGGTAGATGTGGTGGTATACGGGGAGGTTTTTTGTCTTGGAGCGTATAATATTGAAGGGGTAGTGTTCGGCGTTGAGGGGAGGGAGGTTGGCTGGGGGGGAGGGTTTTCTGGGCGCCGCCCGGGAATGGCGTGCTTCTGTGGGGCGGTCAGTAAATGTTTTTAGAGGAGATTGAGGTGCAGATAGGTACCTCGCTGCTCTTCACGGTGATTGCGTTTGGGAAAGTGCGCGGCGGAGTATTGACATATTATCGTCTTGGGCTGGAACCGGGCAGCCACTGGGAATATGGCAAAGAGTCGTGATACAGGCCGTATCGAGAGCATTTTCAAACGTCGAGACTTGAGTGTGGGATATATGTCCACCAGGTCGCAATATGATTCTTAGTTGAACCTTGGCACAGTTACCTGCACCCCACTACCCGCTTGGCAAAATGCAAAAAAAAGACAGTCCACCAATTCTCATCCCTCCTAATACCTTAATTTCAAGCATAGCAACAACTCTATCTCGGTGCACTACGATATACCCCCCCTCCAAAATACCCGCCATACACTTTCCAGCTGCAGCTCTTCCAGCTCCTGGATAGGCGACACCACTGCAATCATGGCCGCCACAGACGCCACCGCCCCACTGAACGGGGCAACCGAGCAAAAGAACTACGACCTTATGCCGAAGATGATGCCCAACCTCGACAGGCATCTGATCTTCCCGTTGATCGAGAACATGGAGCAGCAGGGCATATTCCCACAACAGCAGATCGTGCAGGCCAAGTACGATTTGTTAAAGCATACTAATATGACGGATTACGTGGGCTCGTTGTGGAAGGAGATTCATGACGAGGAGGAGTTACCGGAAAGTTTTACAAAAAAGAGGGAGGAGGTGTTGGAGCAGTTGAAGCTTTTGGAAGAAAAGAGTGCAAAGGTGTTGGAGCTGTTGGAGACGGAGGAGGTTATTAGTATGTTGAGGTCAGATAAGACGGCTAATATGAAGTTTTTGGAAGAGACACATAAAGTACGTTGAATCATTGTTGGGTACTAAGGGGTGAGTGGGTTGGGTAGGAGAATAGATGGCTGACTCTTGAGGCGGCATTGGTTTAGGTGACAATGGACATGGTCAATGCGATATATGAGTATGGACAGTGCCAGTACCAGTGTGGTAACTACTCTGGAGCCTCCGACTTATTATACCACTACCGTATCTTGGTATTCTGACCTTCTCTTAGAATTGAATTATATTATTGTTGCTAACTCATCTACTAGTCCACCGATAATGAGAAGACTGCTTCGGCCAGCTGGGGAAAGCTTGCTTGTGAGATTCTCCTCATGAACTGGGAAGGTGCCATGGAAGAAATCAACAAGGTCAAGGAGTTGATTGAGCAGAAGGTAAGCATCGGTACAACTGCACTGCTTTATGTCTAACATCTAACCTGGCTTCCCCCCAGTTCAATAACCCACTTGGCCAACTCCAACACCGAACCTGGTTGATTCACTGGTGCCTCTTCCCTTTCTTCAACCACGAGCCTGCCCGTGATGCGTTGTGCGAGCTCTTCTTCTCCCCAGCCTATATAAATACCATACAAACTTCCTGCCCATGGATACTACGCTACCTTGCCGCCGCCGTGATAACAAACCGTACTCGAAGCCGCAACTCTTCCCAGTACCAAAAGCAATTGAAAGATCTTGTGCGTGTGGTGAAGCAGGAGATTTACGAGTACACTGACCCCATCACTGAGTTTGTTGCTGCGTTATACATGGACTTTGACTTTGAGGAGGCCAGGAGAAAATTGGCTCAGGCGGAGGAGGTGCTGAAGGGTGATTTCTTCTTGGCGGCTACGACGGAGGCATTTGTGGAGAGTGCTAGGCATTTGATTTCGGAGAGTTACTGCAAGATTCATCAAAGGATTGATATCAAGTACGATTTCCCCTTAAAAGGAATGGGATCCTTATAGGTTGAGAGATGGGCTAATAATAATGGTGTTTTAGGGATCTCTCTGCACGACTAAACCTTACTCAGGACGAAGGAGAGAAGTGGATTGTCAACTTAATCCGCGACACAAGGGTGGATGCGAAGATTGACACTAAAGATGGAACAGTCTTGATGAATCACCCACCGCAATCTATTTACCAGCAAGTCATTGAACGTACACGAGGCGGATTCTTCCGAACGCAGGTTTTGACTGCTGCAGTGTCTAAGTAGAATCCTATTTCCTAATTTGTGTGTGCTTTGTGGGATCTAGTTGGCTTTGGCTGGTCTGGGTGGGCAAAAATGAAACCTGCGATTGTATAGTTAGTGAAACGTTATCAATATCAGGTTCTTTAGATGGTTTGGCAAAAGGGTTCAGAATATACCTATTTAATGTACGCCTATGTTGGAATTCAGCACTCCACTACATAGTGCTTTAAATACCACCGCCTTACCCAGTGCATCTTAAGTTGCAAATCTCTGCTTTCAAAGTATATCGTACAGTACAGCTCTCAGTAAAGCAAAGACATCAAATAATTAAAATTCCCAGAACAAAAAAAAAACCCCAAAAAACTCCATGTAAGTAAAAAAAAAAAGGCATTTTGACATGGAACATGAATCATGAACCATGAACCATAGGATAATCCTTCCTAGACCCAGATTATAACAAATCCCGCTTCTTTGCCGTCCGGGTATAATTCGCCAACCGCCATTCATAGTCTGCGTTTTTATTGTCTACCGTGCCGAGTTTAATTTCGAATAACTACCAAAAACATATTAGCCCACAACTACAATATGGAAAGGCATGAGAGTGAGTGAGAGAGAGAGTGAGTAGAGGAACGAACCTTCATCTCCATCCTGGGCCCAACCTCCGCCAACTCGACCTTATCCCACCCCGTCTTGACATAGACATGATGTCTCACACTAATGTAATCCCCCTCTCCCGCCTTGAACGTCACAACCCTCCCACTATCCCGCTTCACACCGGAGGGAAACATGTTCTTGAGTATCTGCACTACCCGCTTGCCTAATTTCGTCTTGAAGCCGTCGAAGATGAGGTGCGGGTATGCCTCGCTCACGGTGCCGCGCTGGGAGTTTGGGATGTCGTGGCGGAGAACGACATTGTGCAGGGAGAACTGAGCTGTTGGCCCGTGGGGGAAATGGGAGATTGTAAGGCTGGTGGGAACACCTCTATGCTCGTGGAGGAGGATGAGGTCGGTTATCCCTGTGGCGAGGGAGGAGGCGGTAAGTTGCGGGAGCACGGTATTTCCTCGATTTAACCGAATACTCAAGGGCAGCAGAAGCCGCAATTCCTTGCTGAACTGGAGCAACCGGGAGCTGGGGCTACGGGAAGTTGTGATGAGGATCTTTGGGTCGAGGAGGCCAGAGGTAGTGGAGTATTCGTCGTCGAGGCCTTCCTCGTCTTCCGCGAAGTCAGTGGGGTTGGATTCGTCGAATTTGAAGTCAGCACGGAGCTGAACGTCGTTGGCGATGTCCTTGGGTAGTGGTTTGCCGGAGGCGAGAGACTCGCGGAGTTTCTGGCGGCGCTCGACAATGGCAGAGTCTTTGAGAGCGAGGGCTTTGCGGTAGAGGAAGTCGCAGCGTTCGCGGTTGGCGCGGCGGAGCTGGTGATTTGAGGGGGCGGGATGTTAGTAATTGAGTGGGTTGGAGAATTTTTGGAGGGGGAAAGACGAACCATGGTGATGATGTAGTTGGTTGTATGAAATTAGGAGGTGTATAATGGGGTACTGCTGTTAGGAAATTTTTCGCAGAGCCGCAATGCAGCGCTATGCAGTTCAAAGGAGCCTGCTTGCATCAAATACCCGCGATACTGAGCATTTATTTGTTCTCTTTAGTACCACTGTAAACTGTACTTTACATCTGCACCATCCTCTATACTGCTTGCATCAAGTACTGCCCTTCCAGTAGTTTCATCTCGTAGAAACCTACCCGAGGTTGCTTGTGACAACTCTTGCTGCCTTCTGCTAGGTATGTATACAGTACCACACCAGAGCCCACTGTTCAGTTTGTCAATTAAATCAATGATTCGCTGACTCTCTGGTGTGAACAGCCCAATTCAAGTTACCAAGGCCCGAAGCTTGAAGGAAAACAATCCATAGCCTTTGTAGACAAAACCAGCTGACTTTGCTTTTAAATCATATATTCTCCAGAAAAGCCTGCCCACTTGATTGTAGAGGAGTCCTATAATTAAGTAGACACTCGATTATAAGAATGTTGGGTATAAGGTGGTATATTCGGTATAATAATACTATGGGTCGACGCCCAAATGGTTGATACTGTGGGTAACTTCTCCTCTAATGCAAAGAATATATATTGGCTATAAGAATATCGAGAGTGTAAATATATCCACATGTGAGATATTGACTCGGTGGTTGCACGGTGAGGTACATAGATACTTCTGTAGTGACTCAAAGGATACACAGTACTTACAACTAGCTGCTTCTATGATGCGCCTTCCTTTGGAGAAAATACTACCAGCCTCCTATAATAGATTCTATACTTAGCAACCTCAGGCCTTTAAATTCAAAAGTGCAAGAGGTTCAGGCTTTGGGTGTTGATAAGTTACTCTGTCTGTTGAGTGTATGTAATAGTTGGATAGGTGATTGCTTTGATTTCACTCTTAAGAAGGGTTGACTTCCTAAAATTTCCGCCCCTTGAGCAAGGGCTGTTTTGTGGGGAGATAGTCAGGCATCGCGTTACTGGAAATGGAGGAGACGGACTGATATATTTGAAAAAATTTAAATGTCGTTATCATGTAAACTCACAACTTCTTTTATGTTTTATGTCGTGCAATCTAATCACTTTTCGTGATTATAGGATGGGGTGCTGAAGTACTGTATTACATATCCTTAGTGTGCCTTCAAGTTTTCATTCCGACGGGTTATGGCATAGCAGGATAAATGATTCCGATTCTGATACCGTAGTGAACAACGTTGTTGTTGCTGAAAGCTGTCCAAACCAGAACAATTCCCACCGACCAGCTAACAACACATGCACATACTCGTCGGCAAGTGAGACTGAAAATTCCGAACGTAAAGACATAAAATAAAGATGATAAAGAACAGAACCTAGTTATTACAATATGCGCGCCATTAAACCAAACCGGACCAATGATCAATACGTAAACCAGTTACACATATCCCGAACAATTGATTAACAAGGTAAACTTACTTCGCCTCAGCAAGACTGACAGTGTTCTCGCCCAAGTCGTAAACAGAGTACCACCTTCTCAAGAAGGCATCACCAAGGATAGCAAGAGGTCCAGCTGGCTCAGGGAAGTCCATACCCATGAACGCAGAGATGCACGATCCAGAAACCTCAAGAATGTAGTCATAGGGACTGATACTGAAATCCCTTCCACTAAGACAGAAGGTAAGGTCCGGTAATGAGTCCCTCTTGCTACACTCAACGGAGTACTGCCCGTTGAATCCCTTCTTGGCACCAATCTCCTTATTCAAAAGGTCGGCCAAGGTGGTTGGGAGAGCAATCAGAGAAGTACCAGTGTCAAGGATAGCACCCATGTTCTCAAGCTTCGCGGTAGCATCACCAAAGGTGATTGACTCGAAGTTAACTTCCCAGTAGGCCTTTCTCCTGACCGGTAGCTTAATCAACTTGCCCTTGTAGTGATCCTCATCAATACCCCCAAAAACGACCTCGCTCTCCTTGTCGGTGCTGCCAAGGTAGAATGCAAAGACTGGCTTATCAATAAGCCCCTGGTGGAACATGTTATAAAATGGTGGTACGATATGGTTCACCGAAATGGTGTCGTAACCCAACCCCATAATACCATCGAAGCGACCAAAGGCGAATGCCAAACCGGGCTCAGAGGTAGCCTCAGCAAAATCTTGCCCTTCAATCGTCACATCGCCAATCTTCACATCGTCCTGCGAGACGAAGCCACTCAAGCTACCAGAGCCGTAGCGGATCTCGAAGGAAGTTCCGTTGGAACGGTAGGTCTTAGAGGTAGATGAATCATACTTGGTGTGGAGGTAGCAAGCAATGGAGCCACATTGTTTTGATGGCACCCAAACTGAAATACAGATGTTAGATTGCAACCCCTGAAAGGCGCAGAGAATTGAATACATACGGTTGGAGCTTCCGGTATCCAAGATAACTTTGAATTTTTGTGGGGGAGTCCCGATCTCGATTTCGGAGAAATCTAAGGAAAGCGAGTTAGCACAGCTACCACTAAAAACTGTCCTAGTGGAAACTAACATTGTGCATTAAGGAAATTCTACCGATCTAGTTAGCGATCTGTTGCACCAAACTGAGGAATAAATAGCTTACATTAATGGGGACAACATTCCCACCGCCTTCAATCTCGAAATCCTCAGTCTTAAACATCTGCTCCTCATGCTGAGATGGTCGGATTCCCATGTACTTCTGACCGAGATGCTTCATTTGAGTAGAGATGTCATGGCGGGCCTACGTCCAACAGGTTAGCACGCGTCCGTTATCGGCTACACAGTAGCTTACTAGTTGCTCAGAAAGAGGAATCTTCCTGAGCGGCATCTTGTGGATACCAGCCATGGAGGTACCGAGCAGCGTAGTAGCTGCGATTAAAATAGAGGTTTTCATAGTAGTAGATCGATCTGTCTAACGTGCAGACGAAGCTCGTAGATCTGTGGAGGTAATAGATACTGTCGCTTGCTTTAGAAACAGAGTCGCCTTCAGTAGAAAAGGACCTTGGTATAATAAAGCGGAGCAGTCGGGTGAATGATGGGAATGAAGGCAAAGGGAAGGGAAGCTGTGATTATAAGCTCAGAGCACCGGGGATCCGCGTTTGGTGCTGACGAATGCTAGCCCAGCTGCCAATGATGACCGCTCCTCAGAGCGGTATCAAATCTGCCCGCCGGCACGCGCCCGCATATTAAGCAGGGATGCCGTTACAGGGCAATCATGTTACGAGAGGCACGAGACTATTTACGAGCAGCCTTGCATGACTTTGAATGACGACTCGGCTCGACAAAAAACCGACTCATCAGCAAGAAGGTTACATTTACATACAGTGAAGCCAAAGCTATACAAGAAACGGCGATCTATAACAGCTATCAGGGCTAGGCGGGGCTGTTGTGCCAACCAGACTAGCTATTAGGCGATTAGAGATATGCCATTAAAAGCTAGCGATAATTGCATAGGAATCCCCCAATACCAAGCCCAAGCAACCAACTCATACAACGCAACATGAGATTAACGGTAGAAGTCGAATTTGTCTATAGTTGTTAGCATTGCTTTGCTGTTGGAATATGCAGAAGAAAAACTCACCAGCTTCATTACCACCCTTCACCTGACTAGAGTATGCGTCCTCTAGGTCCGATTGAATGATATTGTACCTGTTTTTACGCACGGCGCGTCTAATCCCCTAGTCAGTATTTCAGACTTCGAATCTAGGATATAAATTATGGCACTCACAGCCCAGCCTCCTGCATGATAGCAGCAATAACAGCTCCTGACAAGGCGTCATTGCGAATGATTAGGGAGTCCAAGTCAACCTCCGGTGACAGTGACATCTTTGCGGCAATAGTCGAGAAAATAAGTCTTCTCTCTCTTCGGTCTTTCAGGGATGGGAATTCAATTTTCCTATCCAAGCGGCCGGGACGGAGAAGTGCTGGGTCGAGGGTATCGGCACGGTTGGTGGCCATGATAACCTGTGATATAGTTAAAAAATCAGGAGATAACAGAATTCTCGATAATCCACTTACCTTAACGTTGGATGTTTGGTCAAACCCGTCCATTTGATTCAGTAATTCTAGCAAAATACGTTGTACCTCTCGATCAGCACCAGTTTGGGCATCAAAACGTTTCGTAGCGATTGCATCGATCTCATCAATGAAAATAATAGCCGGGGAGTTTTCCCGCGCCATTCGGAAAACATCTCGAACCATCCTTGGCCCTTCTCCTAGGTACTTCTGTACGAACTCGGATCCAACAACTCGAATGAAGTTGGCTGTCGTACTATTCGCAACCGCCTTCACGAGCATGGTCTTTCCGGTTCCAGGGGGTCCATAGAGTAAAACACCTCGAGGTGGGTCGATACCTGGGAAGGAGTCAGTTGGCGTAACCTTAATGGATGAGATTACCTACCAATTTGCTTGTATAGATCAAATTGTGTAAGCGGAAGTTCAACGGCTTCTCGAATCTCTTGTTTCTGCATATCCAGCCCTCCAACATCCGCATAGGTGACATCTGGCTTCTCGTTCTGTCCCAACATAGCAATTGATGAATCGGCTTCCGGGGGTAAGATATCAACGAGAGAGTTTGAATGTCGGTGGAGGGCTACTGATGAAGAGGGTTTCAGGAGCTCGCGGTCCAAGGTTGAAAGAATTCGGACTACGTAGTTTGAGCCGGTAGAGCTCTGCACAATACCAGTACTAGAGTGAC
Source organism: Terfezia claveryi (assembly GCA_015179025.1). Taxonomy (NCBI): domain Eukaryota; kingdom Fungi; phylum Ascomycota; class Pezizomycetes; order Pezizales; family Pezizaceae; genus Terfezia; species Terfezia claveryi. Next base: position 256,808 of record WHUX01000038.1, on the reverse strand, counting down.
TGTCAGAAATGATTCCATATCGACTAGCTGATAGGCTTACTTCTGATCAATGGCTTCCATAAACTGCCCAATTACCAGCGGGACACTCTGTATCCTCTTGATCTCCTCTTGTGCCCGCACCAGCTCCCTCTTCAGGCTCCTATCCTATCCGTTAGCTTTCTCAATGTACGGTCGCTAGTAAATGTCATACCGTTGCTCATCCTTGATATACTCCTCCTGCAGGCTTATATATCTGTTCGCAGCCCTTCATTAGCACTATCCGTGTGCGGTTAATGAGAGGAGTATTCACTCTAGACGGGCCTGGAGCCGTTTTAGTTTGGCATAGTCGTGATCTGACCCTAACCCTTCCAAGGCCGAGAGAGCAGCTGTATACGATGGGTCCGAGAAAGCATTATTGACCGCTGGTCGTCGTTGAACTGCGGTATCTCCCATGCTTCGTGGTGATGTGTAGCGAACTGTGTGCTATGTACCCAAGTTGAAATGTAAGCTTATCGCCAATCTAGTCTTGTTGGTTTCGTCTGGATACGTAAGTGAAAGTAGCGGCTCTGGAGGGGATCCACTAAGAGCTTACATAAGAAAGATAGGCTGACACATTAAATATTGGCGTTTTATTGCACTTTCGGCAAAGAAAGATCCTTGCAGATACCCGTGTGCATGCGCTAGGTACATGTGCATTTAATTACCTACTCTATCTCCGGATCATTTTCCCTCCAACGGACAGAAGAGCTTTGGTTACTTGTTTCATTCAGTTATCGATCTGGAGAATCAACTTCTCACTAGTCCGGTTACCCCCAATACTGTTGGAACACGATTCGAGGGTGGACTGGTAGCACAAAGTACGAAGTTCCGAGATGCATACTGCCTGAGCTGATGTTGTGATACAGAGTCAACGTATATATGGTCTGATATATGTATTTTGCTTCGAGAATGGAGCAAACAAGCTCGAGGAAGTGTAGACATATCATCAGAAGGCTTCTCCTCCAAAGCCTCTTGAAATCGCCCCCACTATCGTTATACTCAGCAGAAGGCCCAAGATAGCATCTTGCGGTACAAGGCCAGTTCCTGATCAGCTGAGATTGCAATTCCAGCCCAGAGCCATATGCATTGACGGCGGTGATAGCATCTCAGCTGTGTAGTTTAACGATCTCCAACTTCTACATTCCATTCCCGACACAACCCACAATGTTCAGGTTGCGACGTTACCGACTGGTACCGATATTCACGTTCATCTTTTGTCTTTTTGTTTGGCATTTCAGCCTCTTGGACTTTGATCGCAGTGCCCATTTGCCAACACCGAATAAGCTCCAGCATGAATTTGAACCAGTCCAACATGAATTCAATCTTAAGGCATATAGCACGACACCTTCAGCTCACAAGGAACATGAAAACACTTCCGAACTCAAGTCTCTAACAGCCTCGGACTATATGCAGAAGCCAGTTACACCTATTGAGGAACCATCGACTCCAACTAAGACGACGCTCCCAAAAACTGCAATCACGCTTGACGATTTGGTGGGAGTAGATAAATTGCCGAAGCTCGAGACGACCAAGCCAAAGCCACCGTCCAAGGTTCATTGGAGGAAGGAGAGTGAACATTTTCCTGTCCCTCCAGAGCTGATTGTCAAGCTGCCAACGGCCCAGTCTAGTTTAACACATAAGGTTCAAGCGACATTCGCGCAAGAGGGCGAGGAAAAGCGATTGCAAAGGCTTAAGAGGAGAGAAGCTGTAAAAGTAGCTTTCGAGCATTCCTGGAAAGGCTACAGAGATTATGCATGGGGCCATGATGAATTAGCACCAATGACAAAATCTTCCCGGGAAAAGTTCGGGGGGTGGGGTGCTACGCTGGTTGATGCATTGGATACCATGTGGATTATGGGTCTCAAGAAAGAGTTTGAAGAAGCTCTCGAGTTTATCGAGAAACTTGATTTCACCTATTCTGCAGAATCACAAATCCCGGTCTTCGAAACTACAATTCGATACCTTGGTGGGCTGCTTGGAGCATACGACGTGTCAGAACACAAATACCCCGTTTTATTGGAGAAAGCAAAGCAGTTGGGGGATATTTTATTTGGGGTTTTTGATACACCAAACAGAATGCCTATCTTGCATTACTACTGGAAGCCGTATGACTTTCTATGCCAGCTGGTGAGGTTTAGCTAACTATGGGGTTGAATTAGGGATCAAGTTGCCATCCCAACCCGGGCTGCCTCTAAGTCATCACTTGCCGAAATGGGAACACTGGCCCTAGAGTTTACTCGGCTTGCACAGTTGACCGGAAACCATAGCTACTTTGATGCAATCCAACGCATTACAGACCAGCTGGAAGCAATACAATATATTACCTCAATGCCTGGAATGTGGCCTACCATCTTAGATGCGTCCGGGGACTGTATGCCACCCCCAGGGCCTGTAGGTCGGCTTCGAAAACCAACCAACAGGTTTGTAAAGCGTCAAGATATGGACATGGAGGAGAAAATACAAGCACAGGAGAAGCAGGGTATTGAGGTTAGGACACAAACATTGGAAGAACAGGAGACTGAGAATATGACACAAGGATTGGACGGGCAACATACGGATCGTCAGAAACCGACGCCCATAGTAGCGGAGTATCCTAGTAGTGCTATCCCACCCCCTTCAACAAGCCCTTGGGCACCCTTTAGTCCTCCAGTCTGTACACCAGAGCCATTGCTACCCATTCCATACTCTTATGATGAATACACTTTGGGGGCCGCTTCAGACTCATTCTATGAGTATCTGCTGAAGGTATGTATAATTGCACTCCTAATCCATCTTGTAATGCTAAAAATGATTTAGATGCACATACTTCTTGAAGGTGCAACAGAACAGTATGCCAAACTATATGAGTCCACCATGAAGGTTGCAAGGAATCTGTTCTTCCGCCCTATGATGCCAGAAGATCCAGATATTCTGGTTTCAGGAGTTATCATGGTCAGGTCTGATGCAAACAATACACAGAGTCGTAGGACGGATACTGGTCATCTTGTTTGTTCACCGATCTATTGATAGCTCGGCTTCTTAAACTAATTTGTATGGCAGGCTTGCTTCACTGGTGGGATGTTGGCCCTTGGGGCGATGGCTCTCGATTTGAAGGGTGATCTTGAACTCGGCAGGAAGCTTACGGATGGCTGCGTTACGCTTTACAACATCATGCCTTCGGGTGTCATGCCGGAGTATCTTGACTTGATCCCATGTAAGGATTTGAGATCTTGTCCTTGGGATGAAGAAGCATGGCTCCAGGCGTTACTTCCTGGTGTTGACCTGCACCCCCCTGAATCCAAGCCGGAACCGGAGAAACTTGTCACTCCAGTTCAAAAGGGGCCGCCTAAGAAGAAGGGTGCAGGAGGTGACGATGAAGACGATAAACGGGAACATGAGAGAGGGTTCGAAGCTCTTCCAGAGAAGGATTCAGAGGGTCACGCAATAGAGAATATTGAAATCAGAAACGAGATTAAATTAGAGGAGGAACCAACGAAGTCTGTAAGGACTGATTCACCTTTGCCTGAGGATGAAGATTATTCTCAGCAGCATACCAAACGTGGCCCACAACGCGGGCCTCCACCTGAAAGCTATAAGGCGAAGTTAACGCCTATTCAGATGGCATGGAGTAAGGTGAAGCAAGATAGGCTGCCGCCTGGTGTTACTTTTGTTAAAGACAGCAGGTTCGACTTCACTAACGTACAAAGTTCTACACAAAGAACTAAGACTTGCTGACTAAAGTATAGATACATGTTGAGGCCTGAAGCTATCGAGTCTGTCTACATAATGTACCGCATCTCAGGTGATAAAACCTGGCTGGATAAGGGCTGGAAAATGTTCCAGTCGACTGTGAAGATTGCGAGAACGGATGTAGCATTTGCTGAAATACCTGGTATGAACTCTTCAGGTCCCAAATAATACCAAATTTACGGCAATTTACTAATAGTGCCCACTGTATTCACAGATACGACCCGCACTCCAGAGGATAAAGAGTGGAGTCAAACAGATTCTATGGAATCCTTCTGGCTTGCGGAGACACTGAAGTACTATTATTTGCTGTTTAGCGAGCCGGAGCTCATATCACTGTACGCTCCCTTCATGGCATGCTGTCCTTTCCCAGAGCTAACTGAGTTTTAGTGATGAATGGGTCTTCAACACGGAAGCACATCCATTCAAGCGAGGTGGAAAATAGGTCGATGACATGCATTTTCTTGAGCGGAATTGAAGAATATAAAAATTGACTTGACGGAATGTGTATTATGTTACTCGTGGGCTGAGATGAATTGCCTGTTGGTCCCCATACTATTGTGCTTGAGTTTCCTTTGTCTTTGTATTATGATATTGACGCAGGGTGGGGAGGACAAATATCATTGTCTTTTCTAACTATATGTGAATATGTGCTGTGATTGCTATGATATGCCACAATGGCAGGGTAAATATGTCTATGCAGACGGCGAAGTTTTTCATTAAGTACTATGAAGCCAGGAGGCTATGAGAAAAGGCCTTCTAGTTATAATTTTTTTTTTTTTGGGGGGGAGGCTCGAGTGTCGTGCGTGACATGACGAGCCTATTGCTTTGCGATTTTATCAAATTATATTCTGGAGGGTTTTAAGAGCTTTTTAATTTATTCGTTTTGATCTTGAAATTCTATTTTGACAGGCAGATAATACCATTACATAGGATAGTTGAGGGTAAAGGGGAATTTATTCCCCTGAGGTAAGAAATACACTCCCCGGTTACGAACGGCGGCAGCGTAGTGGTTTTCTCCCAGAGAAACCCAAGGGGACCGTTTCTATGGCCGTACTAAAAAAGTGCTGAGGGTGGGAAATGCTCACTATTACGGGTACGACGAGGGCGTGTCTGATCTATAGCCTTCGTCTGTGGGTTGGGTGAGGCCTTGTCATCGAGTTCATCTTCAGATGTAGTAGATATTGTATATAAAAATTGGCTATAGTTTGCCGCTTTCCACCGGATACATGTTTCCTTATCAATACCCCACCCACTATAATTTCCTTCCGGGCACTATTTCCCTTACCCACCATTACCGCCCGTCCACAATTCCCAACTACCCCATAAATCACCATGTGTAGGGCCTGGTAGGGTGCAGTTGCAGAAGGAATTAGATAGCCTTTGAACTTTGAACAATAGCTTTAGTAGTTAGGTTCCTTCCTATATACTGTTTATACTAGCGGATTTCGCTATAGCGAGATATAGGTGGAAACCTCATGGTTAAACAGGTTGAACATGTGAGTAGAGGGTAATTCACAGTTATGTGCTGGTACCAAAGCGCAAAGTGAACCCGAGCAAGTTTTCTAGTGCCCCAGGTTGTGTGGATATCAACACAGCCGTAATGGAACATGTTCTCTCTCTATTCTATATTCAGCTGCAGCGCGCCCATTATTCGACCTTCTCGGCTCAATTTGCTCCCCTATATGTGTGGCAACAGCTGCGACCACTTCGACGTCTCATACACCTTTACCGGAAGCTCCCTCAAGCTAATAAACGCCTCAACCACAATAAACGCTCTCGCAGCACAATGCGTCATCACGAGCCCTAACGCAAGAACCGACCTGACCGGGTTCTTCGGTTTAGGAAAAGACGACACCAAATCCGCTGCATCATAAAAGGGTTGCACTGTTGCCGAGTACCAAAGAAAGTGATAAATCAAGCCTATCGGACCCATAATCGTCCATTTAAAAATGAAACCAAGGATTCTATATAGTACCCAAATAACCTTTGGGAAAGTATTTTTGGATTCGGAGCAATGTTCCTGCATCCAATAATGCCATGGCGGTTGCTTATGCTCCCTCACCCACTCCGCAAGAGTGTCCATCGGCGCAGCAATCGCTACATTGATACTACAGATGACAATAGCTAACGCCGAGTCATGCCAGATTCGGTTTTCAAAAGTGGTCGGGAAGTAGGTATTCCAAGCTGAGAGGTGTACGCCTGCGTAGATTGCGCTGGCGACGGCAACCCCGGTGGATGCGATCCAGCCATCACTCCGGCCCCAGTTCATGGCGTGAGTTTCGAGGAGATCGTGGTGAATGCGGAGTTCGGGCCTGATTTCGGGAACTCGGTTTGTGTAGGTGAATACAACCTCGGGATGTTTGAGATAGATGGTGATGGCTTGGGAGGATAATTGCCATCGGGTAATTGCAGTGCTGTCCAGGGTTAAGGTGGGGGTCTTGGACCAGTAATGGGCGGAGTTTGGATTTCCAGAGAGACTGGTGTTGAGAAGAGGCTCATACATTTGGAGAGTGATCCCAGTTGCAGTTATTGTCTGATCAGGATGTTTGTGAGGATATCCATTTGCGGGGTTGCTTTCCACTAGAGTATTGGAAGCAAATATTGTCGTGATTGAATCCGCTGGCGAAGTACCTGGGATTCGAAGGCCTGGTAGTTGTAACGAAGCTTGGGCTTGAGGGTCTGGTACTGGTAGTTGCAGCGAATCTTGTGATAGAGCGGATTCTGAGCCTGTGCCCGGTAGATGCCATATAAGGTCTGAGAATTCACACACCCTCCTCACTTCCAGCCAACGGCCGTTATGGGCCGGCAGGGGAACATATTCCGTCTTCACACTCACTATCTCACAATTAATACTCACCCCACTAGCCATATACATAAATGCAGAAATGGGCCTCGCCCACTCCTCCACTAAAACCGTAGGCACAAATACATTCAACGGCTTATCCCACCATAGTGCATAAATAGCGAATGCACACAATACATGTGCCACGGTGTTGACCTCCAATAGTGTCAGCGGAAGCTGTGAAATAGTCCGGGAAATGCAATCAATGATGATCCAGCTTGCTTGCATGATGACAAGTATCTTTGCTAGATCGTCGGCTTTGCTATGGTCCTGGATGGATTCGACGGGTATGTCCGGAAGATTGACGTTTTGTGCAAGGAATAGTATCCCGTGGGAGTTTATGGTGAGGCGGGGGGAGTTTGGAATGTATTCAACCTCATGGGGTTTGTGAGGATTTGTATCAAATACAAAGCCGCCCATGCAGGCGTAGTGACTATGTACTAGAGTCCAAGAATGCTTTCGAGCAATGAAATCTGGGTCATTTGCCGCGGCCTATGTCAACATGAAAGCTTTAGCCAGTGGAACCCTTTTTTACATGTATGGCAGTGGTACATATATGGTGTGTATACGTGGCACTTACCCTGTTTCTAAAAATCTCATTGACTCTCGCCGTCAACTCCTTCGCCTCCCTCCACTGATCCCACGCCGTATATGCAACCAACTCTGGTGCAAGTATTCCCATTAACAGCCATTTTGCCTTCTTCAGATACCACTGGATAGGGCTCAGATCCGATGGTGGGATATTGAGATGGAGTGCTGTCCAGGCGCAGAGGGAAAGTGTTACAAGGCAACTGATGAGCAGGCGGAATGTACCACGCATAGCGGGCTCAGGCTGCCATCGCGTTGTCTCAATGTGATTGGGAGTGTCACTGAAAGGGGAGATTGGAGCAGCAATGGAACCAGAAATATAGGTGGGGATGTATAGAAGTGTGAATATAAATTTGGATGGGATTAAGAAAACCATTATTCTGATAGTTTGCTCCACTAGTCTCGACCAAAAAGCTTGTGGGGTATCTCGACATTTCTTATAAATAGCGGTAGCTGCAGCCGTAAAGTCTAGAAGTGTTTCATTGGAAATATTTTAAATAGATTGTGAGGTTCGATCAATCGGATTATATGCATAATTGCGATGCCGCCTCGACCCATGTGTAACAACTACAACGGCGTGGCATGCGCCAATTGGAGAGCAGTTGAAAGTATTAGAACTGACGTACGACGTCCTGTCTTACTGCGTCCTGTCTTGAGTTCAAATTTCAACCGGTCGTGTTTGTAGTACTTTACTCAGTTTGATTGGCGGCCTAATTATCGCCCTTCTACATTTATATATACTATATATTCTCCAGTCAGGATCATTTTCACATCGTTACCCTGAAGTATGCCTCTCCCTTATTTACGGACTTTTTAAATTTTTCTAACTCGAAAACTACAGAACTCACTGAGTTGCGGCCTGACGGAATGCTGAGATACTCAGCTCTTTATATGCTTTCATATATATGCTCTCATACAGTCGGGTGATACATTTATGCAGTGGCACGAGATTTTTTTAGCCATCTGACTGTTATCAGAGGGTTCAGGGTAACACCAGCTTTGAAGTCCGCTTAATTTATTCTGGTATATCCCAGTATCTTAGAATGCTGCCACTAACACGAAGCAAACTGATGAGGGTTAGGCTAGACTAAATCAAGGAATTAAAGGAATGTAAACTTGACTAGTTCGAACCCCACGCGAATGAATCATCCCCATTTGGTATGAGATCTCTCAGCGTACTGACAAGGTACAGCGATATCCTTCAGCTCAAGTCCATCAATAGCAAACATACAAGATAAAAGCATTCTCCTAACCTTCCCTACTTCATGCCTTCCAGTTCCTCTGAAATGGAGTTGCAGATGCAACAAAATAAAATGAAAATGAAACATCTTGGATTAAGCACCCTTCATCATCCTCCCTCTCCCATATGAATATCAAGAGACCCAAGGGAAATAGACCTCGTTAAATCAAGTCGACTTATATGGTCAAACTAATAACCAAGATAGCCGATAGAATATTGCATCCCTCATATGCTCGCCTTCACCTCTGATCGAGGGGTAGAGACCAACTCCCACAACCACCTCGCAGCTTTTACCACAGGCTCCATTTAAGGAGCAAGAATAAATGGAAAAATAATCCGAAAAAAAGTAAACCAGACTAACAATAGATGAAAACTTATAGGCTGAACTGCAAGCAACTTCAGTGACTCATCAAGCAGAATACTATAAACCCAAGATCCGAACTCCCGTCCAGAAACTATGCTCTTCAAGCGCCCGACCTGCGCCCGGGGGTTCCCGTAACTAGCCCAACTAAAGCTATGCTACGCACCGTAGGACAGAGTAGTATAAAACCCCACAAAACCAGGACACGCTAATGCCGAAATAATGAAACAAGAGAAGAGTAGATGTGTGAAAAAGTAGAATAATGAGAGCAGTGGCTGTATAAGAAATAACAACTCCCGCAGCTACGAGTTTATAGCAATACCTTGGATATGTGGCGCAAAGCTGAGAATTCAGGACTACCGCCTGGTAATAATAAGAAGGCGTCCATGTATATAAAAACAATAAGACTAACAATCCGGGACATCAGAAGATTTAGATGCAAGGACAAAAACCATAGAATGCAATCTAACACCCAGATCTGCAATAACCGAAAATTAAAGCAGGATAGGCATCCAATACCCAAAGCTTCACAATACGATCTTGAGAAGAGCAGCATAAAGGGTAATACGGCGAGTTGAGGACCGAGTAAAAGATGCATGTAAACATAGAAATAAAAACAATATAGGGATGAAAAATCCCCCCTGCTGAAGGCCCAGAATGAGTACTATGAACAAGAGTGTTACTAAATCCCTTGTGAATCCGCAGAGCCAGTTCCCAAAAGCTCTTCCGCATATTGGTCCAAGTGGATGATGGTGAACTGGCGATTCCAGAGACGTCGAAATGCCTTGTCCGTATACGACCTGCTTATGTTCGCGGAGAAGGTAACAAGTTCGACTTTCCACCCCTTTTTCAAAGCACGTTCGACTGTCCTCAAAAAGCCTTCAGAGAATTCGCCAATAGCACCATCCCCGGACGCAAGAACAAGAGTGCCTGGCACATCAGCGTCGATGATGGACTCACACATCTTCAAGTTTAGAACCTCGTCAACGCCTTGTTCCTTTTTTGCCATGCGTTTCTTGTTCTTTGTGGAAGGTGAATCGGATCCAGAGGAAGGCGAGCCTGCTCTCTTCCTCTTAGGAGGCTCGACTGGTCCTTCAGTCTCAATTTTTTGGAGCAAGTCACATTTGTACTGAAGTTTCTTGGCCTCGTCTATGACTGGTGTATGAGGCAGTGAACCAACAAGTACTTTTCTAGCGACGGGCCGGGATCTCTCAAGGATAATGGTGAAGTGAAAAAACGAAAAACTAGGCCTTTGGACCCGTTCAGGCTTCTTGTATCCGCGTTGCGCTTTGATACAGTCGATAAACCCAATCAAGATCTGTCACATGATTAGAATTTATGAATGAACAAGGGTAATCCACATACATTAGAATTGTCGATAAATACATGGACCGGCTTTTGACACTGTTGAAGTGGATTGAAGTCGTGAGGGAATTCCTTCCGAAGCTTGTTCAGAAGGGCTGCTCTCCTGAACATAATTGGTAGTGAGGCTTCAATCACAGGCCGCTGCTCCCAGACAACCTCTTTACCGTCGATCGTAGCTTTGATCTTGGATGACTGCTTTTGTTGTTGCGCGAAGCTACTCTGCGGCAAAGCAGAGGTCGGCTGTATCCCAGAGAACTTGGCCTTCTTCTTCTCCTTTTTGGGAGTTTGCAACGCTTTCTCCGGTAGCACAATAGGTGGACTTGGAGGTGACAAAGATGTGCATGAAGTGGTACCACCAGTATCTGGGGTACTATCCGGAGTCTCTGATTTTGGGGGAGCAAACTTTTCTGAGAATGTTTCAGGGAGAAGAAGCCCTAAGGGACTGGCAGGAGTCACCGTCCTCGTAGGAGGCTCATGGCCAAGGAAGTTCCACAACCTCGTGAAGTCCCCAAGGCTGGGGCGCTCCCTTTGGAATGCAACCCTTTCCAAGACATGAGAGGGGCTACCAGGTTTGTCGGCAGGTGTCAATGCAAAGAAGAGGTTGATCACCGGCGAGAGAGTGAGGCCGGAATCCATACAGTGCTAAGCCAAATTAAAGCAGATGATTGGTATCGATAGGAAATAAGGTAAATATAAGAATGGTAGCACAAAAATTACGAAAAATGGTATATATGGTTTGATGATGTTCCTCCGATCAAATGTGAATGTTCGATGTCGTTAGTTGTGACGAAGTAGGGACGAACAGCAAGTTGTCTAGTCACATGAGGACCGGGGGCTTGCCTGATTAGTCCGTACAAATTGGGCTAAGATGTAGAAGAAAAGGCCGCAGCGATTAGCGAAATAGATGGGGACGAGATCCAGAAGAGTGAGGGGAAGTAATAAGCGAGATATGAATGAGAAGGATTGGAGCTGTATGTCGAAATATAGCCAGCAAGAGTCGCAGTACATAGCCGCAGCAGGTGGCAGAGCAATCGATCTCAGACCCTGAGTCACTGCAGGCGATCTGATAAGATGTGCTGATCCAGCCAAGAGATATCGTAGTAGGGCCAACACAACGTCATAGTGACCTCGGTATCGCGATAGTTAACAAAATTCTTGTTTCCCCCCAGCAGGTGCTTATCCTCCAAGGTTCCTCTCATATTCACGGTACATCCACTGGCAGTAAACATCAAGGAAATTCGATATTCTATACCAAATTCACTGGTTTCCACTTCTCATCACTTGTGCCTAGTTGTCCTTCGTTTCCTGAATTGAATTGGCCGAGGATCAACAACGCTCCGAACCTGACAGAGCCGGGCCAGTTAAGATTGCCGTTCCAAGGCCAGTGTTATACTGTACTTGCCAATTGAGATGATATTTCGTACTGTTACTGGGGCTTTGGGCTTCCAGCCCACGACGTCACTGAAAGAGATCCGAACATGGTGAAGATCATAGTTAGTATTGTAGGGCAAGATGCTCTATATAAACCCCCCCTTTTCCAGCTCTTTTTCTTTCCCCCCATCAGCATCAAGCAATCCTTGAACAATCCACTACGAGTACAGCCATTTAACCACTTTCCGCTTACTAACCAAATCAATCAACATGTCTGACCCCGGCCGCAAGGACTTCACCACCAAGGCTCACGAGAAGCTCACCCCAGACTCCTCCAAATCGACCCTTGACAAGAGCAAGGAGGCTACAACTGATACCGCCGACCGTAAGTAACTTTCTCAACAATTCTTAGAATCTCATGTTTAACAAGTAACTACACAGGCATTGCTGCTAGCACTCAATCTGACTCTTCTAAGTCCACTACTCAAGAAGGCTTCGACAAGGCCCGCCGTGAGAAGGACAATCAAGCCCACGGTGGCACCTCTAAGAGCGTCGTTGACAAGGTCAAGAATGTTGTTGGCCTCGGTGAGAAGTAATCTCATCACTTCATAATCGCCACTCTTTTCGGGCAAAGGGTCCAGAACTATGTCATGGGGTACCATGGCTGTTACGATATGATACCTTTAGCATAAATTTGGGATTTTCTTTTGTTTGGATTGTACAATTTATGTGGGGCTAGTTTCTTATTCCTTGATGGACTTTGTACGAGATCGCTATGTCCAAAGATGTGTTGAATAAGAGACGCTGTTTCGAAATGAATGACAATCTAAGGTTTCCTTTTGCAAGCTTTGAGCTAATGGAAACGATGAGGATTTACATGTTCTATCTTTTGAAAGCCCTTAAACACTTAAATTGTATTCAAGGTGTCCATTGTTCTCGTGGTGCTTCCCCCCAGTAAACACATTTCCATTTTATCGATAAGCTCGCGGGGAGCTACTGCAGAGAATGAAACAACGTTCTCTCCGCCAAGGCCGGAGCTCGTAGCTCTGAAGCCCAAACGTCCTTCCCCAACTTGCGTTATTTTCTTTTACAAAATTTCAGTCCTCACCAATTGGAAAATAAAAAATGCCTATAGCTGTGAAGCCGGAGGGGAAGGAGAGGGTATGTTTTCTGTCTTGTTTGGTGGGGTAAAGCTTTTAGGAGCGTTAAAGCTGATTGCGGATAATTGGCGACAGCTGAGTGTGGGGCGGTCACTTTTGGCAGGAGGTATGTGAACAAGATCATGTCGGGCCACTTGCGTCGCATCGGATGGTAATGTGATGGCTGGGTATCTGGCTAACTTTGATGTGAGGTGGTGGAATGTAGCTCTTGCTGGCGCAATTGAGATTTGTATGTGCCAGCTCTTCTCCCTTCCCATGACCGAGGGTTCACATAACTGACAGCACCTCACGAGACTCTCAGCTATAACCTACCCTGCCGAATTTGCTAAAACCCGCACACAACTCAACAGTCGCCTACCAGACGGCAAGAAGCTCCCTTGGTATCTCCCTTCATAAATCACTACAGCCCATCATGATGATATTGACCACCCCTGTCCAGGCCCAGGTTCGGACCCGAATGGTACGCCGGCTGCACAACCCTCATCGTCGGCAACTCCATCAAAGCCGGCATCCGCTTTCTCACTTTCGACCGTCTCAAAAGCCTTCTCTCTGACGAAACTGGATATATCTCTGGGCCCCGCACCGTGCTCGCCGGTCTCGGCGCCGGCATCATTGAATCCATCTTCGCCGTGACGCCATTCGAATCCATCAAAACCAGCCTGATCGATGATCGGAAATCCGGCAAGCCTCGAATGCGTGGTTTCATCCATGGCACAACGTTAATCCTACGCGAGCGTGGGCCAAAAGCCCTTTTTGCAGGTCTAGTCCCCACAACTGCTCGACAGGCGGCGAATTCTGCCACCAGGTTCGGGGTATATACATCCCTCCGCCAACTCGCACAGTCGTATGTCGCCCCTGGGGAAAAGCTCGGAGCTGTACCGACGTTTGGGATTGGTGCGATAGCGGGGATTGTGACGGTTTATGTGACGCAGCCGCTCGACTCGGTTAAGACTAGAATGCAGAGTATTGAGGCGAAGAAGGAGTATAGGAATAGTTTGCATTGTGCAATGAGGATTGTTAGGGAGGAAGGGGTCAGGACGCTGTGGTCCGGCGCGGTGCCGAGGTTGGCGAGGCTGATGATGAGTGGGGGGATTGTGTTTACGATGTATGAGAAGAGTATGGAGATTTTTGATAAGTTTGATCCAGAGAGGAAGTATATCTGAGAGAATATGTGGTCCAGGTGTGGTAGTGGAGGTCGATGTAATGGTCTAGATAAACGGTGGACGTTTGGAGTTGCTGTTAATTTAGTATTTTTTTTGTGTTGGGATATCAAAAGGTTTTCGTGTATATCTAGTTAGAATGCACTTGGGGGTATTGTTTTGTGTGTTCTGGGAAGTCTGTTGGTTGGGAAGGCCAGGGTAAGTACCTGTTTTACCTACTAATGGCAGCGATCTGCGTATGGTTATTTACCCTGCCGAGCGAATTAAGGGTAATACCCATCTCGTAAAAGGTTTGAAATACTCTGGTCGACCTCGCCTTGTATTCCAGTTGACCGAGAACTTCTTCTAGCAAGGTCAGTTCTTTTGCGTGCTGCAATAGCAAATAGCACCAGAGCACCGAACTAAGTCCTTAATAGATACTCATGCCTGGCAATTCCCAACTATCACTACTTACATATTATATATATTCACAACCAAATATCATGCATTAGATCTTATGCTTCTTCTCCGCATCCTCCTTCATCCCCCTCATGACCCACTCCCCCGCCTCCCTCGCCTTCCTCTCATTCTCCTCCTCATTCTGCAACGATATCCTCCCACTATGTGGCTTCGGCACATCCCTTCCCTTCCTAATCGCCTCTCTCTGCTCAAGCATTTCCTCCCACCTCTTCAAATTGGGAAACTCGGAAATATCCACCCCTGCCCACCCCGCCTTCCAGACCCATCCCACAGTTGAAATATCCGCAATACTTATATGGTCTCCCACTAAAAACCCACTCTTGGATTTCGCTAGATGCCGGTCGAGTACGCCGTAGAGCCGGCGAGTCTCGTTCTGGTAGCGGTTGATCCCGTAGGGGATTTTTTCGGGAGCATACCGGAAGAAGTGGTGGGCTTGCCCTTGCATGGGGCCGACACCGGCGTTTTGGAAGAAGAGCCACGAGTTCACTTCGTAGTATTCGCGGGTCCCGCGGGGGTACGAGAGTTTGTGGGTCGGGTCGTAACGGTCGACGAGGTATTGCAAGATGGAGCCGGATTCGAAAAGATGAATGGGGCCTCCGTCGGTGAAGGTGTCTGTGAGAGCGGGGATCCGCCCGTTGGGGTTGATGGAGAGGAACCATGGCTCTTTTTGGGTGTCTTTGGTGATGTCGATGGCGACGGTTTTGTAAGGCTGGACAAGACTTAGCTGTCGTTTGTTGTGAGAATATTAGTAGAATGTGAGCTATCTTACGAGTCCTAGCTCCTCCAAAGCCATTGAGATCTTGATCCCATTCGGCGTCTGAGCCGTATACAGCGTGATGTCGGGTGCCTCCTGCTGTGCGGCCATTGTGTAGAGATAATGTTATTTACGCTGCTAAAGCTAACTTGCCGCCGGATCTGCCGCTGGAAGAGGATTAAATTGTTAAAGAGCAAATGGGCCCATTATATACGTGGGCATTGCTGGGGCCAGGCGTAAATTAGATTTGTCATCTACGCTCAAGATTGGGAATATATATTGAGTAATCATCTGTAGCTGTAGTCTGCCAAGATTATAAATGCGAATTTGAATAAGGATACGAGGTGTGCTGCATGGCTTAGCGAGAGTTGAGGGTAACGTTGTTCATCGAATCGAGGGTAATTGTAAAGTACATAATCTTTATCTCTATCCAGCCCTCACCAACCACCATGACCGCCCACAGTGTACAGGTTAGACCTCCTTATTGCCCCAAGTTGGGCTGTGGGTCACAAGGCAGAGGATCTAGCCGCCTACGAGAGGCTTACTGTACCAACTAGACTAGTTCGAGCCGCGCATCGAAAAGTGTGTTGAACAGCAACCTAAGTGATATGGTAATAATGAAATTGCCGACGTATTCTATTGGAACCCGTGACCTCTCATTTGTTAATTCATAATCGAATATACTTTAACGCAAGGGATCAGATAAAGGTAGCTACTTACGAACAACCATATGCAGTAAGAAATCTGACGATAGGATGGATACCGGTAGCATCCCCGCAAGCAAAGCGGCGGATGAAGCGGGAGGGAGCGGCGTCAACCTTCCAGAATCTCGATCGCATCCAACAAAATCACATACTCTCTCCCCTTAGTACTTACCGCGACTTACACTCTACTGCCACAATGAACTCTTCTGCATGCAGTCCCAAGTCGTCATCGACTCAAACTATACACGGGGGAGTTGCACTTCACGCTGGGGGCATTTCTGGAGGCGGATTTTGCAGAATGGTGGAGGAATCCGCGATCTGGCCCAATGCAGTATGGGCAAGAATGCTTGACACTAGGGAGTGGAAGATATTCCTTACACTGGCTAGATAGATGAGCAGCTTGACATGATGTACTTAAAGTTTCTCAGAGCTGACGGGATCTCAAAGATCATCACGGAATACGAACCATCAGAAGACAGACAAGAGTTCACCTGGGCTATCCTACCACGAGATTGTCTGGTTGCGAGAGAGGCTACGAGAGGCTTGTGCCAACCCAGACTAGAGAGAGGCTACCTTAGTGATAGCCGTAAAGATCCTAGTCCAGTGGTCAACCAAGGGCACCGCAAAATTAAGTATGGAGGGTGTTCCAACCAGACTAAAATTTAAGCTCAAAGGAAAAATCCCAAGTAGGAAGGCTCAGGCTGCTGTTGGATAAAAAAACCAGTAAGCAGAGGTGCTACCAGCAATAAACAATGGAAGTGCCCGTGCGCGTGCGACCCACCTATGGTGGGGTCTCTTCCATATACTTTTGTGAGATTGACAGTGTCCAATTGGATGGGCCTTGGTAAATCTCAACCAACGATCTATCCCTAAGTCAATTCTGATCATAGATTGGAATGCTGCCGCTGTAGTCCCAAGTAGCTCTGATTGAGGTAAATACCCTATGTGCTCTCACCGAGACCACAAGGGAGGTGCGTTATTGATAGTGTGAAGTACGATCGAAAGATGGGAAAAATCCAAAGTTGAGGCCGTTGATTCAGAAGTACTGAGGCCGGCACAGGGGTCTAGGAGTCCCAAAACATTATACCCGCCTTCTATATGCAAATTCAAACTAGCTATGGAGAAGATGATTGTCACTTTATCTGCTGAGCCCTGACAGAAGGCCTTCAAAATGAATTGTTAACCATTTGATTTATATACATTTATTTGGTAGTAGGATTACTTGGCTCCTTAGATACAAGTACCAATTACCCTGAAACCCTTGCCAGTATAACCAACAACAGAACGCCCTCCATCCACCGATTCCCGATCACCCACCATGAAGGATCTGATAAAGCCTAGTAGACTAGAAAGGTTGAATAGACTTTCATGGGAGAACAGGGCTACGTTTTACCCAGCTGTGCATATCAGATCTCCCCCCCTCCCCCCACAATCGAGAATCGAACGTTTTGCATTTGAATAACGACTTGAGAGTACACTTACTGTATGTGACTGTAGAAAATGACTTTGATTAAAATCACCCTAAATTACTTCATCGACCGATCCGATCCATTATCCATAGTAGACCCCCTCCGGCACGAGACTACCCCCTCCACTGACTAAGTAGACCCTATACGCTCTACTCAGATCGTACAATCAACGAGTTAAATGAAACCATACAACTCCAGTACTTAGTATACTTGTAACATGCCATCGCAACCACGGCCTAGGGGCTCAATTTGATTTCTCTACAAGCGAGAAGTTTTACCATGCACTAAAACCTGATAGAGGATGAGCTCTATATCCTAATACAATCATCCAAATCATCCCATTTTCACTCCTTCAGGTTAGCGTAGGGAGGTTGGTTGATTAACTTAGATCCCCCTGTGATAGTCAGATAAAGGCTATTTGAAAGACAATAATAATATCCATCCTGAGATAACCACCATCTAACAGATAAGTGTTTCAACAGTTAGCCATGCCGTTGCCTGACACCATTTCAGATCAAGCTAGACAGGATGGTGAAATAGAAGAATCGATGCTGTACGGCCCGGCCCGTACGGAATACAATGTCCTTCTTAACTACCTATTCCCATTTTGGAAGTACATTGTACCACAGTACTAGTCTCGTTGGCACAACATGCCCGCCTCCACAGTACCTCCTTTGGAGAGTGCTAGGTGCAACCAACATCCTGTGATTTTGTTGAAGGTAAATCTTCTGGGAGCCTTCGCCAATCTTCAGTCGTGAGGAAGCAGACCTACAGAGGACCAAAATATTCAAAAATCATTTTGATGTTCGAATCGAAATCATGTACAGTACGCTGCTTCAAAACGTCATTCCTAGCGAACCTAAGCCGTCATTTGATCGGTCGCTGGGATTTGGACAGAACGATACCGGAAGGTGAGAAAAGGCTCCGTCAAGTTGTGAATCACGTTAGAACAATGTACGTGGAGCTAGAAAGGATCTAAAGGTTTGTTCGATGTTTGATACTTGTTAAGGGTGGTTGTTGGAGCCGCAATAGCATATGAATTTCAGGCTCGCAGTTTAATGGTGTACATGGAGGAAGTGTGATGGTTGGTACCGGTACGGGTTTGTTCCATTTTATAATTACTACTTTATTTATGTTTATGCCGGAGCAGAGCATCTTTTGTATTTGTTTAACAGTTCTGATCACATGACCAAAACATATAGAGAAATGATGGGAAAGAGGGAATCCCGTTGGCGCAGTGTCCTTTTTTAAACGAAGCAACGGAGGGTATCAGACTAATCGTCTAAATCCTCCCGTTTTCATTGAACGTTTGCTGCACGATTACAAATGGTTGGTCTTATAGCACCACTTTAACAACGAGCGAGGATGAAAGTTTTTGTTAAAATATCCTACAAAGGGCGATATTATCTACGATAACTACAAGGGTCTGATCGAGACTAGATATTATTTATCATTCTGGATCTATAGCATCAGCTGTAGGAAATCTCTACGAGGGGTCTGATCGGACCCTCGTAGGAAATACCGGTACCCTGAGATAAACAGGTAGTCTGATTTAAACAGGGATTATGCAAGAAGGGTGAAATGGCACTAGTCTGGTTTAAAAGCGACCGACTTTAGATTAGATTTTTCCATAGAATACTAGCACTATAAGCTTCGAGCCTTATAGCAATCGCTACGATGTTAATACAAGTCTTTTTAATCTGAACAAGATTCCTCCACTCATAACCTCGTAAACTTACATCAGCATCAGCATCGTGTTCGACCATGCTGTGGCCCAACGATCGTCAAAGTTCGAGCTACCTAGCTCTACCGCAAGGCGAGTTTGATGAGTCGGAATATTACGGTCCGTACAATGCTGTCCTCAACAATCTATTTCCAATGGAGGAAGAATTTCTCGTCGTACCACAGTACAAATGGCCAAACATTCTGTCGACTTCACAGCCATCTTCATAGTAAGGCACAGGCAGCATGCATCCAGACAACATATTTCTTCCCGTGGAGAGGCAGATCTTCAGATGAGGGAGAGATTCCGGAATCTCTTTGAGGATGTTGATATTGGTGTCTTGCAGGGATTAAGTGCAATTGGTAGCAAGCTTTTGTTTTTATACATGGACAAAAGAAACTAGCTGCATCTTGCCGAAACCAATTACAATTGATCCAGAATATACCATCGATATAACACCGAGGAGACATTGGGATCTTGATTTGTTGAGTACTGAGGGAGAAGAGCGAATACGCGGCATTGTAGCACATATGGCCAGTAAATACACTTGATAACATATTTTTTTTGGCTCGATACTAATTTAACTTTTTTTTTGTAGTTAATACCCGAAGCCTCCCCTTAAAAGGATCGGCCTATGCTTTCGGAGCAAGAAGCGGAAGCTAACGTACGCCAACGTAATCAGACTTTGAAAGACCCAATCACCCAACCCGAGTACAACCTCCTGCCTCTTCTTTCCTCTGTCAAAATATACCTCTACAGGCAGCCAGCATCCTCGAACCTTCGTTCCCAACTAACCACCCTATACATGAAAAGAGTCCGACTCTTAAGGAAAATGACTACCGAGCTGGTATTCTCCTATGCCCTCCCTGAGCCAACGTGCTCTACTAATATTATTAATGGAGAGCAAGGCGACTGGAGTTCAATTACAGGTTAAAGGGGAAATGATTTCCTTTTTTTAATTGAGTTGGCGTTTTATCCCAATTCTATTATTTTATTTTAAGGAGCGAAGCGACGAAAGAGAAGCTACGATAATTCTCTCGTTAAAGAGATATTGATTCCCTAAAGGGAAGCGCCGCGGGTCCAGCCATATTCTCTCTCCTGCCAATATTTCTTCCCCCCCCCCAATATCGCCCCCAACCCGGCTACCCCATGGCATCTCCCATGGGCATCCCCTTCCCCCTGGCGTAGCTTCCACCAGCCCAGCTGCAGCCGCCTGAGCTGCTACGAGCCTAATCTTTACCTTCCTACTGCAACAACACTTTTCGCTATTCTCTGCATAAACTCCGCCAAATAGACACTGGGCTTAACAACCACCATATCCGCCGCCGCCGATAGCATCTTCCCCGACTGCGGAACGAGCTGACTCAACAGATTGCTATCATCCTCATACGTCGTAATAAACGTAGTTTCCGAATTCGTCAGCGTCGCCCCGGTAGTAGTCTTCGGCGGTGGCACGACCCACGGCTGGCGATAACTTGGCTCGCGTGGCACTTTTTCTGGCTTGGAGTCAGGGGCTTCAGCGCCATATGACGTAGCAGACCCCGGGTATGTGAATGTGGAGAAGCCCAAGGATTCAACGGACGAGTTTACTGCTGGCGAGGCGCCAATGGGAATTGGTCTACAGGATGTTTGTTCGGATGACTGGGCGCCCTGGCCGACGGTATGATTTCTGTTAAGAAGTTCGCTGAGTTCCTCATACTGGTCGGAGGTATGCTTTATGTCAAGAAGTTCGCCGGGATTTAAATGAGACTCCTTACACATAGGCATATGAAGGACGTCGTCAAACGACACCATGCCCGGTAGAAAATATGGCGATAGGAGTGGTGTAGGTGGCGGGAGTCCCCTCGACCGGCCAAACGTAAGCGGACCGGGCCTACAAGGGCTCCTAGGGCGCAAGACGAGAACCGCATCTGACCTGATTGGATCTTGTATAGGAAGGAGAAGGTGGTCACCAAATGATTCTAGGGCTGGGGAGGGGAGTGGTGTAGGCGGCGGTCCTCCAGAGGCTGACATGAGGGGTTTAGTCCGATGGTTCTTCAGACGCAAGTAAGGAGGTGGGGAGGTTGATAAACGCTTTGTTTTTGGAGTTTCCATTGACTGCTTTACCGTTATCCACTCCTTTTCCTTCTTCATTAACTCCTTCTCCTTCTCCTTTTCATCCTGACCAACAAAAACCACATCCATCCTCACAAACGGGCACTCTTCTTTCTCAAACGACAGTGCTCCTCGCAGGGCGTTCTTAAACTCTTCAACAGCCCCATTCATCCCCGCTTCGTTGATCTCCACTCTCCAATACATCCCCAGCCTGATACGGAGCACAAACACTCCTTTTCCTCTCCCCCTACCCCAAATTCCCTTCCCAACTACTTCTTCAACGCACCAGCAAGCGCTCTTGGCCATGACAGGATGTTCGGTCTTGCCACTTTGGATAAACGCAGTGTTATGTGGCTTTGCGCGATAAAGTTTAATTGGGCCTTTTGCAATCAGGCTATCCGTAAGATTCGTGGGGGGCAGTAAATGCTGCCCTGCATCCCATTGACTATTATTCCCAGTGACACCAAAACTAACAATTTTCGAGTAAGGATGAGAATACAAGATCTGAATATTTTCACTCCCATTGTCGCTCAAAAAAAGCTTCGGTGGTGAAGTTCCCCCACCCACAGATGACAAACCCGGACGAATATTATTGTTGTTCATATTGGAATAATGATCCGATCGTGAAGTCACTAAACTGGCCCCCTTTACCTCCCTCAAGACCCGGGGAAGAGCCGTGGCCGTAGGTATCGTAGCCGATCTTTTGACACGAGTTGGTGATATAAAATTTGGAGGTACAGGAACACGAGGTGGAGGTGGTGGGAGTGCTGGTATTGCCGGTGGTGCTGGGTCCGTACCGGAACGACGCATCGGCACAGCACTTGCCTTTCGGAGAGTATGCGTTTTGATCTCCTTGTGGGAGGGTAAGTGCGGGTCGCTCATTCCAAGCTCAGCGTACTTTTTTATTCATGCAACCCACCCGACACACCCGAGCCCGACACACACACACGATATTGAATATAGGTCGGTCTCTGTAATTTCTGGTTGCTGGTTGGAATGAGATGTACGCCGTTTGGATTCGACCGAGAATGAATTGATGTTGATGAATGAGGAGCTTTTGATAAACAAATGACAAATTCTGGAGAGTGAATTTCTTGACACTTTGTATAGACACAAGGAAGATGTATAGAAGAAAAGCCGATGCTTTCGTTCCAATAGCTCTCTGTTTTATATCTCCGTTCTTCTTATATATAAACACACTGTGTTTCCCACTTTGGTTTTTGCCAGAGTTTGGGTGGACCGGCCAACCAGGAAATCAGCAGATAACACTGCGAGTGGAGTCCAAGCTGTGCTTGACCCTATGATTATCGATGTATGTTTTGTTGTATGTTTCTGTAGCTCCTCTAAAAGGATGCTAGTAATGATGTCGTATGAACCTCGAATGATATATTGACAGATGGAACGCAGATGTGCAGAATATCAGTCTCAACAGTAAAGAAGCTTTCCAGATAAAGGATGAAAGAGGGTATATCTTGCACGAATGCTTAGCTGAATTTAAGAATAAACTGCTGTATTGAAGAACAGGTATACCAGTTACCAGACGGTGGTGGTCGTGGTGGAAGAAAGATGCAGGCAGGTAGGCTGTGGTGCCTCAGATAAGGTACTGTACCACCCGTTATCAGAGTACACAAACCGGACGCTCTAAGCTCAGCAAGCGAAAGCATAGCTCCCGCCCGGCGGCGTCTGAAATATCCAACCTCCTCCACATTGCCCTCAGCTTGCTTCATTTATCTCCACGCAACCCACAACTCGTACCTGAAATCGATGCGGTAGGGATCATTACAGTGGGGCATATGCAAGTCTGCGGGGACTAAAATCGAGCGGCAAGGGTGCAGGATCCATGGGCCAAAAATCCGACAGACTGCACATAGGTACAAGTAATTTTGCAAGGTTCTTTGATTTCTGAACAGGCACGAGAACATCTAATATTGCCTTCTTATTAGTAAATGCAATTCGCAAATATCCCCTGACGTCGAGCAGCGAGCATCACTACCCCTCCCCCGCAAGAAAGGTTTCTTTTGCTCACCGTCGAGCGGGTTCGAGAAGTCTGACAGGCCTTACACCAGAACACAATATCTAATTTCTTCTCCCTTTCCTGCCTGGTTTACGACGAGCCGTCCAACAGAGCTTCCGCAGTTGGAATCAAAAGAGGGAAAACCGTCTCGGTCCTCAAAGAGATAAAATTAAGACTGCGCTTGACTATTACTCTAATCTCTGGTAAGTTTCCAAAATAAGATGGAGCTTCCAGCATATATCTAGTAGCTATAGATACACACACGTACACACGTACACACATACATAGGTATGTACATAGGTACTCTTGCATGTCTGCACGTCCGTTAGACTTGACTTGGTCATACACCTATCTATTCATCCGTCGCCATGTGTTGCTACTCGTAGCCCTGTAGTTTGAGATCTATTATGGGCCCGCCTGAACTCCTACTCGTGCCTAACAGGGGTTCCCCTTAGCGCCTTCGTTTTCACTCCGCCGCCAGCACTCGCTCTCTGCGAGTGCCCGACAGCTCAACCACCATTGCAGCTCAACCACCAAATTTTCGACCACCAAATTTTCAACCACCAAATTTTCGGCAGAAATTCACGATGTCAACCCCCACATCTCAGAAGGTTGTAGAGCGGTATGATGTTATCGAGGCTCGGATACAGCAGGCTATTGAGTATCTTTCTACTATAGAAAATCCAAATATCTCTGCAGTAGCACGAGAATTTTTTGTACCAAGGAGAAGACTGCAAGACCGCTATAATGGAATTCCATCACGAAATGAGCGACCAGCATCCAATAGAAAGCTTACTGAAGCAGAAGAGCTTGTAGTTTGCAAGTATATTGATCGCCTTGATAAAATGGGACTTTCTGCTCGACTTCCTATGATTGCTAGTTGCGCAAATTCTTTTTTAAGACGGAATCATATCAGCAACAATGATCCAGCACCAGTAGTAGGAGAACATTGGGTCCGGTAGTTTTTAAGGCGATATCCAGAGTACTGTACTCGTAAGCAAGTATCTCTTGAGGCTGCACGGAAAAATGTACAAATACCAGAGACCATTACAGAATTTCTTGAAGACTATCAAAGAATATGTATGGAAAAGGGTATTGAGCCACAAGATCAATACAACTATAATGAAACAGGATTCCGAATTGGTATTGGCAAGAATCAATGGATTGTTACAAGAGAGCTTGATCGTGCAAAACCTATGACAATTGGAAGTTCGACTAATCGAGATCTTATTACTGTCTGTAAAACGATTTCAGCTGATGGTTCTACACTTCCACCGATGATCATTGTTCCAGGAGTTATCCATCAAGAACATTGGTTTACACATACAGATCTTCCAGATGATTTTCTCTTAGCTGTTTCGGAATCTGGATATTCTAATGACCACTTAATACTTCTGTGGTTGCAACATTTCGATAAATTCTCTGCACGAAGACGACTAGGTGCTTATTGCCTATTAATCTTGGATGGGTATGGTTCACACTGTACAGTAGAATTTATTGATTACTGTGATGAGTATAACATTATTCCACTCTGTCTTCCTCCTCATACCACACATCTTCTATAGCCTCTTGACGTTGTGGTAGAGTTGAAATAATGTAGTTAGAGCCGGTCGGAGTGCCTGGGAGTGTAGGTTAGCAATAGTAAATTAAGGATTCAGCAATAACAACCACATGGAGAGAGTAAGTAGTTAACATTGAATAGAGCAGAAACAGGTAATTCCAATGGTGCAAAAATTATTCAAATCAGTCCAGTGGTTGTTGAGATAATGTGGAGTTGTAGGTTATCAAACCGAATTCCGATAAATTTGGTGGTTGAGCTGTCGGGCACTCGCAGAGAGCGAGTGCTGGCGGAGTGAAAACGAAGGCGCTAAGGGGAACCCCTGTTAGGCACGAGTAGCCTGAACCAGTTCAGACTTCTTCGCAGGCTAGAATAAGCTCAGCCATAGGTAGATCTCCCGAAGTTGGCTGAGCTTAGCTTGGAGCTATGATGATGCACTTACCCATGGTTGATTAGTCTGGTTAATGACTGATGGTACGTAGGAGCCGTAGACTAATCTGGACCTGCCGAGGCCAAAAGCAAAAAAAATCGAACTATCAGCGGAACCAAGCTACTTTCGATATACTGGATGTATGGGTTCTAACATAATCAACTTTTCAAGCAGTAAATCTTCAATAGCATATTGATAATTTGTTAACGGCTAAGAATAGGAAATTTGATCTTCAATCATAACAGTTAGAAAGATATTTTATTCAAATCCCCTACAATATATAAATAAATCATTAATCAGCTATAGTTCCTTTGAATATCCTCCACAGCTAGAAGACTTTATTAGTACATGCTCCCTATCATGATACGTAGTCGGTACCTGCATATTCCTTAATGGTCGTGGCCTTGCTAGGAGCTCACATTTGACTCCTTACTAGCTTTATAGCTCTAGGAAGTTTCTATACAGTTACACCTTCTCACATTAGATCCCTCTTACCGAATAAACTCTGGATCCCTAAACGTACCTTTCCCCTGATATCCTCCCTTAGTAGATGGACATGCCCGGTCCATGCATCTATTAAGAAGGGCTTGGATGTATCTATAGAAGAGAAGATATTGATTTGTAAATCCCGGTGCTTCTGTCACCCGGACTATCAAGGATCTTGTACCAAACAAATTACTCAGATGCTAAAAACTGTACATTTGCTCTCCTTCCCTTTCCCTCAGTGCAAGCCCAAGCCCATAAAAAAGCACTGCGAATCTCTTCTACATCCATATCTCCCCTCTTTCCTCCTGACCTTCACATTAGCACAACCTTAAGAGTGAATGGGCTTGCCGTAAGTGGCCATGGCAGCCTCCTTGAACGCCTCTGACAGGGTTGGGTGGGCTAGAAAAGAATAATATTAGCACATGAACCAAAGATGTGATGTAGGCACTAGGGGCAAAGGGTCATAGCATACCGTGACTTGTTCGTCCAATATCCTCAGCAGAAGCGCCATACTCAATTGCCAAAACACCCTCAGCAATCATCTCACCGGCGTTGGATCCAACGATGTGGATACCCAAGATGCGATCAGTCTCCTTGTCGGCAATGAACCTAGAACGTTATATTAGCATCGGTAAATTACTAGGTGACATTTATCAGGAGACTCACTTGACAAGTCCCTCCGTATCGAGGTTAGTCCTAGCACGGGAGTTGGCACTGAATGGGAAAACTCCGATATTGATTGAGAGGCCCTTGGCCTTGCACTCCTGCTCGGTCAGTCCAACCCAAGCGGCCTCAGGGTGGGTGTACATGACGGATGGAATGGCGCCGTAGTTGACGTGACCATGACCGTGCTTGATGTACTCAACCACAGCAATACCCTCCTCCTCAGCCTATTAAATATTAAATTGATCAGCCATGTTTCTTCTGCGAGTATCCAAATAAAATCCATTACCTTGTGGGCTAACATAGCACCGAAGGTCACATCACCAATGACCCTAACGTGCGGGACCTTCGTCCTGTATTCCTGGTCAATAATAATCCTTCCTCGCTCATCAGTATCCAATCCAATGTTCTCCAAACCAAGACCATATGTGTAAGGCCTGCGCCCGATAGCAATTAGAACAACATCAGAGTCGAGGGTCTCGGCCTTTCCGCTCTCGGCTCCCTCGATGTTGACAACAACCTTGTTGGGTGAAACATCTCCACCCATAACCTTGGTCTTGAGCTTGAACTTCATGCCCTGCTTGGTGAGGACCCTCTGCATGGTCTTTGCTATATCGGTATCCATACCTGGCCCACCGATCTGGCCCAAGTATTCAACGACAGTAACTTCCGCTCCAAGCCTTGACCATACGGAACCCTGAATCAATCGCAATTAGCAATTGTCGAACCAAAGTTACATCTGCAGCATAACCAAAGTAACATCTGCAGCATACCATCTCAAGACCAATAATACCACCTCCAATAACCACCATCTTCTTTGGCACCTGAGTCAACGCAATGGCTCCAGTGCTGGTAATAATCCTCTTCTCATCGATCTCCAAGCCAGGAAATGGAGTAGCCTCGGATCCAGTAGCAATGATGATGTTCTTCGCACGGAGAGTCTTTGGCTCACCGCCATCGATAGGTGCAACTTTAATCTCGTGCTCGCCGACAATAGTTCCGGTTCCCTTGACGTATTCCACACCATTCTTCTTGAATAATGATTCAATTCCTAATGTAAGACCATTGACGGAAGTCTCCTTCGCCTGCATCATCTTTTCCAGGTTGAGCTTTACATCGCCGACTATTGGTAAACATTCCCATTAGCTCCACATCCTGTCGAAGCCATCGGTAGTAAAATCGGCTAGCTGACCTTCAATTCCGCGCTTCTCGATGTCGTGCTTTATTTGGTGGTAGATCTGGGAATTGTTAAGTAGGGATTTTGATGGGATACATCCCACATTCAAACATGTACCACCAAGAGTGCCTCTCTTTTCTATACAAGCAGTCTATAGACAGCCATTAGCACTCCTATAATATGGCTGGAACCCCCCCCAACGGCGTACCTTCAAGCCCTCCTGTGCAGCTTTTATCGCAGCAACATATCCACCAGGTCCCCCACCTACAAGCAGAGTTAGCCAAGTCAGATATTCCCCGTACCGCCGAATATGAAGGTCAAATACCGATAACGACAACATCATGCTCCGCTAATCCCGCTTCGGAAGCCATCCCCCGCCGTGAAGGGGTGATGGTGTAAGATGGAGCAGCAAAACGACATCGTGCATGAGCCCTCAATGCTGGCCTCAGGGCAGAGGATTTGGTGAGCAGGTTGAGCATCGCGAGAATACGAAAATGGAGAGTGTGCGGAGGGAAAGGACGGGGTATCTCAATTGGAGT
The DNA here is from genome assembly GCA_015179025.1 of Terfezia claveryi. Classification (NCBI taxonomy): domain Eukaryota; kingdom Fungi; phylum Ascomycota; class Pezizomycetes; order Pezizales; family Pezizaceae; genus Terfezia; species Terfezia claveryi. The sequence goes on along the minus strand of WHUX01000038.1, from coordinate 228,904 downwards.
AAGGGAGTAGTTGTTGAAAATCTAGTTATGAAGCTCCAGCGGAGGTAGTTCGCGAAGGAGGCTCAGGACTGGCGCGGAAGTTGGGATACTTGGCTTGGCGGTGCCTTCATCAGCCGCTACTTCCATGTACGGACTTTACATATTTATTGAGAACTAGCCTGGTAATCGTTCTTTCGAGAAAGATAGCTCAACGATGGAGATTTTTTAGTTGGGGGGGATTGGTGAGATTGCGCAGAGGGGAACTATGCTGGCAGTGTGGCGCCCGGGAGTGAGGTGAAACAAAATCCCGAATATATGATACAACTATACAAGCCCGGCAAGGTATAAACTCCAATAACATTTTTGAATATCCAAAGTAAAAATGCCCTACTTGGTACGAAAACAAAATTCCCTCACAGCAGAACTGCCTCTCAGTGTCCGTAATTTCCGATGACGCTGATTATATCAGTATGCTACCCTGTTGCCTGTGCCACAACAGCAGACTTCAGTGCATCTAGCGCCACTCGGACTCCCCACTGGACAATTTCTGTCTCGGCGGCCCCACCTGCCATGTCCGTGTTCTTGACGTACTTTTTGAGGAAGTATAGCACTCCTCGGGTTAAAGCGGGAACATCGTTAATCCTCAGGAAAACTTCCATGATAGGCTTCTCGACCCTCTCGCCCGCCTTATAGCCAGGCTGGGTTTTGAGAATGAGTGTAATGAAGAATGCTTCCAGGAACATTTTAGTGTGTTTTTGTAGGCATGCCATGTTGAGAACCTAAATACAGTCGGTAAATACCTATTCAATTCATGCCGTTGGTGAGCAGCTCTATGGAGAGGTCATTTACCTTCAAAATATGCAATGACAGGGCACCTTCACCAACTAAATTGCCAAAGAGTTTTGCTAAGTTAACCATCTTAGTTATCGGTATCTCACCTTCCTCATCTCCATCGCCTGGCTGTCCACCACTTCCATCGTCCTCACCAAATTGCCTGAAAATTCCCCATAAAGAAAACTGCAAAGCCATTTTGATGGGATGTAGGCTACACAGGTGGCGAGCAATGAGGGTATAATAATGATTATAACCGGGTTCAGCCCCACAGCAGTGGAGGACGATTCGAGGAATTTCCCTTTGTTGAACCTTCTTTAGCCGAAGCCTTAATAGACGCTCACATGCGTCTCTATAGTTCTAGAGCTGATGTTAGACCATTCACCATTCACCATTCATAGGGACCTATACAAACCTCACTGCTCATGACCGTGGCGAAGATTGCCCGCCTCACATCAGTGTTCATCCCCTGCTCCCTGGCAAGCTGGAAATAGTCAATTGAGTCTATGGTATCATTACCCATCTCCTGGCTCTTCTTCGCTACTGGCTCTTCTGTTTCTCGAGTCAGAGGTGATTGCCCTGCCATGTTGTCTCTCCAGGAAGCTCCAATCAGCCACCATTTCCCCTTCATTTCCACATTTTGTATATCTTGAAGTGATACACACAGTGGTTCGCTCGCACGAAGGTGTCGTGAATTAAGAGAACCAAGTATCTTTCTCATACGCTGAGTTGACTCCGTGAGCACTACCGAGTTCGCAACTGCAGCTTTCAGGCGGTTATTCTTTAGGTTAATAACAGTTTCGATCATGAACTTTGTTCGGACACTATTCTTAAATTAGTTATCGCATTAGAGAATAATGTGAAGGGAGCAATACGAGAGGTTCACTTCTTTTGTCTTTGCGACAGAAGCCTGCATCATCAAAACCAGATCCTTCAATGCGGTTGGGTCGTCCGCCCTTAATTGAGGACCGCAATCTTAAGAACGGATGTCAATGATCATCCAAAGTGATGGAGGGTTTGGGGGCTTACTTCTCACAAGCTTCAGCAGCAGTTCTGTATTCAACTCTGTTATGTCCTTCAAGAACATCCGCACAAAATCAAACATTAGGGTGCATCCCACTACCTGGAAATTGTAGAGCTCCGAGAGTAAAGAGATCATATTCGAACATTCCTTGCCTCCATTCTGCGCATCCTCCAATTTGTTTCTTACATAGCTTTTGTCAAATTCTTCAACTATCCTCTGTGAGACATGTGCGCCAAAATCTACTCCTAGAATCTTATAGAGGGCAGCAATGAAGCCTGCATGTAGAACCATAAAGGTGTCCAACAAGGTCGACCGATCGCATACAGACGCAATAATAAGATCGGCGAGCGTAGATGTGACATGATGTCGAGGATTACTGCGGTATAGCTGCTCCATTTCATTGACTATTCCAAGTAAGGTTGGTTCTGAAAGACGATTGAGTTGACCTTGAATCTGCCGGCGAAGGCGGGTCAATTGCTCATCTTCTCCAGGGGCCGCTTTTCTCAGGGATGGCGGTATATATTTTCCAGTACTTGGAGCAGGTGCATTTTTCCGCCTTCCATAAATATCCAATTCAACTGTGTTGTCTCCTTCGGGTACTTCCTCGGCCCCGGCGCCCTCGACATCAGCCTCATTCTCGTCTCCTTCATCATCGCCCTCTTCTTCATCTGCTTCGCTCCTGTCCTCCCCTTCCTCATCATCATCGCCAAAGCCGTTAAATTCAGAATCACTATAGCCTGTGCCCGTTCCATCATTATCCGTTCCTTCGTCAGATTCAGATTCAGGCTCAGGTAACTGAGACCTCTTCCGCTTCACCCCCCTTGGCTCGTCCTTCGAGTTCAATCCCTCCAGTAAAAAGTCCAGACCATCGTCAATGAAGGCTTTTGGCAGCTTCTTGTCCTTAATCTTCAGCTTCTTTTCCAACGCCGTAATTTCCGCATCATCTTGTGCAAGCTTATCCTTTACAGACCTCCTCATGAACCTCTTGTCCGCCTCTACCGTCTCCGGTTTGGGCTTCTTCAAAATTGACTTCTTTGGTTGACTACTAGGTACAGAAGAGGTCTCCTTCTGTTCGACTTCCCTCGACTTATGCGGTTTCAGTGGCTCCGGACTCTCGGCATCGTCGAAATCGCCATCAGTGAGTTCATCGTCATCGCTCCATGGCAATTGTGGTTTTGGCTCACCTCGGCCGGGACCACGGCTAGAGGTTGTTTTTGGTCTCTTTGACTGCTTCCTCTCCAATCGCTCAGTTTTCCGCCGCTCTTTTCTCTCTGGAAAATTTCGACCCTTCTGTTTGCCTGATTTGACACCTTGGGACATTAGCTTTAGTAAGGTCCATGGGAAGTACAGAACTTACTTGACTGAAGCCGATCCAGCAGCTGCCTTGGAAGCTTGGTGGTACTGGTTTTCCCGCGACGAGGCGCCATGGTTGGGACAAAGTATTTTAAAGATATGGGCTTCAATAAGGCTTAGCGCCAGCAGATGGGTGATTGCCTCAAGGTCGGGACTAGCTCTAGCCTCGCAGTGACGTTTTTAGAACCCAATTGAGATTGATAGGTTTGTACCTGGTTAATGAAGCCTGGTAAAAACGCACCTAGAGCTCCGATGGACGGACCTTCTGGATGATTTCCCTATATCTTTATTTGCTAGAGATGACTTAAGTTCTGAGGTACAAATTTTATTTATGAGTTTGATCCTGAAGTTGCCAAGATTTCAGATGTATGTACGGAGTATACCACGTGATATATATAGCTGCAGGGGAGCGGGCGGGTAAGAAGAGCCATCAAGTGAGAGCAACTCACCGATTCCAACGTCCCCACCATCGTCAAGATGCACCAGCAACTTCTGAGCAATGAGGAGGTAGTTGAAGCCCAGATGAACCACTCCACAACTACTGACGTCAATCCATAGTTTTTTCAAAAACTCGGGCAGCTCTTTGCTACCACTACGAAGCAGGAGTTTGGGTCGGTATTCTTGACGCAAAAGCGATGCAAGTATTTCAGCGGCTCATCCTCACCGAGTCATTAGCGACTGACCTTTACGGAACAGTAACACCCCACGATCAAAAATCCGATAAATCCAACACAAAACCACAAGAGGACACCTTAGCAGACCTGGCACTTGCAGAGACACCAGGCCCAGTGCTGGTACGGGCAACAAATGGCGCTAGCAAACAAAATAGGGATGCGAAGAAGATCAAGTTTTCTACCCTCATAGAGCCTGATGCGCTCGATGCCTTTTACGTCCGATATGCGGAGGTGTGCAAAAGTGGGATGACGGCTCTGAAGAAAAAAAACCGCAGGAGGAAGAATAAAAAGAAGGCATCGAAGGCAATCAAAACTGAGGGCGCTTCTGCATGATGTGGCAGCTATATCACCTGAGCGCCAATGCGAACCAATTAATTTTATCCTATAACCCTACCTTTGCCTTTACTATCTTCTTCTCTTTGATGTACCTTATTATCGGTTGTTTCTGGTCTACGTCCCAAAGGGAACACATTCTATCTCGGAGTTGATGGTTGCGATTGCACATCTTCTATTCTTATTATTCTTCAACTCTTGCTCCATAGGTAGACTACTGGGCATGCCCCACTTCCCCACCAATTGCTACTAAGGTAGGTATATAGTTAAATATTGATAATATATTTAATCTTGGCAGCTTTTACACAACACATTACTCTTCGCCGAGAGACTAATAAAGCGTTCAGAATACATCTGCTTGAATGGCATTCTTATGATTGGCTCAATTTCATAGGATTCAGTACATACTAGTTAGTCTGGTTAGACGGTACTGGTTCACCTTGGATTGGATGTAATTTAACTGGTCTGTGCCCTAGAGTGATATCCGCAACCTCAGGGTAAGTGCCTAGATAGAACACATTAACATATCAGGTGACACAGCTGACTGATATGATGACTAAGTATTGTTTTTTTTATTCGTGATCATCCTGGCTAACTTTATTCATGAGATACGCCCGTGAAGCTATCACATCTGGAGGGAGGGAGCGGCAGCTAGAGAAACAACAACAGAGTTCAACGACTTTCAGCACAATGCCAGGTCGCGATCCAAAGCTACCAGATGCTGCGTACAAAGCTATGCAGGGTGTCATGAACACCTTGTTCGCGCAATCAGACAAGGAGTGAGTTACCTGTTATTGGTTTTCTTTGGCAGATTCAATTCTCGAGACATCTCAAGTTAACATTTTCTGTCCAGCGGCCGCGACATCTCACAAGTCTTTCATGACCTGATCCCCAAACGGGCCCTTCCCGACTATTACAAAGTCATCAAGCACCCGCAGGCTATGAATCCAGTTCAGGTAAGGCTCGTCACACAGCCAGTTGATAAGTAACTGTAGCTGACGATGTTATTCAACACAGACCTCGGTAAAAAAGAGAAACTATTCAACGTTTGCCGCCTTTGTGAAGGACTGCGCACAGGTACGAAAACACACTTAGGAAAGAACTCCAAGCAAGCTAACGCCCCTAGATTTTTTTCAATGCGAAATTCTACAATACGTCAAGCAGTCAGATCTATGAAGATGCTGTTACATTGGAGGTGCGACACACATAGGAATGTTCCGCTCCTAGGGTATACGAGCTAACTAGAGTTAAACAGGGCGTTTTAGAATCTGAACTTCGCAAGCTCAAGAATCAAGGAATTATCTCCGAACAGGATACAAAACTTCCAGACTTTGGACCACTTCCTCCACCATCTCCTGCTGGACCACAAGTCACCCCTGAGCCAGAAGACAGTGCCGGTGATGATGATGACGATGAGGAAGAGGAGGAGGATAATAAACCCAGGACCAGGAGGAAACGAATTCTCAAGCGCGAAGCTACCCTTGATGATGATGATGAAGGAGGCAAAAAGGAGACGGAGCAGAGAAGAAAGAGGGGCAGGCCCCCAAGGGTGGACACTCCGATGGAATGTAGGATCAAGAATATCATGAAAGGATTGAGGAAGTGCAAGGATGAGGAGTATGACAAAGTCTTCCTTTATAAATTTCAAGACCTTGCTGACCGTAGTAAAGTGGCCATTTGCGGGTAAATGACTTTGAGAAACTGCCAGATGCAAAGCAGTACCCAGACTATTACGAAGAAATTAAAATCCCTATTGCCTTGGACAATATCAGGGTAAGTTTTTTTTGAACAGTTATTTCGGAGCGGGGCTTACCATTGATCAAGAAACGAATCAAAAGGCGCGAGTACAAATCGGTTGAACAGTTTGAGGCCGATGTGCGGTTGATGTGTGAAAATGCGAAAAAGTATAATGACGATGGTTCGCGAATTTTCAATGACGCTATTGCCATTCTGGTGAGTACTCAACCGTTTGCCATTCCTCGATTCATTCTGATGCGCTTATGTAGGATGAGCTTGGAAGTTTGGCAGAGGCTGAGAAGGCTCGCAATGATAGCGAATTCCGAGGCGGTGGGGGTGAACTTAGGTCTGGCCAAGGGAAGGAAAAGCAGATGAAGATTTCTCTTAAATCAATACAACATAATGGCGAGTCGTATGCCACTGGTAAGTCGCCTATCCTTAAACGCAGCTATTACACATCTGACAGTAACACAGGCGACTGGGTGCACATCGTTAATGCCAATGACCTTTCAAAGCCAACAGTTGCACAGATCTATCGAACTTGGGAAGATCCGGAGGGTCAAAAATGGATCAACGTATGCTGGTACTACCGCCCTGAGCAAACGGTGCATGCCCATGACAGAAAGTTCTATGAACATGAGGTTGTAAAAACAAGCCAATATCGAGATCACCAGATTGAAGAAGTAGTCGGAAAATGTTTTGTTATGTTCTTCACAAGATACTCTCGAGGTAGACCTAAAGGTATTGGGCACCGACAGGTCTACGTTTGTGAGAGTCGATATAATGTGGTCGAGAAACATTTCAACAAAATCAAGACATGGAAAAGTTGCATCCCAGACGAGGTGCGGGGACAAGACTACGAGGTAGATGCTTTTGAGAAGCAGGAGACTTTACGGAAGTTTCCAAGCCCCATTGCACATCTCCTTCCACCTAATGCAACAGAGGATGACCCACTCCCAGATGCAAAGATGGGAGCAGACAATGCACCACCGATTGTAGGGGCCGTATTCAAGAGGCGGAAAGGATCAAATGTCAGTTCCATCCTGTATTCCATGTCCTTGAATACCACTGTTTGCAGTCGAAGTTAAGCTGGATTTCCATTCCTAACTGACATCAAACCAATTAGGATTCTCCTCCACCTGAAGCGACACCTCCACCACAGCCACCTGTGCCCGCTCACCAACCGCCTGCGCCCGCGGCAAAGTCAAAGCCAGCTAAAGCGGGAACACCCTCATCAGACTACCACGAAAATTTGTCAATGACACAAATGTACAAGCAAGCTGCCAGCCTCACACCCGCACCCCAAACTCCAGTTCCTGCTACACCCACGCCCCAGATACACCATCGAGCACACATGATGCAGACACCTATGGCCCCACAATATTCACAAGGGCATAATACCCCACTAATGAGACAAGGGTCTGTACATCAACAATACACGCCTGGGCCAGTGCAGCCCTCCCCATCACCACATATGTATCCGCAACAGCAGCATAATCATATTTCTCAACCTCACCTACAAGCGCCACCACAAATGTATCCGAATCCGCAACATTACGCACACCAGGCACCTATTCAGCCCCAAGTGATGCACCAACCTATACCCCATCATCCAGGAGTATATGCGAGCCCACAAGTACAGCATTCACAATATGCTCCCCCACATGCGCCCCACATGCAACAGCCATACCCACAGCAGTACCCTACCCACCACCACCATCAACCGCTACCACAATATACCCCTCAAATGGCACATCAGCACCGCGCTCCGACACAGACACCTATGCCTCAGCCGCCACCTCCCCTTCCGAATGCTTACTACCCCCCACAAGTGCCCCCATCAACGTATACCCTTCCAGAATCTACCACTTCTGGAATTCCTGAATCAATTGCGGAGCAATTCTTGCGAGATGAGGAAGGAAGGATACTGTGGTTCACAGTACCTCCATTAGAAACCCCGGCGGCGACGGCTGCCACTCATGCGGCTGTAGCATCGGCGAGCTCTGTGAAGGCTGGTCCAAGTCACTCACTTGAGTATTTGGCACGCAGGAATGAGCTTCTGGCGAAGAAGAGAAAGAGGAGGGAAGAAAGGGAGAAAGAACTCAGGCAGGCGAAGAGGCAAAAAGAGGTTGAGAAGAAGAAGGAGTTGAAAACTGTCAGGAATGCTTTGGGGAATGCCTTGAAGGCATTAGGAGGACATTTGCGGCTATAGTCAGTTCTCGGGAGGTGATTGATGTTCTTTCTTGTTTCCGTTCGTTTCTTGGAGAGGAGGCACTTTGGCTTGAATTCGCTAGCTAGCCATGGATGCCTTGTATTTTTGCCTGTGATATCACATTACCGGTTTGCTTTAATTTCGCCGGAGTTTTTTCCTTTCCCTTATACACCTTGCCCCATGTTAGGGGTATGTACGTACATCTTCACCTAACTGTGACAATAAATAGCAACATTCAAGCGCAGCATCGGGGTTGGTTCGCCTTGGCATGACTTTGTTTTGGAGCCGAGCCACGTCTTTGACTTGTAAATTATAATGAACTTTACGTCTTCCCCTCTGCACCTTACATCACATTAGGCAACCAACCACATTTCCAGCTACCCACCTTCACATAGTGGCAAATGCATCGCCCAAAGTTCCGGGCCACATCTGAGAATAAGAAGTCCACTCGTCTCTACTCAAATGCGTCTGGAGAAGCCGAAATCAAACTAGTCAAGCCGTTTAAATGCCCTGGCGTTGCAGCACTAACTCCAGAACGAGCCCAACCAGCTAGGAAGAAGCGGAAAGTGAATTACAATGAAGGCAGGGATGGGAAGAGGCCAAAAGACGATGAATATACTGGAGAAGGGGATCGTGAGCCTCTAGTAAACAGAGATATTAATAAGTTCCCTGTGTTTGAGGTTAAAGATAAGGAAATTGTGTTTCGGAAGAAATTCGCGGTTCCTCTTATTAAAAAGGACGTGGGGTATAACTCGAACAGACCTGCCCCGGCGTTGGGAATGAGGGTGGGAGCGAATTTTGTTCCGAAACCGTTGCATGATCCTGTGGGGGAGTTTGCGATTGTGTTATATGATCCTACGGTGGATGATAAACCTGTAGTGGTTGAGGAGGAGGCCAAAGAGGATGAAGCATCAATACCGGTGTCGAAGGTTCATAAAAGTCTAGCGGATATTCTGGGGTTGAAGAAGGAGAAAGAGGAACATCCGAAAGTGCCGGTTGTGATTGACCCCAGGCTCGCGAAGGTGCTCAGGCCGCATCAAATCGAAGGTGTGAAGTTCTTGTATAGATGTACCACTGGTCTAATAGATTCACGGGCGAATGGATGTATTATGGCGGATGAGATGGGGCTGGGAAAGACGTTGCAATGCATCACATTGATGTGGACTTTACTCAAGCAGTCTCCGGAAGGGGGGAAGTCGACGATTGAAAAATGCGTGATTGCGTGTCCGTCGTCATTGGTGAGGAATTGGGCGAATGAGTTAGTTAAGTGGTTGGGGAAGGATACCGTCACGCCGTTTGCGATTGATGGGAAGGGCACGAAGGCAGAACTTACAGCGCAGTTGAAGCAGTGGGCAATTTCGAGTGGAAGGAGTGTGACAAGGCCGGTTCTGATTGTTTCGTATGAGACCTTGAGACTAAATGTAGGGGAGTTGGCGGATGTTCCAATTGGCCTTCTCCTTTGTGATGAAGGCCATAGGCTGAAGAATGGGGAGAGTCAGACGTTCGTGGCATTGAATGGGTTGAAGGTTGATAGGCGTGTCATCCTATCTGGAACACCCATTCAGGTTGGTTTTCCACCCCTGTATGCACTCGGGTTCCCATACTGACGACTTGTAGAATGATCTCTCTGAATATTTCTCCCTCCTCAACTTCGCCAACCCTAACCTCCTCGGTTCCCGTGCCGAGTTCAGAAAGAAATACGAACTTCCCATTCTCCGCGGGCGGGATGCCAACGGAACAGATGCCGACAGGGAAAAAGGAGACGCATGTCTAACTGAGTTAGGTCAATTGGTAAACAAATTCATCATCCGCCGTACAAACGATATTCTGTCCAAATATCTTCCCGTCAAGTACGAGCATGTTGTCTTCTGCAACTTATCTCCCTTTCAGAAGGATCTCTATAATCTGTTCATTACATCCCCTACTATCAAGTCTATTTTAAAAGGCAAGGGCTCTAGGCCTCTAGTTGCCATTGGCCTCTTGAAGAAGCTCTGCAACCACCCCGATTTGCTAAACCTCCCCCAAGATCTACCTGGCTCTGAGGCTTACCTCCCAGACGACTTTGTCCAGAAAGATGCTAGGGGTAGGGATAGGGACGTCAAAACGTGGTATTCAGGGAAGATGTTGGTGCTAGATAGGATGCTTGCTAGAATTCGTCAAGATACCAATGACAAAATTGTCTTGATCAGCAATTATACCCAGACATTAGATATCTTCGAGAAGCTTTGTCGAAGCCGAGGATATGGATCTTTGAGATTGGATGGAACGATGAATGTTAATAAACGCCAGAAATTGGTCGATAAGTTCAATGATCCTGATGGACCAGAGTTTGTGTTTTTATTGAGTAGTAAGGCGGGTGGATGTGGGCTTAATCTCATTGGCGCAAATAGATTGGTTCTATTTGACCCAGGTTAGAATTGCCCTCCAGCCCCGTCTCTGGCCCAGTTCTCCATATTTTTCATGTCACCAAGCAAATACTGACTTCCTATGGCTGGATAGATTGGAACCCTGCCGCTGACCAACAAGCCCTTGCGCGAGTCTGGCGCGACGGCCAAAAAAAAGACTGCTTCGTCTACCGCTTCATCGCGACCGGCACCATCGAAGAAAAGATATTCCAGCGTCAATCCCACAAACAATCCCTCTCCTCTTGTGTCGTCGACGAAGCCCAAGACGTCGAACGGCATTTCTCAATAGACGCACTCCGGCAGCTATTTGAATTCCATCCCAACACACTATCGGATACACATGATACGTTTAAATGTAAGCGGTGCAAAGATGGGAAGCAGATTATCAAGGCCCCGGCGATGCTGTATGGGGACACGAGTAGCTGGAATCATTTTACGTGTAAGGAGGGAGGTGGGATGGATAGGATTCAGGATTTGTTACTGAGACAGGAGGTGAAGGAGGGGACTGTTAGCAGTTGCTTTCAGTATATTTCACATGTGAGTATATTCCTTCGGTTTATCGGGGTGTGAGGGATTGTTTCTAATGAGCTGTGTTTGTAGTGAGACTGATCTGTGGTGCTGGAGAATCCGGATACAAGTCGGCGCACGGTGGGTGACTTTATGGAGTTTGGGTTTGTTATTTCCTTTTTCTATTTGTTTATATGTAATAGTGATACCCTATCAAATATATTACTGTTTTATCTTCTGGTTTTTTTAGGGGCAGGGGTTATAGGAAAGATTTATTGAGCAGATACTCCAGTACTTACTGTAGTATGTTGAAAAGGAGAACCTAATCCTAAAACCACTACAGTCACGGGGTCGGAAAGAATATCAGAGGGAAAAAAAATACAGGAAGGAAAACGATAGTGCGACTTTTGTGGATTGAACACAAGGCCTTCAGATGAATGACCGAAGTGGGGCTTCAGTCTGACGCTCTCCCAACTGAGCTAAAGTCGCAAGGGATATGAAACGTACAGTAAGCGCTAAGATGTACTTGTATGTGATGTCAGTGATTTACAATTACCCTGAATATCTGGATTTACATCACATCTACGCCATAAATCTCTACTTTCTGACAACCAGATCACATTTATGGGACTTGCCGCTCAAATCCCTGTACCTAAAAACATCACGTTACGGTCCGTATTATGGCCCACTGAGTTCAATAACCTTGCTGCCCCAGAAAGTCTGTCAGACCATAGGCATTTCTATGTCTATTGCAAAACTGGCTTGAGTGCCCGATCGTTGTCTACTTTTCTATGCTGAGGGAAAAAAAGGAAGGATGAGGTGGAATAGGTAGGGAGGGGCTGTTTCAGAATAGAATATGATGCGGTGGCCTATCTATTTTGCAGCCCGTTTTTGCACATAGTGAAGTAATATGTACAAAGTTGATGCTGGTACTGTAACTATATCTTACATCCGTAAGGTTGTAGTCAATTGACTCGTATCTCATGCTCCAACCACATAGGTACTGTATTTACTAAATGAAATAATTCGGGACTAACACAACCACGTCGATATTACCCCCTCTCTTCCACGCCATAGTTTGCAGCACCATGTGAGAGGTTCTGAGGGTGGGATCTCTGACTTCCTCCATTTAAGCATCCCCGTCTCCTTTCTGAACTCAACTGACATGATTTGTCCTATATGATGCCTACACTGACAAGGATCTCGAGAGCTACTCGTAATCCAAGCAGCAAGGCCTGAAGATAGTTCTAGTATACATGAGAGAGAGCACATTTTACGTGGCAGACTCATACTGTTATTACACTACTGATCGAGTTCCTATGACAGGCACCAAAGAACCTTCGCCTTCCTTTTTTTTTTTAAATTCCTTCGCCTGTGGAGCCTAAGGCTATGAGACGGCCCCGTTAAAAGACTCGTAACCTCCCCCACCCCCTCCCCCTAGTACCTGCACACAAAGACAGTCAGTTCTAGACTTCAAAACTCAAGTGCAAACAATAACCCGTTTCACTCACAGTGCTCCTAACTCTCTTATAAGAATATATTTCCTCCATATATTCTCCCGAGATAGTTCCGCATGTATAAGCCTTCAATTGCCAGAATAGGAGTAATGTGAATTTCTTGCCAAGAAATGCCAATCGCTCCTGCTCTGACACTTCTGAATCTTACAGTTATCGTAGACGGAAATAAATCTGAGATCATTGATGCAGCTGATTCGGTGACTAAGCCCTGTGTAGAGCACATCTCTAATAATTTGGTCATGATCTTAGCTAGCTAGAAATATATATTCAATATCTAGAGTCGCATCCTAATTTTTCTCCTGGTATTGCACGGAGATCTATACCCCAGTGACGGAATCCAAAGATCGCCATGTTTGCTCGACGGAGGACGACTGTATCGGAAAATGTCGAGACGACACCACTATTGGCGCCACCAGAGAGCAGCGAATCCTCAAAAAAAACTTCAAATAGCTTCAGCACCAGCAAATCCGAAGTCCCACCATCTACACTCGACTCCAGAAATGACATCCAAAAGCCCAAGCGCAGATTATCCAAGCGTCGCGGCTTCTCCATGTTCACAATTGGTGGTATAGCTGGGATGTTCGTGGCCGCCTTTGTCGGAGTCAACAGGGACATTGTCAACCTCGATGCCCTGGCTGACATTAGGCTTGACGTACTAGCAGATGTTATTCCGGCCGGAATTCTCAAGGAGGCTACGGATATTTCGGTAGGTCTATATGCGGAGTACGCTTCGTTCTATCTTGGCTTCAACTCAACATACCGAGGACAGCAACGGGAAAAGGATAAGGTTCCTTATGATGCATTTTCAATGGGACTGCAATTGAAGAATGAAGGGCTGAAGGCTGAGCATCCGGTCATTATGGTAGGTGGATATAATGGTCCTTTGGTATTCAAGGGAGCGAGAAGTGCTGATTGCGGGATGGGGGTTTAGATTCCTGGGGTTATATCAACAGGGTAGAGTATGGTTCGCTGGAGGAGGATTATTCATCTTAGTCTGACGACGCGTAATCTATAGGCTGGAGAGCTGGGGAACTGGTCCGAGCTCAAGGAAATGGTTTAGAAAGAGGCTATGGGGGAGTTGGCATATGCTTCGAGCATTAGTGGTAGATAATGCATTATGGAAACAGCATATTATGCTGGATAAGGAGACTGGATTGGATCCACCGGGAGGTAAGGGTACCTGTGCTTTAGGATCTGGAGCATCGAATAGCTAATTCTGGCCAGTGAAAGTACGTGCTGCCCAAGGGTATGTTACGATGTTCACCTCCAGCCCTACTTGTTATCCCTGAGGTCTGACATATTTTATGTCCAGATTTGATGCCACAGACTTCTTCATCACGGGTAGGTCGCATGTCAGGTGAAGTATCATTCTATAGAAGCATACTAATCATGAATGGAGCAAGGCTACTGGATATGGAACAAGTAAGGATCTCTCTATGACTACGGAGAGGAAACGCTAGTCTAACAATTATCTGCCCTACAGGGTATTATGACCAAATTCAATTCTTGGTCAATTTAAACTCACCTTCTTTTAGATAATAGAAAACCTAGCAACGATTGGCTATGACCCAACAAATTCCTACACAGCTGCATATGACTGGCGGTTATCATACCCAAATCTTGAGATACGAGGTTAGATTAGGTAATACCTTATAGTTGATTCTAGGCTGCTGAAAGTATAGTAGATCAATATTTCACCCGTCTCAAGGCGTACATAGAAACAGCGCACAAAATATCCGGGAAGAAGGTCGTGCTGGTCTCTCATTCAATGGGATCCCAGGTTACGTTCTTCTTCATGAAGTGGGTAGAAGCAGAAGGATACGGTGGAGGTGGAAGTGCCTGGGTAGACACCCATGTCGAGGCATTTATCAACGTGAGCCCCGACTCTAACAAGAGAACCTCATAGCTGTCAAATCTAATAATATTCAGGTCAGTGGATGCATGCTCGGCGCCGCTAAAGGTGTTCCCGCAGTCCTCTCCGGTGAAATGAAAGATACCGCCCAGCTAAACTCCTTTGCCGTTTACGGCCTCGAGAGATTCTTCTCTCGTGAGGAACGTGTCGAGATCCTCCGTGCTATGCCGGGTATATCTAGTATGCTCCCAAAAGGTGGCGAAGCCGTCTGGGGAAACCAGACGTGGGCTCCTGACGATGAGCCTGGGCAGCAAACGAGTTTTGGATCGTTTATCAAGTTCACCGAGGTGGCTAATGGAGCGGAGCATTCGAGTAAGAATTTAACAGTGTCAGAGAGTATTGATTATTTGTTGAAGTATTCTGAGGATTGGTATAAAGATGCGGTGATAGGAAGTTATTCCCATGGAGTGGCTACTACCAGGAATGATGTTGAGGCCAACGAGAAGATTCCAAGCAAGTGGGTCAATCCGTTGGAAGTTAGATTGCCGTATGCACCTAGTATGAAGATTTATTGTTTTTATGGGATTGGAAAGCCGACTGAGAGAAGGTACATCTGATTTCCTTCTCAAGCCCCTATCATACTAACACCCGCACAGCTACTACTACCGTGAATCCCGAGACCCGCTCTCCCGTCTCAACATCACCATCGACACCACAATCAACCACGCTCCCACTGCTGTGGACCACGGCGTCGTTGTCGGCGAAGGGGACGGCACTGTCTCCCTACTCAGCGCAGGCTACATGTGCGCCAAAGGCTGGAAAATCCAGCGCTATAACCCTTCCAATATCTCCATCAAGATCTACGAAATGCCGCATGAGCCGACTTCGTTTGATATTAGAGGGGGACCGAATACAGGGGACCATGTGGATATTTTAGGGAGACAGAGGCTGAATGAGTTGATCTTGAGAGTGGCGGCGGGGAAGGGGGAGGGAATTGAGGAGTTTGTGAAGAGTAATATTAGAGAGATTAGTGAGAGAGTGAAGATATACGAGGACCCGGAGGGGGAGGTGACGCAGTAGAATAAAATTGAGAGAGTCTTGTGGATTAGACTGAGGTGGGGAAGGGGGTGCTCTCTACGAATTTTGCTTTGGGTGGCGGTGCCGTTTAATTGCAGTTGATTACTTACTGTCTTATGATTACCCTTCCTAGAACGAATTGCGGATGTTCCTTGTCTTTTTTATTTTGTTCTCTGGGAGCTGGTGGGAGTCCTGCGATGCCTATATTTCTCGCACACATTTATAGATTTGTCTGATTTGAACTGTACTGTTTGTAATACTACTACTACTACTACTACTACTACTACTACTACTTCTACTACTACTCCTCCTCCTCCTCTTGCAATTTTCGCTCGTCTTTCATGCTCATGTGAACAAGTAGTAAGTACAGTTAATACTTGAACCCTCTTGGAAGGCAACCGAAATATCCCAGCTAGACCCAGGGACTATCAATTGTCGTCAGGGTAATGCTCCTACGCGAGGTATTAGCGTTTTCACCATAAATTCCTGTGGAAGTCAAAGTTCCGAGTTACCCACTCCTAGCTTTGCAGGCACGCACGTCAGCACTTTCTGGCTGGGAAATGTGTAGTAAGAACTTGTGGCCAAACCAGAACTACTTACCCTCCCGGCCGCTTTTAACCAGATTAAACTCTGGCCTCGAGAACCAGGCTAGGCCAGGCCTGGAGGTAGGCAATCGCATTATTCTACGAGAGGCTTGTGCCAACCAGACTAACATTATTTAGCTCTCGCTCCCCTGATGCAGCTAAACGAGTTGCAGTCTAGATCAATATGAGCCCTAGCACGTTTTCCAACGTCATCTCATCGCCGCATTGTTTTGTTTTGGTTCAATACTGCCGCCACACCAATCTTGCCTCAATACAACCACAAATCTGACAATCGCACCATTCTTCATCGAATAGGAAATCACCGCGAAAATATTTCATACTTTAAGAAACCAGAATCTTACTTTCCCAAGTCTACTATCATATTCCTATAACTAATCAAATCCACCCAATCCGCCCGAACTGTCCCTACCGAAATAAAAGCCTGTTGATACAGGATAACTCGATGCCATTTTCCAGACCCGAGAGCCGTTCCATCCATCTGTTTCGTATCAAGTTAAAGGAAGCAAAAAATAAGAAAAACGACGAAACATTAGACAAATACCCAGCGCCAGTTGCTAAAAGACCAAAACCAAATATTGGAAGGCAGCAAGAGAGAAATCCAACTGACCAAAGCCCTAAAACCGAAAAACAAACCACCGAGAGCTAACAGAAACATAGTCCAGAAACCCATGAGATGATGGACAATAAACTGAAAGGGCAGACGTATCCCGATTAAAAGACTCCATGACCATCTTCCCACTCCTCAAAGGAAATGGCGCAAGTGGGAAGCTTTATAAAATCCCCAAGATTACATGATCATTGATAACACCGTAAGGAAACCCAAGGAAGCAAATAACATAGAATTAACTTTAGTTATTTATGCCTCAGTAGCTGGAGCAGAAGCGGCAGCTTTCTTTGGGGTGGCCCTCTTCTTTGGTGCAGCGGCCTTCTTAGTAGGCTTTGGAGGAGCGGTGCCCTTAGAAACACGGCCAGACTTGGTCTTGGTAAGGACAGCAGGCTTCTCGGTCACAGCTGGGGCCTATAAAGGGGTATCAGAGTTGAATTGTGGATGATAAAATCGTCTAAGTACTTACAGCAGCTGCCTTCTTAACCTTCTTAGCAGCATTGGCCTTTGGCTTAGCAGCGGCCTTCTCGACCCTCTCCTTAGGAGCCTTCTTGGGGGCAACTTCCTTCTTCGTAGCAGTCTTCTTTGGCTTTGCCTCCTTATCAGCAGCAGCCTTCTTTGGCTTGGCAGCGGCGGCCTTCTTCGGCTTCGCCTCCTTGTCTCCCTCTTTCTTTTCGGGCTTTGGCTTCTTTTCAGCGTCCTTCTTCTTGTTCAACTTGACTGGCCCAGAAGGTCCCTTGGGTTGGGTGAAGTCCCCCTTCTCAACACCACGGCGTAGAGCAGCATTAAACTGGGTGTCGAAGTTCTTTAGGTCCTTGAAGTTTGATTGGATGTACTTCTTAAGTGCTTGACGGCTGTAACTAATTGTTAACATTGGCTACGCGTGTTGATGTATATGCATGTACTAACCTGGAACCATTCCTTTCCTTGAGCTGAAGTGCGGAGGAAATAAAACGCGTTAGTGAAGCCCGACAAAAGTCATCCCAGTATTTATTTAAATAAATAAAAAATATAAAAAATTCAGTATAAAGGGGTACTAACAGTGCTGATAGCATCAGCGATCACTGTACGAGGTGGTATGTTAGCATTCTGTCAAGTATAAATTATAAGGTGGAATGTCACATACTGTCCCTATAGGTTGGGTGGGAGGCCTCAGCCTTCTTGGTGGCAGTCGCCTTGGGGTTTTTTTGAGTGGCAGCAGCAGGCATTTTGACTGTGACGGGTATAGAATGAGGTTTGTTGGACAGAGTAAATGCTCGTGAAGAGTCAGGAATGCAGTAGCAATGGTCTTCAGTGGTCTTCAGTGGTTTGTTCAGCGGCGGTTGCTTAGAGTCGGTTGGGTGGACGAGAGAAACGGGAGGGAAGGAAGAAAAGCAGACGACTGTGGGGTTGGAGGGAGGGTTTTTGTATCGGGCGCGCACAACGAGATCAACCACCCAAATCAATTGGCACCAAAGGCTAAAAAAGCAAGAGGCTAAGCCAGGGGGTGAAAAGGTGTGTGTGGCACTGTGTCATGAAGCTTTTGGCCACACACAACAGAGCCCAAAACTCATGCCCCAGTACCTATCAGAGTGCAAGAGTGCAAGAGTGCAAGAGAAGTGCAATGGGCCTGGCCCTCTTGGGGGAAGTCATCAGCATGGAATATACCACACTACTACCACAACCAGCATGCCTGAAGCCCTGACTTCCCTGCAGTTATCTGTGCTAAGCTACACCCATATCCCATAGCGGCGACAACCCTAACCCACGCAACCCCCGATTGGAAAAATCTCGTTGCAAGGCCCGCAACCTCCATCGCCCCTCCCCAATCAACCCTGATCGAATTTCGAGCTGCCCCGCGCTTTTTTGGCCCTACCTTTCCTTTTCGTCTGGCCTTTCTGTGCGCTTCGGCCGTTGGCAGCGCTCCGAAAGACTACTGACATTTGCAAGTCTGGTCACCCACATCACATTGGATCATCTCTCATCGTGCCGTTTGTCCACCCCTCCCGCCTGTCTTCCAATTTTCATAAATTCCAACTTCCCTTACCCTGTTGCGACCGTAATTGTGACACACCCACACAGTAATATAGACCCAAACCGCTCGTTGCGAGCCCTCCACGTCACCAGAGGCTTGGTTTTTTTTTTCAAATAACGAGAATTAATTGGTATTCAGTGATCCTTAGCAGCTCAATGAACGGATGAATCCCATGCAGAAGGGAATAGGATGCGAAATGCATAAGGTACCTACCGGTACCTACCTACTATCCATTGCTACCATTTAGATGATCCCATGCGTCTTTTTTTTTCACTCACATACACATCTCCTGCTCGTCATAAGAGATTCTGTCCACAGGAGATTCTGGTTTTGATGCCCCACGCTCTCTCATGGCTTCTGAGACCCAGGCTAGCGACAACACACCAAGATCTCAATGGTAAGTAATGTCTAAGTATGGTAGAGTAAGGATACAGTACCTGATCTCAGATCAAATTGAGTCCTTTGTACTGAAGAACCAGTCTTGTTGACAAAAAAAAATGGTAAAACAACTCTCTTTCTTACCAGAAGGACGCCGCGATCATAATCGCCCTCCAGCGTTCAGTGAATTTTTAAAATCCACAAACTAATCCTAAAACCCCAGGGAAATTCGTGCAACTAATCTAGAGGGTCAAATGGCCCATATAATTTTTGTCCCCAGTCTAGTGAATAGAGTGTTGTTTGCTCAAAATTCCGGTAGGGCCTGTGATGGGTAGGAAACCAAGCCTAAATGTGGGCGCCTACGAAAATTACCTTATTGAGAATTGTCATTCTGACGATTACCCTGTAGTTACTTGCACCAACTAAGAAGTAAAAACGATTGTTCTTCGTTAACGCTATTCGGATTAGTCTAGCGGATGTCGACGCTGTTGAGTCTGGTTGGCACAAATAATAATACCTGTTCGGTGCCTTGTTTCCTTGTCCTAGTTGTTTTCAAGGAAATGTACTGCAGCATACCGTCTACTTAGGTATGTACTCTGGTTCGCACCTTCCCCTTTTCGCATGCTTTATTCGTTTCGAATGCCCGGCCACGCTATGCAAATGTTGTGAAACACAAGAGTTTGGAGTAATTGTTATTTTATTATTGGCAACGAAGTTGCCAATTTTTAAATTGGAACGAAGTTTGTTTTAATTCGTTAGACATCTTGCACGCTAACGCTATCTTGGCGAATATTGGCGAATATTGGCAAATCTTGGCGAGGGCAGCCACGTGATTTGAGGGCAGCCATGTGATTAGTGCTAACTACCAAGCACTCCTACCAGCTCACTCACTCTCACTCGCCAGCACAAACTACAGCTTCAATCGCTCCCACTCGCCAGCACAAACTACAGCTTCAAGTGCTAATCATGAACTCGCACCAAATCAATCCTGTTGCTTGCTCAAGGTGTCGTATACCTTTCGATTCAAAAGCATGGACATCTACGCCAACAGGTGATAGATGGAGGACCTGTGTACTACTGATGAAGATGATATGAGCCCTTCACGCATCACTACTCTACAAACAAAGTGTCAACATATAAGGCTTATTATCATTGATGAGAAGTCTATGATAGGACAGAGGTTCTTAGCACGAATAGAACGCAGGCTTGCTGTAGTATTTCCAGACCGAGTAGGAAGGCTCTTTGGAGGTATTCATATTGTCCTTATGGGAGATTTTGCACAGTTACCTCCAGTCATGGATATTCCTCTTTATATTCAGCCTAATCCTGCTAGTATTCTTCGAGGAAACCCTGCAACCCGCTTGTTGCAAGACAGAGGTTATTTCCTCTATCAGCAATTCTCAACTTTTATTAGGCTACAAGTCAGTATGCGTCAGGGAGGGGAATCAATGGAACAAGGTCTTTTTCGATCTGTGTTGCTGCATGCTCGAGATGGAGCCTGGACATATAATGACTTGTTGACTATTGTACAACATCGGATTTTGAGAAGGCTTCCAGAGGATGAGAAGAATTCATTTGCCGGTGCGACACCACTGATGTGTACTAGGAAAGAGGTAAAAAGCTATAATGCAAAGCACTTACTCTCATTAAGGAATCCTGTCTATCGTGCTCTATCATCACATTCAGCACCCACTTCTACAGTATTATACAGGAAGTAAGGAAACTTGAGTCGGCTATGGCAGGGGATTTACCTCCTATGATCCTATTAACGATTGGAGCAAGGATTATGATTACAAAGAACCTATGGATTAAGGCAGGTATCATTAACGGGGCAATAGGAACCTTGCGGGGGCTCTTACCCAGCACAGAAGTCGGGGGGCTTCCCATGTGTCTGTTAGTTGAAGTTGATCACTACCAAGGTCCTCCATTCCTCGATTCTCACCCTCATGTGATACCTATCACTCCATTCACAGCTCGATTTGAGTACAATTCACAACCATGTTCCCGAACTCAGTTCCCTCTCTGGTACTAGCTTGGGCTCTCACTATCCATAAATCTCAGGGTCTAACACTACCAAAGGTTGTAGTTGAGTTGGGTCCTAAGGAGCGCCAGGCTGGTTTGACTTCTGTCTCGAGTTAAACGTTTAAAGGATCTAGCTTTTCTGAGCCCGGTTTCACTCACCCGCCTGACCTCTATAGCAAAATTGAAGAATACTGGTGATAGGTTAGAGAAGGAGCGGCGACTGGACACTCTAGATATTGGGAGAAATCTGCAGTTATAACTTTAATATGACTATCATCTTTGTGCGCCGTATGTTTCCTGTCTCTATGCGCCTGTCTCTACAATTGAATTGACAAGTGGAAAAAGTCAAGAGTTTTAGTGAGATGCAGCACTTTGGTGTTTGAAACTGACTGTAGGCATAGCGCAGTGGTAAGTTCTTTACTTTACGGTTATGTTTACTTATTGAGGGCCCAAGTTCGAATCCCAGTGGAGGCAAGAAGTTAATTGCCTTAATATCATTGGAAGGACGAGGGAGCAGGGTTGTCGGGTATCCATTCCTTAATGCTCCAGTTCACTATATCTCTACCAAACCACAAGTCTACAACGAGGGCGACCTAAGAAGTAGTGTGATGGCGCTCGGAGTATAGTGAACTGGGGTAACTCGTTTTGCCTTTTGACTGACCGTGACATAAGTGTCTTTTTTGAATCTTTCTATGAAATGGCAAGCTTATATGAGCCATTAAATAAATACGACTAGCTATCATCTTTGCCCGAGTAGTGATCGTTGCCAAATCAGGGGGAACTACATCGTCGTCAACCTCAGTTACCTTGTTATTATTATAGACTCAAAACACAATGAACGGTGCCGCATACAGAAGAGGTCTCAATGATTGATCACGATAATAGATATAGTCCACATTACACTGTTTCCGATATCACCTCTATTTAGGCTGCTCCCTTTGGTTTTCCCTTTGCTCCCTTTTTCGCCGCAGCCTCTTGTTTCTGCTTTTTTTTCTTCTCCTCCATCCTTTCCGCATTCTTCCGTTTCAATGTTGCTACTTCCTCCTCTGTCTTCGGCAATACCTTAAAGAAACCATCTAGTCTCCCTGTAGCCATAGATCAGTAAGGATAAGGGATAAGGGGTATATGCATTGACACGTCAGACGAGCATACAGGGTAAAGGAACATAGAATGGATGCTGGTGGTGTTGGCAATACCTTGTTGAGCAGATTTTAGGTGTGTTTCCAATCTCTTTGCACCATTCTTGACTCTGTCAATATTGAATCCCTTCTCATCCACCAAGAATTTCACCAATTCCTCTGTGTCTGGTGCGTTCCACTTAAAGTCGAATACTTCTGCTGGTGCTACATCTGGCTTGAGGAATAATTCTCTGACATCCTGCCATGGCCAGTCTTCTGGTAATTTGTACTTATCCGATGTCTCCAAAAACTTCACTACTCCCTCCAAAGAGCCATGTTTGCGAATAAGTTCCAAGGCAGATTTGGGGCCAACCTTAGGTATCGTTTCACAGTAATCACACCCGAGAAGTATGCAAAGGTCGATAAACTGATCTCGCGTCATATCCAAGCCTGTTAGGACCTTATCAAGATAGATTTCCTGAATAGGTTCCTTTGCGTTTCTCTGTTCACTGAATGTAAGATGCCGTATCAGAACTGGGGAATCGAAACACAAGGTATCCATATCCTCTGTAGCAGCAGCGTAGACCTTGCCTGCTCGAGCAAGAATCGCGCATTGCGCTTCTGCTTCAGTGGGTGCATCAACATAAGGTATCCCCATTAAATTGAGAAGCTTCTTGCATTCTTCATTGTGCTCTTTAGTCACACGGACTGTTCGGCGGGCGAATTTTTCGATTTCTTCTGCCGTACCGGTTTCTTTTGCTTCCTCGTGGGCCTCTTGAGCTTCAGCTTTACGCGCAGTACGTTTAGCGAGCTCTCCGGATTTGAGTGTGGGTGGTTTGCCATCAAAAACATAGACAGGCCTGCCAGTTTTAGCGAATGGAAGGCTCTAGTCTGGAAGATTCACTGACTTAACACCATTCTCAACCATACGGAGTGTTCGATAAAAAATTCCCATCAAGTGTGAAGTTGTTTCTCCACTCTCAGACGTCAACTGCTCTCCACCAGACCGCACTGCGATCATGAAACTGTATATACTCATCGATCTAACGGCCCACAAACACCATCAGTGAATCGCCCGGGCCCATTGAATCAGGTATACTAACGCATCCTAAGTTCACACAAATGATTAGACGATCGAACGATGTCACTTGAAAATGATACTTACGATAGCTATTTTCCTTCCAAACTGATGCTTGATCTCAACTTTCTTTATGGCATCGGGAGCGTATTCCTGGATGAGTTGTGCTAGGCCTTTAATGCCCATGGTGCTGTGTCTGATATCGCGACAATATATATGACCGTTATTATATGGCGACAGGACGTTTATGGAACGACGTGATGCTAATTATGCTAATTAGGAAGAAGCGCGAATAGCTACTCAGTTAACTCTTGGCATCCACGGTACCGTATTACCTACTTATGTAACCCACACTGCAGCTACTGCCCGATGGGGTAACTTTCGGACTTCTTGGTACCAAGTTTGCCATTGCAATTGTTTTCTAGAGTCGTCACGGTCGCCTAAAGGCGACATTCAATATGTTCCGTCCTTTGTTCCGAACTATCCCTCCAACGGTATCCTGTTTCTCGTTATCATGTGGCAAGAAATATGCGTCGACATCCACCAGGCAATTGGCTTTCGACTGGGAAGATCCGCTGGGCACAATGGATCTTCTAGCTGAAGATGAGATAGCGATATCAGCGACTGCGAGGGCATATTGTCAAGAGAATTTGTTGCCGAGAGTGTTGCGTAAGGACATATTTCTTTATAACTCTATTTATGTACTTTATGGCATTCGGGAGGTTAGAATCACGAGCCCATACGCATCCAGTCGTTTGGGCATTGGAAGCGGCCACGAATTTGGTGGGACTGATGAGGGTAGGAACAGAGGCTTACAGGGACGAGAACTACGACTGCAAAATTCAAGAGGAGATGGGTGAGTTAGGTCTTCTTGGAGCCACCATTAAGGGCTACGGCTGTGCCGGGGTGGGTAGTGTAGCGTCTGGGGTTAGTCTAATAACAATACTCTGATCCACTGGGAAAGGAAGTACTAACTGGGATTGCTTTTGCTAGTTGATCACAAGAGAGGTTGAGCGTGTAGACAGTGGATATAGGAGTGGTATGAGTGTGCAGAGTGCCCTGGTGATGGGGGGAATTGAAGAGCATGGGACGGAAGAGCAGAAAGAGCGATTTCTGCCAAAGATGGCCAAAGGGAAGCTCCTAGGATGTTTTGGGCTGACAGAGCGTAAGTTGTGACTACTCCTACTACCTCAGGGAACTGTACTAATATGAGCCTCCGTAGCAAACCATGGTTCCGATCCAGGGTCGTAAGTTGAACGCTTGTACCGTCCATAAAAACTTAGTAGTAACAGGCCGTAAATCAGGATGGAGACAGTTGCAAGACGGCATCCTACAAAACAAGGAGTGTTTCTGCTCTCTGGGTCAAAGACATGGATCACCAATTCACCAATTGGTATGAATGTCTGACCTCTTGCGCTTTACTTCACTGGATACTTGGCTAACATGTAGTTTCCGTTGATACAGCCGACGTTCTGATGGTCTGGGCCAAACTCGACGGCAAGGTCCGTGGCTTCCTCATAGAGCGAGGAGAAGTGAGATCTGGATTATCGACTCCAGCTATCAAGAACAAGAATGGCCTTCGAGCCTCTATTACAGGAATGATCCAGATGGATGATGTGGAAGTTCCGGAAGAAAATTTGTTCCCGAGTGTGGAGGGCCTGAAGGGCCCATTCAGCTGCTTGAACAATGCTCGATATGGAATTGCCTGGGGAGCTATGGGCGCTCTTGAAGACTGTATAGGCCGAGCGAGGACGTATTCCCTGGAAAGGAAACAATTCAAAGGCAATCCGCTGGCAAAGTACCAGCTGATCCAGAAGAAGTTGGTAGACGCATCTACAGACGCGGCATTTGGTCTATTGGCGTTAGTATTACTTTGATATTAGGTTTTCAACACTCAGCTGACGAAGCCGTTTGCCTTAGTTCTATTCAAGTAGGAAGGCTCAAAGACAAAGGAATGGCCCTCCCCGAAATGATTTCAATGATCAAACGGCAAAACTGTGATAGGGCCTTAGTGAATGCGCGAGCGTGAGTTTCCTCAACTTTTGACGTCCCATAGAATACTAAGCGTCTTGTGTCTGCAACAGATTACAGGAGATATTTGGCGGTAACGCTGTATCGTATGAGTATGGCATTGGAAGGCATGTGGCAAATCTCTTTGTCACTCAAACGTACGAAGGGCAAAGTGATATACATAGTGAGCATAGTTTTTCATTTGATGCCTGGCTTCATATTGTACTGACATTGTTACAACCCTAGGTTTGATCCTAGGAAGAGCTATCACTGGGGTTCAAGCATTCTGTTAAAAGTTCCACTGATTTGTTTCCATGAGGTGCTGTGTTATCTGGTTAACGAAACAACAACAAAGCAGCAGAGTGGCGAGCCTCTAGTTAGGTAGGCATCCCGCAGGGTGTCTGCCTGAGATAGGGCATGGTTTGAGCTTAGTTAAGAACGTGCAATAAGATGCGTTATTATACCCTGCAGTATCAAGAAGCTCTTGTGACCAACGCAATGTAGCCACCGGCGAGGTCTCGAACTCTCCCCTGGCGACTGCCAAACTTAGTCATCAAGCGTCTCTGACTCCTTTAGCTGAGGCAAGTGCCAAGTCCCAAGGGCAACCAGCACATTCTCTAAGTCGTGAACGACCAGCTTTTCCCCTCTCTCATCTGCTCTTTCTCCCTTCCTTCTTTCTTTTCACTTGTGTAGAACTCAGCGCTCCCAATAATACGTGGACAAAACATTGGACTTAGCTCCCTAGATTATCGTTACCCCTTTATAAGGTTCGGAACTCTCCCCCACAGCTCTATATTTTTCTTCCCTCCATTGTCCTTATCACCGGTTATCGTCAACCCCCGATATATACTGCTTAATAGACCCCACTTGCTGACTGCCGTCCTAGACAACCCATCTACACAAGCATATCATCAAAATGGCCCTCAAGCGCATCAACAAGGAGTTGACTGACCTCGGACGGTATGTCACCGCATTTGAAACCCATTTCCATCGGCTGGATGTAAATTTACAAGTTCTGGAAATTTTTGATTGCTGATGGATAGCCACAGAGACCCACCGAGCTCTTGCTCTGCCGGACCTATTGGTGATGATTTGGTATGTATCGGAATTTATGGTGATTACGATGTAACCGGAACTAACGGCACACATAGTTCCACTGGCAAGCCACCATAATGGGGCCTGTACGTTCAGCCTATTTCAAGTTTCCAATTCTCTTTTTGAACTCCTGGCAGAGCTTTGGCTGATTAGCGTCACTTTTTCCGAACAGGCCGACAGCCCATACTCGTCAGGTGTCTTTTTCCTTTCCATCGCTTTCCCTACAGACTACCCTTTCAAGCCCCCGAAGGTCAACTTCACTACTCGCATTTACCATCCAAACATCAACGCGAACGGCAGCATCTGTTTAGATATTCTGAGAGATCAATGGTCACCAGCACTTACAATTTCAAAAGGTTTGCACCCTAGGAAGGATTTTTCGAGATCAAAAGTACTAATCTCAACACAGTGCTATTGTCTATTTGTTCTATGTTGACCGATCCAAACCCGGATGATCCACTTGTTCCAGAGATTGCGCATGTGTACAAGACCGACCGAGCCAGGTACGAGGCTATGGCCAGGGAATGGACAAGGAAGTACGCCATCTAGCCTCCATCATGTTTTCTCTTTCGGTTGGCTAGGTTGGAAATTTCCTGGGTTCAAAAGTGTTAGATCGGCGAATAATTGGAATATGGTACCTTGGGGTAAGGCGAGAGTTATGGATCGTGGGATGAATAAAGCCCCTCTTAATCAAGTGCCCCTACCTTATTCCTCTGGATCAGCGCCTGCAACTCTATCTGGATGGTCTCGTGCTGTTAGTGTCTTTAGTCGGTGCGATTGGTGCTCGGCTTTCTTATGGGTACGGATGGCATTCAGTATTGTTCTTTAGTTATGTTGTGCCCTAGACTGTCTATGATGGTTGAAAGGTTGCCTTATGAATGACGGAGATGGGCGCAGTGTTTTAAGACTTTTTCTTCAATTCATGATTGGCTTCTGTTTTTGTTCATTTTTAATGGTGATGTGCCTGAGGGAATCTGGAGTCAAGAAATCATTCCTTTTTCTGGTCTACTAGGACTTTAGCACTGTACGCGCGCTCACCATCTACTATTAACTTTGTACTGCCTTTTGTGAATATAGTCAATATAACCAAGATATTGGCCTTTACTGAGGACCAGTGCCTACGTCTGACGTGGGGTTGAAACCGGACAGCTGCTTCACATCCCACAGCAAGAAATGCTGCGTTGTTAAAAATGCAACCTTTTGCCCGTGGCAGCACTTGTGCCTCCCAAACAACATGGATTGTCGCCGGCTGATTTGTCATGCCATGCTTCTTACTGATGGAAGAACACCCTAGCAGTAGGGTCTTGGCATGAGACTAATTTTATGGGTTTCGTTGCGCTAGCTATATTTGTAATCTCTAACATATCAGTGGACTAGTTGCATTACGAACCTAGTATCATCGTGTTGTAGTATATACCATGCTTGCTTCTAAGTGTGTAATAAGTCCATCATTTCTAGCCCAAGCACTATCGATAGTCCATAGGAAGGTCCTGTTAAACCTCACTGCTGCCTCTCGGACATCCTACCACAAGATAGGAGAAGGCATCTACATCCCTTCGAAATCTCCACCAGCATCATCTTCGTCAATATCTCCTTCCTGGATCTCCTTTGCCAACTCCCTCTCCCTCTCCCTTGCCTCCTGGGCATTCTTGAGCTCTAGTCTGTGTTGATTCATAGGAAAGCGCATAGCCTATTAATATTGAGTCAGTTGAGCATCTACAAAGAACAACAACATCGAAGCATACCTTGACACTCTCATTATGCAATCCCATGCACGCCATGATCCGCTCATGGAATGCCTGCTGCGGCTCTTGCGTCGCATAGATATCCAACTGCTCCTTCGACTGCATATACCCCTTCTCATGGTTAACCGTAGCTTCAATGACCCCATCTCTAATTGCCTTGGCGACTATGTACTCCGCTGATTCCTCGCTATCAAGATGCAATCTTATACAGATCTCCTTCAACGATATCCTTGAATATGTAAGTGACATCGTCCTAATACCGGTCTTGATAACGTTTTGTCTCAGACGCATGATCAATGTGTACGTCCCATCTTTCTTGTAAGTCTCCTCGTGTTTAGTGAGAACATCGAAGAAAGCATTAAGCTCTCCAACACGGACAGCGTGGACAAGATCGAAATATGGGCGGAGGGGTTTCTCAAGCATTGGCTGGCGGAACATTGCTCGATCGGGGATATCTCCCATGAGCAATTCCACAATAATCTTGAGCTTATTCGCAGCTTGTATGAAGCCAGCAGCGGCGGGGACTTGTGGGGCTTTACGGGTGGCACCGCTGAGTTCATCATGCGCAGCAGAATAATTGAGCTGTATGGCGCGAATCTTTCCAAGGTAGTACTGGTACCGTGCAATGAGGTTATTAGCCGCAGAGTCTGGAAACTTTGTCCTTGACACCAAAAGATCAGCTTGGGTGAAGTGGGAGGTGGCGAGGTAATTTCGGAGTAGAAGAGTGATGATGGTGGCTTGGGTCTCGATGTCCTTGCGGAGTGTAGCTGTTCGAAGAGAAGCAAAGAGTTGTGGTCTAATTTCGAGGAGCGCATTGTTGCCAATAAGCTCGTGAAATCGAGAATAGTAGAAGTAGACCTTCGCAGCAAGAGAGTCCAGCGTGCGACGGTTGTGTGTGTGAATTTTCTTCACAAGCTCTGCAGAGAGCCTGGCTCCTGCTTCTATCAACTTCTGATCAAGGAGAAAGACTTGAACGAGAAAGTTGATGTAAACATCAACCTCGGGTAAGATGTTGCCATTTGTGACACTACTTCCGTCGGATGATACCTCAGTGTCCATGCCTGACAGGAGGGATAGGAGAGTTCGAGCTGAGGGGTGATCGGGGGGGTAAGTCTCTGAAATGACCTTGCTCAAGATATCTGCCGTCAACTTCCGGCGCATTGAGGGGACACTTCGTAGTACTCTCAAGGAGAAACGAGGATCGAAGTTAGCCACCCCCCGCTCTAATAGTCCGAAATTCTGCTTGATTTCTGTTCCCAAAACTATCTCAATCAGCAAATGGTGCACACTCAGTTGATGTGGGCCACAAATACCGTTTGGCACTGTCACAGCAGGGTCTTCCGTAGGTTGTTTCTTCTCCCCTTCACCACCAGCTGGTTTCTCGCCCACGTCCATTAATACGTCTCCTTCATTGTCTTTTCGCTCTGGCAGAGAAACCTGTGGGTCGTCCTTCATCTCCACGTCTTCGGCCCCGTTCTCGACGCTCTCAGCCTCTTGCGAACACCCCTCTTCTGCCTTCTTGGACCTTTTACTGGAGCTCCTAGTCGGTTTACCTGTTGAAGTAGCTGTCTTCTTCGAGGTGTCCTTGGTGTCCTTGTCTTTAGATGCGGAATTCGAGCGTCGGTTGGATCGGAGGGATCCTTTGTCCACCATGGTGGGGCCTTAGATCTATGCGAGGTATCTGGAACACTAGTAATATCAGCAAACACAACGGGAGTTGTAAGTAGCGAAATTGATGGGGTCGGAATGTACATTGAAAATGGGTGTTGACTGGAGCTGTTTCGCTATACGGAGACTGCGGTGCGGTTGGTTTGAAGCGTTGCTCCACTTGTCCCAACCAAGCCTCATATTACCAAATACAAGACGCCAAGATTATATTACAACTGCACAGTAAGACACTTTGATATTCACTCCGCTCTGAATCAATTGGACTTATTTGCCCTTATTCAAAATGTCTTCACGATTAGCACCATATGTAGAACAGATCTCCGCTGCAGCAGCCTCAATATCTACACTGCCGTTCCCCCCGCCAAAGATGTTTACCAATGTTGGGCTCCACTGTCAGCTTAGGGGCCAAAACTGATAAAAGTTTCGCAAAATAGGCGATCCTACGCTCTACAGACATTACGTCTTTAATCCGCGATACGGAAGCTCATGAAAGGGTCCTCTTCACAGTAACTTCATTACCACAAAATGGTCCTGGTCAAACTCGTGCACCAAGACGAAATACAGCTGTTGCCGCCATGCTGGGCAAGGATATGGTTGACCAACTCCGGCGGGGAGGTGGGGGCGGGGTAGGGGGTGGTATAGGAGGGGTAGCCACTGGGGAGGTTGATGTGGAAATACTGCTTCAAGGAGCTGAGAAGTTGACACAACATTAGTGAGTATTCCCTGTGTCATGGCCGGAGGCACTTCTGGGGCTGATTCTTGAAGTCCAATACCCGGTTCTCCCGAAAGTATCTCTCAGCTCCGTTCACGGTTCATTCGGGTTTCCAATTCAATATCGGCACTTGAGGCAATGGTTACCAATCAGCAAGCACAACTAGACATCTTACATCGTAGGCATGATGATATTGGTTGTAGCGACGACGACGTGGTAGACTCTCGGAATAGCCGCGGCACAACAGACATCACGGAGGAGATGCTGTGGAGGGAGGAGGAAGAAATCGCAGAACTAGAAAGGAAGAGGGAGGAAATGGAGGAAGAGATCAAAAGAATGGATATGGAACTGGGCAGGAATATTCGTGCATACGGCGCAATCTGAAGCTGCTAGAGACTTTAAGACGCGACAGGTAAATACAGAGGATTTAGCAGGTACTACAAGAGATTGAATCGCTTGAGTGACTAGCTTTCAACGTATAAAAAAATTAAATTAGGAATTGTAACGTCAATCGTCTGCGTACTTAAGCAAGATATTGGACTGTGTTGCCACACCCAGCCACAAACAAACGTCACAAAGCAGCATGCCCCACTCTTATCTAGCCTATCTCGTTTACATCTAACACCACGGATGAGCCAGCCCTACCTATATATTATTTTTGTTCTTCACCAGGTCAGTCGAGTACAGCAAGAATCAGCAAGATCCTACCTACCATATCTTACCCATCTCAGAGTGTAATCAACTAAGCTATTGGCCTAATTACATATCAAGATGTTCATGCTCCGTAATGTGGGGAAGTACATCTTTGGGGACTCTTCCAAACCCGAAATTATTCACCTAGACCAAGGGCAGCTATACATCGTTCGACCAAACTCGCCCAAAGGATACAGCGAATGCATGTACGTGTGACCCGAGCCCACAGAATGCCGTTGAGGCCGTGTACTGGAAATGCTGATAAAGAAACAGCTTCAAGGATGCCGCAGCCTGCATCCGAAGAACGTCCACTACATATCAGTATCAATTAGTCATCCAGAGGGCTTATGAGGAGGGAGAAGAGCAGCTTCTTGACGATGCAGAAGATGCGGAAGATGCCAAGGACGAGAAAATATTTTTGTTGGATGAGACTCTGCACTTGAGATCTACGATTAGGGATGGATGTGCTGTGTTTGCCTGGAGGGATCTTTCTGGAGTAAGTTCATGCATGGACTTTCTCCTCATTGCTTATAAACAATCACTTATGTCTTGCATAGGACCCGGGGGATCTTTACGAGTTCATTTGTGAAAGTTCTGTTCAGCCTAGTGCAGCATCGATGTTTGAACTGGTAGCCATCCAATGCCAATTTGAAAGAAAGTATAGGAGATCGCACGACACTGCAAGTGAGAAAGAGTTGCATGAATTTTCATTCTCGTAAGTCTCTTGAGTTGTAGCCTCCGTAATTCAAACTGACTAGCAACCAGGGAACCTATACCAGCTGCATCCGCGCCCGAGACACCTGTCGCAAGTCCACCGAAGACTCGCAGCAAATCAAGGAAGGAAAAGACAGTCAAAGTAGCCTTGCCGGTGCCGGAGCCAACAGTTGCTCCTGCTGCAGCCGAAGCGCCTGCTACAGGGGATGAACTAGCCAAGGAAAACGCGGAATTGCATCTTTTTGACATTGCGAGTGGCACCTTCGTTTTGCAAGATTCTGAAGTCACTGCTTCTGTTTTGGAGGTTGGGGATTGGGAATGTAAGTACCAGGGTTGGGCTGACATAGCAGCATAGAGATAGGCTAATGCCACATAGATTGGCTGCAAGTCGACAGCAAGGACAAGCCCTGGCTGGGCCTGCCTGTAGCTGCAGACCTGAACCCAGTATTCAACTTTGAGTTCCTATCATTTATCTTCAACCACTATACAGAGGATGGGGGTGCATATTCTTGGCTCTTGAGATTTCGGGATATGGAAACCGAAGAAAGATTTCAGGAGGGTATTATGCGGGCACTTTGGGAACAACTGAACCAACAGAAATGGCTTAAAGCAAAAACAGATGAACGGGACTACATCCTGGAGGCCTTCAATGATATTACTATGGAAGATGTGGGCAAAGGAGAGGAAGAGGAAGAGGAAGACGTGGAGGAGGACGGGGAAGAGAGCGGAGACGAAGCTCGTTCCGAACATTATGATACTGATGAAGAGGAGGAGGATGTGTCTACAGGCCCCAAGGACGGAAGCCAAAACAGCCAGCTTGCAGTCGGTTACAAGCATGATAGATCATTTGTTGTGAGAGGCAGCAAAATTGGAGTTTTCAGACATACCCCTCAGAATGGCCTCGAGTTTACTACCAGTATTAATAAGGTCGCCACACCTAAGGGCAAGTTGTTTGAACCGAGGAAGGTAAGCCTGAATTCTTGATCCCCGGGTGTAGGGTTTACTAACGTATCTAGGTCATGTTACATGGGGAAGATCAGTCAATGATATTGCAAAATGGAAACGACCCCAACACCCTTTACCGAATGGATTTGGAGTATGGCAAGGTGGTAGACGAGTGGAAGGTGCACGATGATATTCCCGTGACCACCATTGCTCCAGAGAATGTGGGTTTTGATGCCTTTTACCTTTGGGAGTGCTATACTGAAACTATCATCCTAGAAATTTGCGCAAATGACCGGTGAACAAACGTTTCTCGGACTGTCAAATAATGCACTATTCCGTATCGATCCACGATTATCTGGAAACAAGCTTGTGGAATCACAGTTGAAGCAATATGTCTCGAAGAACAACTTCTCCGCGGCGGCCACAACCGAAAAGGGTTATATTGCAGTTGCCTCAAACAAGGGGGACATCCGTCTTTTTGATCGTTTAGGCATCAATGCGAAGACCCACATTCCAGCACTTGGAGAAGCGATCATTGGCCTGGATGTTTCAGCAGATGGCAGATGGATTTTAGGAACATGCAAAACTTATCTGCTTTTAATTGATGCGGAACAAAAGGAAGGGAAGAACGTAGGTAAACTTGGTTTCGAGAAGTCTTTCGGCAAGGATTCTAAGCCTCGCCCAAGGCGTTTGGGTCTGAATCCATCGCATGTTGCTCAAATGCAGGCCGAGGCAAAGGCACCATTGAGTTTCACCCCGGCAAAGTTTAACACCGGATTAGATGCACAAGAAACTTCCATTATTACATCCACTGGACCATTCATGATTACCTGGAACCTGAAGAAAATCCTTCGCGGAAGTCAGAATCCATACACCATCAAACGTTACAATGAAGAAGTCAAAGCAGACAATTTCAGATTTGGGAGTGACAAGAGTGTCATTGTTGCACTTCCGAATGAGGTTAATATGGTAGCGAAGCAGACATTCAAGAAGCCTACTCGTGAGAGTATCTCAACACCAATGAGAAATTTGAAGTCAAGAAGTTCGATAGTCGATTCAAGGTATTAGTAATCTTGACGGGGTTTAAAGTTATGATTTTCTAAGTTGTGCCTTGTCCATAGTATGTTATGTAGCCAGTCATATACTGTAATTGGCCAAGAATACTTTCGAGATCTGGCCCAGAGAAAGGGACTCCGGGATTCATTATTAACCATGTACCTTACTTAGTAGGCAGTATTCTAGAAGGACGATGCTTAAAAAGCCGCTGCTTCCGATTCGGAGGCGCGTCACCCGTGAAAGCTTTCTTACGTGTTGCTAGACGGATCGTCTCCGGTTCACTCATTCCTACCATCTACCGACTGCACAATTTCTCGTGATTATAAGGCTGAGTCAACCGAGAGAAATTTCGCAGCTGAATCCTTGTTTGCATACGGCAGCGCCTAGTTCAGCGGAAGTCAGAAGATAATTTGTGGTTGGGCTTGTTGCACTAACCGGAGATATAAGACCCGGCGCTGCCCCTTTGGTTTTGCCATCATTTATCCACGAGTTTAAAAGGGAGCCTCATCTATTGATCGGCCAGCGTGCGTGGATACATACTACATATTTGGAGCACGTACTCCGTAGGGATCGATAGAAAAGTGTACATGCTATACTTAAGTAGCGTCCAGAAGCTTTGGTACAACAACCACGGCCAGGAACATCCCCGCGTTTTCCCCCAATCACGTTGCCTCACTCGCTAGAGCTCGTTCATAAACTGCCGGTCAACTTTGCAACGAACGTGACAACAAGACAAACGAGACCGTTTCAACAACCGTACTCGGGCATCTTGAATTTCATCAACCGCATTGCAGTTCAGAGCAACTCGCAGTACAGGAAGGAAATTTTAAAGCAAGGAAAGACAAGAGGAACAATTACAATGAACGGTGGAGGGAGTGTGGGGAATGGAGTCGGCAATACGGGGACAGTAGTGATGCTGGGGAGCAACGGGGCGGCCACTGGGTCAGCCCAAACACTCGAGCAGATAAAAAAGGCATTGGAAATAGTCTACGACGTACGGTCCTCGAACGAAACTCGGAAAGAAGCTGGCGTGTTTCTCGACCTAGCGAAAAACGATAAAGAAGCACCCGCTCATGGATTTGAATTGGCTATCAACAGGGCTCATGATCCAATCGTTAGGCATTTCGCCCTTTCACTTCTTGAACACGGAATTCGATATTCCTGGGATGGATACTCGACTGAGCAGGCCACGGCAGTGAGAGGATGGATGCTAGGGTTGGCAGAGAATGTCGATGGTGGAGATCCAATCTTTCTCAGAAACAAGGTGGCACAGCTATGGGTTGAAGTGGCGAAGAAATCATGGGCAGCTGAATGGTTGGATATGGATGCATTGCTAGTCAAACTGTGGGAGGGAACTGGGGCACAGAGGGACCTCTGTCTATATATTTTAGAGACATTGGTCGACGATGTATTCAACAGGGAGGATTCCGCCGCTGGAATAAGAAATGCACCCCTTACGAAGGCGTGCATTGATATATTCACACCAGCGTCTGTATTGCACGAGAATTTCCCAGGTAGAGAACCCACACCTGCGGTAAGGTGTGGAGATGAGGGATGGCTAGTGAGGCTGGTAGATATGTTGGGAAAGTGTTTGGACCAAGGTGTAGAGAATGCAGAGGCAAAGGCCTGCGCCAGTAAGATTTTGTCAACTTTGAAGGTATCCATGGGATGGTGTATCCCGAAGTGAGTCTCCACTACTGGTGTATATAGAGCGCTGTGCTAATATATGGGGATCTTACAGAGCCGTCACACATGCCAAAGTTATTGACACCGTAGGGCGAGCTCTGACGATGCAGAGCAATGGCATTCAGATGGTAAGTATCACTTATATTGGTCTCGGGAGTAGACTAACCAGTATAGTAGGTTGCAACAGAGTGTCTCCACACGCTGTTCAGTCGTCCGCTCCTCGCCGATAGTGACTTTGAGCAGATAGTTCTACCAATGTATCATGCGAATACCGTAGCACTCCTCACAAGTATCTATAACTGGAGGCCTGTGGAGGCTGATGACATTGACGAAGAGCGATATGTGTTCTTGAAAAAATTTGCTGAGGTACATATGAATTCCTGGCTGAATGAAATAATCCCCGTTCTGACCTTGTGAAAGATGATGGCAAACCTAGGAAGTGCTATTGAGGAACGATGGGAAATCATAGTGAAGCACGCAGATCTTCCGGGATTCATGAAGCTTCTATTCGACATGGCTAGGCATGAAAGTTTGGCTGTTTCGATACCGGTTATGACTACCTTTGTGAGGATAATGAGGAAAGATACGTTGAGCGAATCTGAGGCAGTACTGCCCTTAATACCTGGCCTGTTAGACTTGTGCAGTGCTAGGCTCATTCACGTAAGAGGCCCTGTGAACTTCACCCTCCCACCACACAGTATGATAGCTGACCGGAATGGGGTGAAGTATGAATCTCTCCCTGAGGGAGCAAATGCATCATTGTTGTTCCTCAACGAGGATCTTGATACAATTCCTGAAAGACATGCCTTTTTAGGAAATTATAGGCGATTCTGTTCAAGCATTGTAGAATCCATGGTCAGAAAGCGACCAAGGGAGGCCTTTGAGTTCATATTATCTCGAGTTGATGTATTTTTGAATGAGCTACAAGCTGAGCAGCCTGTTTTTCGTTGTGAGTCTGCACTAAAGATATCCATTCGTAGTTAAATCTAACGATATCACAGATGAGAACTATGATAAGAACAATCTGCCATTCCTGAAAGTTGACGCACAGTTCACAGTAGTGGAAGCTGCCCTGAAGGGTTATATGAAATGGGTCGACCACTCACAAGATCCCGGAATGGTGTGTCTCCGTATTCAATTTACCTTGCCAGTCCAAAACTAACTTCTAATAGGAAAACAGCCGCGTAGAACTTGAGATGCATTTAGAGAGATGGTGTGAAACACTTATTACAAGGACTTTCGCAGATCCTCAGATCAAGAAGCGGGTTATTACTTTGCTTGTTACCTTCTCAACGTCAGCATTGGACAAGAAGGCGGATTTAATGCTCAAGATACTAGAACATGTGAGTAATTCCCCTCTGACTGATAAATTTGACATCAACTAATGAACCGCCTTAGGTCCTACTGACGGACACTCGGGATTTACCACAATATCCTGCCTACAGCGATGCTATTAAGTATCTTCAGACTGTTTGTACCACAGAGATTCAAAGGTTGGCCATGAAAATGCCCGATCATTTGATGGTGAGTGTAAATTAGATCTTCATATAATAAATATCACTAACAGATGTAGATTGTATACGATCAACTAAAGCGGAAGATAGACGAGCTCATTGCCAATGGCAAATGTGATGAAAGACAGATTATTGCTTATCATACATTCCTGTTCACAATAAAGTGAGTGTTATCTCATGCATTGGGTCTTTTGAATTCAGCTAATCTTCCAAATAGTCATCGAACACGCAACATTGATCCTGCAATGCGCCAACAGCGGTTAAATGATTATATCTTGCCGCTGACAAGTGCATGGGGCAGCGCTGAGCTTACCAATTCCCTCTCGCGCTTCGATTCATTCTGTGCGTTGTTGGGTCTAGACAAAGTGCAAGAGTACATGATCACCAATCGTGTTGATGAGATTAAGGATTTTTCTGCTCATCAACTTGATCAGCATGCATTAGCTCTTCAAGCGGATTTGCAAGAGAAATTCAGGGTCTTGCCAATTCGGAGTACAAAGGCCTTCATTACATGCTCTACAGAGAAGCTGAAGAAGGGCTCTCAGGTCTATAATACAACTTGTGTTCTATGGCATGATTCTATTCCCGTTATACTACCAAATCTACTCAAGTTTATCACGTAAGTCTAGCTTTGTTATCCCACGATGCCACAACTTTACTGACGGACATCTAGGCACGCCCATGCTTTCCATAATCCAGAAAACTGGGGCAATCTTCCACCGGAGTTTCAGCCAGTGATTAAAAGGGTCTTGACTGACCGCTTTTGGCAAGCTGGGATCTCTACTGGTAGTAGAGATGAATTTTATGAGAATGTTTCCAAGACTAAAACCACAATGGAAGGTTTGGCATCATCTATCCGTGGTGCTATCCGCATGGTAAGGGAATGCTGCTACTCGATATTGTGGTGCATGAGCAGGCTTGACGTGCATTTTTTTGGTATCCACGAGCTTCCGGGGCCACTTGCCCATGCATTATTTGCAGATGCTCATGTCCTCTCCTCACATCAAATGTCTATTCTACTGAATATGACACGCTATATTATTGATGACTGCCCACCACAGTACAGGGAGCACTTCCTCACCCCTTTACTTGCGACTTTATTTACGCAGGTAGATAGGAAAGTAAGTCTTGAGTGGAAAGCTTTGCTGGAGAGAGCACAAATGCAGTTAGGAGAGGAAAAACTAGCAGAGGAAATGAAAGAAGAGAGTATACTACGACAGCTTACGTATATTGCCGTCCTCATCGTTGCAGGATTGGTCGATCCGTCCAAGGCTGGTAAGTTACCAGTCTATTCCTATAGAGATGGCCTGAGCTGACGATGTTAGCTGACGTTGCTGGTCATGGGCAATACTTGAACGTAGCTGCAGTAGAAGTTGAGCCTCCCAGGACTGAACAGGGAATGAGGGAGTTTGTGCTCTCCAGTGATGCAGTACTAGAGCCACTAATTCTCTTCTGTACCCATGCTTTGCGAATGCGGGATTCCAGGTGCTGTGGCATCATCATTCGCGTATTTAGGTCTATTGTTCCTGAGTTCGCTGAGGATCGGGCTGACATTAGGGAGTTCATTTGTCGTGAAGTGTTGATGGCGGCCATTGAAGTAAGTCCCTGAAACAGGTTACATGGCTTTTTATCGCTAATAGAGGACCTTTCATAGTCCTTAAATGACGATTATTTTGTCGACGTCCAAAAGGATTTGGCTCAACTTATCGCCACCATCTTTATGCTATATTCGCCTTCTTCACAAACACCAAGGAACTTACTTCTCAGCCTACCAGGGATTACCGAAGAGAAAGTCAATATTGTGGCTACAAAGCTACAGTCGTGCAATTCCACAAGAATACAGAGAGCATTGATGCTGGATCTGCTTGATGGACTCCGCGGTATAGCGATGAGTGAGAAAGGGAAGGTGACTCACAAGCCAAGGATCCAGGAGAGAAAGCAGCAAGTGCAACAATCAACCCGCCACTATAGGCAGGAAACTCCAGAGTTGGGTGGTGTTGCAGATATGTTTGTTTAGACAGAATGCTGAATTCGATTCGAAGGATATAGAAGGATCACCAGAACTGGTTGCGTCAGAACCACTATGGGGCGAGTTTGGCTTATTAAGGCGTCTTTTGCGGTCTGCGAGCAGTTGTTCATATCTATTCTTTTTTGGAGTATATCTCCCTCATGTAATACCTTCTCTTAGAACCCCTTGGTGGGAGGGAGGTTTGGCTTTATAGTTGCTCTTTTTGCGTGGCTAAGCGTTTGAGGATACTCCTGAGGTCAACAATAAGTTTTGCACTAGTCATAAGTACGTTTTATATATTGCATATGTATGGTAACCAGCATAAATATATGTAATTTGAACTAGCACATGGAGATAACCTTGGCAACTCGGTCCAACAAACTAAATTTTCTGTACGAGTATATAAAGCATCTCACTTGCATATTCTTCTCCCTTTTTCCTCCTCTTCGCACATATTCGCCACCTATAACGAGCACTAGCAGCCTTATATCAGCAGCCTTATATCAGTAATGGAGCCCAGCAGCTCACCCGTCAAGAAAAGGCCGAGGACCCAGTCTCTACCACCGCTCCCCACACTAGTTGCCGAACAGGCTGCTCCTATCACATCCAACGATAAGTCTACGAAACGTTTGATCGTAGTCCTTGCACAGGCCTGTCTGGAGACCCACAAAGTTACCACCGGAGGTGCTGAGAAGTATGTGTTGTTGAACTCCGATGACCATATCGGTGTTTTGAAGAAGATGGGGAGGGACATTAGTGATGCTAGGCCGGATATTTTACACCAGGTGTGTTATATTCATTCCATCTTCGATTGAGTCTTACGTTTACATTCTTGTGTTAAATTTATGTCAAGACGAGTCTGCACACCTGCTTTGTTGGAAAAAAAGAATGCCCGTATGTGTTTGTATGGTATGAAAAGTTATCCTGACTCTGACTGGTGCATTTGTCTATGCTATAATCAGTGCCTTCTCACACTCCTTGATTCGCCCATCAACAAGGCCGGGAAGCTTCAGGTTTACATCCAGTCTACCAAGGGCGTATTGATCGAGGTCAATCCCACCGTCCGTATTCCCCGAACCTTCAAGCGTTTTGCTGGTCTCATGGTCCAACTCCTTCACAAACTCTCGATTCGCTCAACAACCTCCCCTGAGAAGCTCCTCAAGGTCATCAAGAATCCTGTCTCCCAATACCTTCCACTAAACTGCCGGAAAGTGACACTGAGTTGGGATGCCCCAGTGGTTAATGTTAGAGAGTACATTAGTACACTAGGTCCCGAGGAAAGCATCTGTGTAGTTGTAGGAGCAATGGCCAGAGGCAAAGATGACTTCGCAGACAGCTGGGTCGACGAGAAAGTTGGTGTGAGCAAGTACAGTTTGAGTGCCAGTGTTGCCTGCGGGAAGTTTTGCCACTCTGCTGAGGATGCCTGGGGAATCTTGTAATCTCCATTTTCAGAGCACCTTTGATACCCGGTACCTCAACGGTTTCGATGCAAGTATTTCCCAATCACTAATTCCGTTTATTGAGAATGATTGTTTGGGCCCCGATCCATGATTTACTGGTCTCACATCTTTGGTTATGTAGTTTTATCAGGATATTACAGGAGTTCCTTTGCATGTCAGACTAGCCCGGTGGACAAATTCTACCCCCTTCTCCTCTGACCAAAGCCACTTTTCGCTCATGCATTCTCTTTATTAAAGCGAAGATGTACGACTACGTTGTGTTTGCTTGTGTTGCAGTTATGTTGATCCTGTCATTCTGCCCCCCAGTCAACCATCAGTATCTGCTTCTATCGTTCATCCCTCCCAAAAATTCTTCCTTTTGTCTAGGCGGCTGTCTCGTACTTACATCTCCACGTCTGTCTCATCTGAAATCACTCACAAATTTTCGTCGAACGAAAGAATACCCAATAGGTGGGGCATCAGCGGAGGAGCGCTATTTGATTGAGAGTTGGCATGTGAGAGTATATGGTGTACTGGAAAAAAACGGTCATATTCAACATATTGCTTTTGTTTTTTCTTGCGTACCACTATGCGGATTTTTTTCGGTGAGAAGTGTGAGCTTTACTTTCTGGTTGAAAGTCTTTGCTATTTACAATAGAGTGTGTGGTTGTGGTAGACCTAGGGTTGTCCTATATATCACATGCATTCAGCCAACTGCATCCGGACACAGGGATGGGCTTCGAATGGCAGTGTATGTATCTCCAAGTTTCTGGTCTGGTTGCACTGTGGAGGCCCAGTTTCTTGGGTCGGATGAATCTGTTGACTACATGAGAGATTTCCAGGTTTGCATGCGGCATGCATCAATTTGTGCCGCTATGCTTCTGCTCAATTTAATATCGTCTGATGGTGGTGTCTTACATGCAGCTCCGACAGTGCTGCAGAACAAGGTGAGCTGTGGGACTGAACAGATTCAAGGAGTTACGACTACCCACTCTGAACTGCTCGATTGTCTTACCACATCACAGGTAGCTTGTGATTATAAATCGCTCCAAATCGGCAAGTACAACATCACGAGAATCTGTAAATGTATTTGAGTATCTCCGTGTGCAGTATAATTCTCTACACAATCCCCACACGATCCCCACATGAACGAAAAAAACGAAGCTGGAAAAACTGCAAGAAAGAATAACAATGGTATATGAATTCGAAGCTCTGACTGAGGGTACTAAATATTTTTTTGGTTTCCCAATAAACGAGGATATGATAGATATCTATTCCTTGAGGGACGATGTAAAGTGAACCAAAAACGCAACAAGAAATATAACTAAGTATAGTACCCATGTGGTAAAAATCGGAGAAAGAGAAATTAATGTTGATGACGACAACAAAGGAAATATGATATAGGGAAATTTCAATGAATGTTTGGTTTCTCTATTGAGGATGGACTTCATAGACCTCCTCAGTGAGTGGTTCCTGGGGAGGGAGTGTAGCAAGTGGATTGGACATAGGAAATATGAACACCATATGTTTGGTGATCGTGGGTGCGCTATGGGAGAAGTTGGAGAGTAGACAAGGAAATGATAATGCAAAAAAAGAGAAAGGTGCAAAATGCTGGATAAAGTAAGTATAAGCAGGCAAAAAGACTCAACAATCCTGTCGAAAAACAAGAATGATATAAAACACATTAAGAGAAGACGATCCAGACGATCATTTGACTCTCTGAACGCAAATAAGAATATGCCCAACATCAAGGAGAGAAAAAGGATAACAGCCCAGGCCAGTGCGAGAGAAATCACGAGGAAAAAAGGACAACCTAGCAGCCAAAGAGTTTTGTTTTGGAAAGAGAAACATCGTCGCTATATGCCACATACCAAAGGGCTGCATTAATGTACACGATACTTGCTGAGAGGGACAAACTCACTCCATGTAATCCAGTATTTAAGACGACACCGTTGCAACTCGGAATGAGAGATCGTCCGTATTGTGGTATTTGTGTTGAATTTGGAAATGACGGTCGGGGAGTTGCTTTGCGTATTGCTCCCTTCCGCCTTCTCCTGCTCCTGACCTTCTCGCTGCTGCTGCTGATATGGCTGCACTCTCTTCGACTCCGCTGTCACTGCCACTCCCGTTTCTGCTAAGGCTGCGTCCACTGCTTCCTTCCGCGGCCTCCTCCACGATTGGTAATATCGTAGCCCCTCCTTGTCTCTCCATCGATGGTGATCTCATCGCTAACGGCTTTCGCTGTGGAATACTGGTTTCATTCGCTCCATCTCTTTCTCCACTCCCTCCTTCCCGCCAAGCGGGACTTGCCACACCCTCTGCGACTGGGCCACTCTCCAAATTCGATTCTCGGCGCGCCTCCTTTTCTCTTATTACTTCCTCGGGTGATTTAACGACCCTGGATATGAATTTAAAGAAACGCTCTCCATAGCTTCCCGGAGGATTGACAGAAATCTCATTTTTTGGGGCTGTCAGTCCTTTCCATAAATGCTCTGCCTTCTTGATGAAACCATACTACAAAAGAATTAGCTCTACCGGTAATTTCAAACAAGGCCAGGGGAACGAACATGAGTTAAACAGTCTATAATACCCAAATAATAAATAACTTCTCCTGGCTCATCCGTCTCATGAGTCGCCCTCAGCCCACCATCATCGTTGTAGAAAATGCTGTTTTTGTTCCTGTATAATCACGATTAGTACTTGACAAAACTACACTAGATCAAGAGACTTACTCCGAATACTCGTCTGGAAGCCTATTCGCGCTCCTATCAAGAGTAACAGGTACCTCCTTGTTGATGACTTTCCGTAACTCACGAGCCCTTCGTGCATTCTCTAGTTTGCTTGGAGTTCTTGCCAACACAGTGTTCTCCAGGTCGTCCTCTACATTGGTGCTAGCTCCAGGCTGGAAGACTTTAAGAGCATTGTTGCGGATATCATCTTTGTTACCTCGATTGAGATCATGGGTACCAATCAAAAGAGAGTAGTCCATAACACCCATCTTTTGCAACAACCTTACATCCTTCTCAACCTGCTCCAGGAACATACGTTTTTTC
The DNA here is from genome assembly GCA_015179025.1 of Terfezia claveryi. Classification (NCBI taxonomy): domain Eukaryota; kingdom Fungi; phylum Ascomycota; class Pezizomycetes; order Pezizales; family Pezizaceae; genus Terfezia; species Terfezia claveryi. The sequence goes on along the minus strand of WHUX01000038.1, from coordinate 185,246 downwards.
GCCGGACCCAATTCCAGGTGCATATCCCGTCTTAGCCAGTTCAAGTCCTTCATGGTTGCGCGTGGATTCTTGACTAGCTTCTCTTCACTATAGTCTCGGCCAATTGTTGAGCCCTTCAGGTCGTATGTTTGGTGAATGTCTCTGTGTGGTGGGAACAAATTGTTCATGACAACAAAGTGAATCTTGCGTCCAAAGGGTGTTTTTACTCTGTGTAGGCCATAAAACTGTGAAACAAGAGTATTTGGGTTTTCGGTTACGTGTTGGTAATACTCTTTAAGATTGCGGCGAAGGAAGAGATGCTCGCCATGACGAATTGTCTTTATTATGTATTTGTAGTCCCGGGAAAAATAGAAAAAGCTGCCACTCTTCCCGGGGGAGCCCAGTTCAGAGAGAATATACTTGCTGGTCAGTGACATGAGATAATCTGCGGGATCAAGACCAAAGCTTTGTCTCAAGTGCCGGAAAACCCATGGTGAGTAATCTTTAAACTTGAAGTCATACTTTGCTGATGGTGTAAGTTCGTTACCAGTTCTAATTGATAGTCAGCATTCCTGATGTGGACAAAAAGAAAAACGATGACAACTGACATGTCGAAAGAGAACTTGTGCTTCGCATCAAAGTCTGCATCTGTCAATGGTCTAAACATCTTTGCGTTGATTCTCGACACCTATATTTCGAATTTAGTGAGTAGCGTTTCAGTACAGATTTAAGGTGGTATCATATACCACAAATCGAATTCCAGTAAGCATATTGTAGGCCGTGATCCAATTAGCATGATTTATGTCCACCTTGGTACCTACTAATACTTTATCATCCTCCTCTTCCTCTTTCCGCCGTCTCTTACTCTCTCGCTTTGCTATTATCGCTTCTGCCGCTTTGGCAGCATCCTCGTCCTGTGGTATCTCATCAACATAATTATCCATTGACCTGGTTCCCCTTCTCCCTAGGCTCATAGAAGCCCTTCGAGGTGCTGTAGTAGCTGTAGGAGAGAATCTCCCGCTCGATATGGCACTATCCGTTATGCTCCCTGTCGATGTTCGGTTCTTCGTTGAAACGGCAGGGACCTGGAGGGTATGTCTTTGTCGGAGTGTCGACGGTTGGATAGGAGCGGAGCTGGAAAAAGTTGCGGGTGGTGTCTGCGATGAAACAACGGTATGTGGAGAGGAATATTTTACAGATTGTCCTTGAGTGATGCTGGGTGCAGCAAGGAACCCACTTGTACCTGGCGTCGTGGAACTCGTGCCAGGTTGGCTATTAGAGTTTACCAGCGAAGGGGGTTGCGATGATGACATCGGCCCTGCATTCTCTCCGTTGACCACGGGCCCGAATAGTGACCCATTCCTAAATGTACCGATACTTGGGATGTCATCTCCAGAGCTGCCGGGTACATGTCTTGGAATACTCTTCCTGGCAGATTCACCATCTAGAATTTGACCGTTGGCATTCTCAATGGAAGACATTCTAGTCGTGCTGAATACTTGGGCACCTGAGCCTTGTGACAGGCTCCCATTAGCGAGTGAGTATCTGTTGGTCTCAGCAGCGAAACCCTGGTAATCGGACGCTCCGGCACACCTTGTACTAGGTGTGTAGACAGAATGGTTGTTGAGATGCTTGTGTGGTGGTTGATTGAACTCCGTACACTGGGAATAATGCTCGCCAGAATTCGGGACAGTCATCACTCCAGTTGCTCCGGAACGAGGCATGTGTCTGCTGCCGATGACAAATTAGCATTCCACCTGAACCCTTAAAATGAGGGCAGATGCAGAGATGATATGAGGCGTTAAGTTCCAACCTTAATTTGCGGGTGTCTCTGGCTTACACCACCACTGAGGCTACGACCTCCTACAAAGAGAGCCCCTGATCGCGCAACGTAGGATAGTTCGTTTTCAGCCCCACAGGCTCAACCTAGTTTGGGGCACAGGACGCAGAAACCCGATGATGGTACACGATTCGCAGGGGGTTCTAGCGGTAGTTGATCGTCTCTGAGCAGGTTTGGGGGTTGCTTGTGTGTACGTTTCGGCCTGCGAATTCGTGTGCGAGAAATCAGTGTACTCTACAGGCCAGTTGTTTCCGAGGGAGAGACTGGAAGAAAATGGAGAGAACAGGATGACAGAGGAAAGAAATCCGAAAAACCAAATTAAAAACGGAGATGTCTGAGAGTCCGAAGGAGTGTGATAGTGGGCGTGAGTGAGGCAGTGGTAGGGGGTTGCTTGGGGGCTTCACTCTGGTGCTGGGGATAGTGTGGAATTTCGGGGATCTGAAGAAAGGCAAGGCAAGGTTTTTGGCTGCTCCCATACTCCCATACGCAGTTGCTGATTGATGTCTGATTGATGTCTATGCTGTCATTTGACACTGGTCTGACAAAAAAATATGGAAAGGACAAGGCACTGGTAGTTCTTCTACCTTACGAGAGAGTAGTCATCTTGGACACTGGCAGGTGCATTCATCCCCATGCTTTCTTATCCTCCCGACTGAGGCACCCTTACTCAACACTTGGGTCAATTGCTTGCTCACTTTAAAATACATTGAAAAAAGGGGAGAGTGGGTGGGGGGGGGGACCTACAATTTCTTTGTACAGCTCAAAGTCCTGCACGAGATCTAGATCATATGAGGTCGCGAGCGGCTGGCAGTGAGAGTACTACTACCAAGCCGCTGCTCTCCTAAGTTTTCGCTCTAGGAACATAGGTGTGAGGTATGTATATACATATACTCCGTATGTAGATCGGTCTTTCCCACAACCACTCCCGGTGAATTTGCAGGCAGTGAACATCAATGTAGACCCCCCATTAGACTACATAGCCCCAGCACTTCAGTACAGAACCAGCTTCTCCGAGTGACCCGAGATTGGGCTTGGCCAGCTGAAAATCCTCAGTTGACCGTGCCTTGTGCGACATACATACCAAGCAACCAAGCAACCAAGCAACCAAGCAACCAAGCAACCAAGCATCGTATCAAGCTATGGTACTAGGTAGTACCCTGCTGTGATGGTTTGGAGCTACCTAAATATACGCATTACAGTACGTGTTTCTGTAGTCAGGTTGCAAATGTTCCTCGACTGATTTGCTGCTGATGGCACTTGGATCTGTGGCTGAAGATAAATAATATGTGGGCCCGAGTAGTGGAATCTTGTGATAATATATTTATTTTACAGCTCAGCTCTAGCCCTTCGGGACCTCTTGGCAGTCTACTGTAATGTGCTTAAAGAAGTAGTCTCGCCCGACAACGATGGCCCAATTACGGAGTACACTCCTCAAGTGCTGCACAGCAAAAAGGGTGGACTGGTTTTGGAGCCAACCATGTTCTCTGAATATAAAAGTTCCTTGAGCTGGGATGTGGAGTGGCTACCGGAACAACTGTTGTGGGGCAGCACCCCGCAAGAACCAACTTATCATGACATATAGTACTCTATTTCTGCCTCTCCTTTTTCACCCCTGATGTTCACTCCTCTAACTTAGCGATTTTATTACTTAGTGGTAAGATCTCAATTACTGTTTCTCAAGCTTCCTTTCAAACTTCTATACCACATTCCAGGTTGCAATTGACTCACTTCAATTAAAAGAGAGCCAATTGATTAAGGGCATACCTACGTCGTCCGAATGGATAAGATTGTTTTTCCCATTGCGGCTCATCTCGCACGACCAACACTAGGCGCCCCACAAGTACCAAGGGATGGTGCTGTTACGCCTGCGGAGAAACGGCTGAGCAGGCCATTCGAAGCCATCAATATACCCCACAAGAAGATTCAAAAAATATGTTGTATTGGAGCAGGATACGTTGGTAAGTTGCAAAGCCCTTTCTCCATTCCCCGTTGTATTTTCATCTACGGAAGGACATCTCGAACTTGTTGGAAATTGGGCCCCCGCTTTTACTAGCGGCACCCAGTGTGCTAATACCATCATAGGTGGCCCTACTTGCGCCGTTATTGCCATGAAGAATCCCAATGTCCAGGTTACGATTGTCGACCTTAATGCGCAAAGAATTGAGTCTTGGAACTCGGATGAACTCCCAATTTACGAGCCTGGTCTCGATGAGGTTGTTAAGGAAAGCCGAGGGCGTAACTTGTTCTTCTCGACAGGGGTTGACAAGGCAATTATTGAGGCGGACCTCATCTTTGTATCAGTTAATACTCCTACGAAGTATACTGGTATTGGTGCTGGTTATGCAGCAGACCTAGGATATGTTGAGGCTGCTACTAGACAGATTGCTGGGTTGGCTACCAGTGACAAAATCGTCGTCGAGAAGAGTACAGTACCTTGCCGAACGGCACAGAGCATGCGTGTTATTGTAAGACATACTCCGTAAAATTTACTTCGGTTTTCTCACTGACAAACATAGCTTGAAGCGAATGCAAAACACGGAGTTCGCTTCGATATCCTGTCCAACCCCGAATTTCTTGCGGAAGGAACAGCCATCTCCGATCTCATCAAGCCAGATCGTGTCTTGATTGGTTCCTTGGATACCGAAGAGGGTCGGGCAGCGGCCGCCTCTCTCGCGGATATCTACGCCTCCTGGGTCCCACGAGGACAAATTATTACCATGAACGTGTGGTCATCTGAACTGTCAAAACTTGCAGCAAACGCCCTCTTGGCTCAGAGAATTTCTAGCATTAATGCCCTAAGTGCTATATGTGAAGCCACCGGGGCTGATATAGACGAAGTCAGTTATGCCTGTGGATTAGACAGCAGGATTGGACCTAAGTTCCTCAAAGCAAGTGTTGGTTTTGGTGGCAGCTGCTTCCAGAAGGATATATTGAACTTGGTATATCTAAGTGAGAGCTTGCATCTACCAGAAGTTGCCCAATACTGGCGTCAAGTATAATCCCTTCCTCTAGCAGTAGATTTGCCGGTCATCGTTGACACACTGCAGGTCGTTGATATGAACGAGTACCAAAAACGCCGCTTTACAAATCGCATCATCTCTTCTTTGTTCAATACCCTTACTGGCAAGAAGATTGCTATTTTTGGATTTGCATTCAAGAAGGATACCGGGGATACCAGAGAGTCTCCAGCGATTACACTTGTCAAATATTTCCGCGCAGAGAAGGCCCTTGTATCGATCTACGACCCCAAGGTTGAGGAATCTCAAATTTGGATGGATCTTTGCGAGCCGGGTATCGTTGACGACCTACCAGCGCTGCAGAAACAAGTCAGCATTGCGGCCAGCGCGTACCAGGCAGCGGAGAAGGCAGATGCCGTAGTGATCTGCACAGAATGGGAGGAATTTAAGGATACCCGTCTTGATTATGAGCAGATTTATGACGGAATGAACAAGCCCGCTTTCATCTTTGACGGGAGATTGATCCTCAACGAGAAGAGGCTGAAGAGAATTGGTTTCAAGGTGGAAACCATTGGGAGGCCAGGAGAGAGCCTTAGAAATCCAGAGTTTGAATAGGGCAAGGATAACTGGGAAGGTCAGTTTACTTGAGGCCGTGGCGTTATTTATAAGCCTATACCATCGAGCAATTTCTACTCTGATGCTTCTTCTGATATTATTGCTATACAGAAAGCTAGAAATTAAGTTTCTTTTCTTGTATCCTGAAATCACGTGTAGGTAGAGGAACTACTTGTCTGAAGGACAAAGGTTGGGGCCTCAGTTCCAGTACGGTAGCCTTTCGGTCCTTACACCACGAGATTTGAATTTTCCAAAACGCCGTACATAGCTCCCAAAATCCTCTCCTCCCTCGAACACTCATCTAAGGCGAAACTGTCAGGATTATTTTCACACCGCAGTCAATGTTCAGGCATAAGAAGATCTGGATGCTCCTGCTCCCTCTGTAAACTTTTCTCTCTACAAAATAAAAAATTTACGTACGTGTATTAAATCGAAAAATTCCAACGCCGCTTGCCCACAAGCTCTCAGTAATTATCATTGTGACCCACAACTCACCTTTACTGACCTTGCAGCGTCCTCCACCTTGCGATCCCATCGAGCTGCATAGCACAGAACAGGGGTTATTGCGGCTAACTCAACGAACGAAAGCTTACCTCAGTTTAGCTGAGCGGAGGAATATCCATCGTATATCCATCCAACAACGGTTTAAAGGACACGGCCAATCTTCAAATCACAACAACGATTCTCAGGGTGTTCTAACAAAACAAAGCGAAAAATCCCCCACATATATCGGGGCAGTCTCTTCCGCAGCAACAACTACTTCTACACAAGCAGAACTACGGAAGGTGGCTGGAACCTCCGATTGCGGTACCAGCTATGTTCAACCCGAACCAAGGGCAGCAAGGACAGAATATCCAACAGCCCCAGCAGATGATGTTCCAAGGGCAAGGACAAGGGCAGCAGCAAAACGCGCCGCAGCAGAATGTACAAGGCCAGCCAGGGAAACAGCCGCAGCAGCGGAGGATGCCAGTGCCGATGACGGAAGAGGATCGACAGAAGTATATCAACTCCATGAAAACTATCATCGAACGATATGGGCCGGAGTCCCCCCAGGCAAAGCAAGCGCAGAGGTCGTTGACAGCAATGATGCAGTACATACAACGAGCAGCACAAGGCTCAGATGCTCAAGTAACCGTACAAGGGCGGCCAGGTATGGGTCACTCGGTTTCTAGTCCAGCTCAATTCCAGCCCCCGCCTAATGCCGACCCACAAAGATTGCACAACTGGAGACTCAATTTAACCACGAGGTATGCCCAAGGCCAGCAGAAAATGAAACAGATCAGGGACGAGCTCCAAATCCATTCTCAGCAAATGAACCAATCGATACAAGCGGGCCAAACGCAGGAAAGCCCTCAAGTAGTACAAATGAAGACAACTATGAGTGAACTTCTAAAGCAGTACAAACAGATTGAGAATTGGTGCACGGCAGCAAAGAATTCAGGACATGTCGTTCAGAATCCTACTATTCAGCAACAGAGCCGACCACCAGCCGGTGGTGCTGGAACCGGTGGTGCGAGCGGCGGGCAGCAGCAGGGCGGGGCTGGCGCAGTTCAGATGCAGCAGCAGTCGTCTTCGATGGGCGTGGAGCAGCAGGGACAGCAACAGATTGTTGGGAGTCAACAGCAGGCGCAGACGCAACAAGGACAGGTAATTCGCCCTTCTCGTATATTTCACCTTCATACATTGTCTGCTGCGTTTTCTAACGTTCTACTGCGCTTATATCTCGCCGTAATCCTACCCCTTCACCCCCACCATTAGAGTTTTGCCTATTATCGTGTTGATTAGTCACTCGCTATCCGTTGAGGGTGGAGGATTGCTACAGTGCTCTCGCGCGCACCAGGTGTATAGAGCACCTGGTGCTTGGCATAATTGTGTACCGAGACCGATTGTACACCCCGAGGCCGCACCAGACTGTTCCCTGTTCTCCTTTAATCCTCCAAGTTCTGCACGCTATGAGTGCTAATATGGATTCCTGGTTCGAGCAGACCTTGCAACAAGTACCTCAACAGCAGCAAGCCCAGCAGCAGGTTCCACAGGGTGTGCAACAACATCCTCCCCCACAGCAACGCCCTACTGCACCACAACAAACAAACCAGGCGCCAAACGCAAGTCAACATTCAAGCGTTGCTGTAGCAAACCGACAACAACAGCCTCTTGTACGTCCATCGATGTCTCCTACAGCTCAGACTCCTATGCACCAGTCCCCGGCAATGTCCCCCCAGCTATCACAACAGGGGATTCAGCAAGGACAACAGACACAGCAGCAACAGATAGCTAGGCAAATACCTGTTCCAGTGCAACAGGTCCCTGGAGGACCTCAAACTGTTCGACAGTCCCCTGCTCCTGCAACTCCAGCGACACCTGCTGCACAGCAACAGGTCAGAGATGCCTCAGTACCACCCCGCCCCGGCTCTGCAACCCCTGTTGCACCTTCAGTTCAAGGTCAAGCCCCAGTTATGCCACAACAGGGTCAACAGTTACCAACCCAATCAGGGCAGCAACAACAGGTGCCACCCCGTATGGCAGGTGCATCTGCACCATCGCCCCCCCCTCAACAGCAAATACCACAACTGTCAGATCGGAACATTGCAAGCAGCATGCCCATCCCAAGGACCCTTAATATCGAGCCAAAAGGCCCTGTGCCAATCCAAACCAGGCCTACTTTGTCAGGGGGAGCGAACACTGCTGGGAGCCACGTAATGGGCACGCCTGCTCTGGTTAAGAATCCAGCATTTGAGTTTGATGAAGGTGGAATGGGGCTTTTGTCGAAACGCAAGTTGGAGGAGCTAGTCAAACAGATTGACCCTGACGAGAAACTCGACCCCGAGGTTGAAGAGGTGAGTAAAAGCTGTCCAGAGTTTAAGGCTTGGTGCTCCTTTCGACTAATATAAAAATTGTGAAGTCTGTACTCGAACTTGTTGACGAATTCATTGATACCGTTGTTACATATGCGTGTAAGATGGCCAAGTTGAGGGGGTCAGACACCTTGGATATCAAAGATATGCAGATCATCCTGGAGAGGAACTGGAATATCAGAGTTCCTGGATATGCTGCGGATGAGATTAGGACAGTGAGGAAGTTTGCCCCTGCACAAGGTTATGTGCAGAAGATGAACGCTTTGGCCGCGGGCAAGGCATTGAATCAAACGAACTTGAAGGGAGGGGACTAAGTGCATATGGAATGATTTATTTGATTTACTTCGGAAAAACTAATGTCGGGAGATTGGATGCTACATCCGGTTTTGTTCTTTTGTTCCTCTACATCTACATCTTCTCTTCGGGATCAGGATTTGTTTTGTTACTCATCTTAGTCTGTTTCCGATGGCTTTTGACCATGATAGTGTTGATGTTTTTGAGGAGGCTGATGATGGGTTGGGGAGGTCGTCTAGACATTTCTTTTGCTTTCGTTTCTTGCGTTCGGATTTGTTTGGCTGCTTTGCAGTGAGAATTCACAATTAATTTTGTAACTAAACGCAAATTAGTGTTGGAGAGTGTAACCGCTAGGACAAAACGTGATCACTGTGTGCCAGGTTTGCCTAGACACCCGATAGTTATATTGTACGTTCACAATTAGTTACGGTTTTAACATGATGAATACAAAACTGATGCTTGCACATGCAACGCTGGCTCTTGTATGGGATGACGTACTTTATTGCGACAGTAAACCAACCAGCCCGCATATGATAGATCTAGCCAGAACAACGGAACGGACAGGGACAACAGATTCTAAGATAAATCTAGTCGACTATCTCCTTTTAATTCAGTTGCTTCATTGATCTCGTGTCACTCTACCTACCGACTAAGCTGAATGGGTTGGTATTGATATCTACTTATACGGCAAGATGTCGAATTTCGATCCAAATGCAATATTACGCGGGGCCCAGCTTACGCTTGTTGGGGGTGAGTTTGCACTGATGTGCTTCCTTCAGGGGCGAGTGAAGAGGGATGGATGTGTATGATGAGAGGATAAATTAGAGCCGTTTCTAACTCGTCAATGTAGCCCACCGAGCCCTCCAGAACCCCGAGCTCTTCAAATCAGCACATTACAGCCAGGCCTTGAAAGCCGTGGTTATTGGGTTGTTTATTAGACTTCTTATTTCAGCGCCTGTATGCCCTTCCCCGTAGGTTCCCCACAAGATGGATGCAGCTAATCCCAAACACCATAGATCGTCATCCTCCGCTTCACCCTCTTTCTTCTCTCCTTCATCCTTCCTCTTTCCATAACCAACTCCCTCCAACCCCTCCTCGCCAGTCTCTCCTTCCTCGAAAACTCCGTGCTCCAGATCCCACTTTTTCTCATGTCTTTAATGAGATACCTCAACCCCACACTAGATAGTATATTCATGCTCTCTCTAGCTTGGGTGGATAAGACATATCTCGCAAAACATCTGCCCGCGAGTGTTAACCATCCTGAGATGGCGGTGCCGAAGGAACTGCAGAATAGGCTGTACTATCCTACATTAAGGCTTTATGAACCACACAAAAATGCTTTACCGCCGAGGGTGGTAAATGAGAAAGATGCGTTGAAGCCTAAGACGCTGAAAAAGAATTCCCCACTTAAGTCATTTTTACTACGGAGTGCCAAAAAGGCCTTGATTTCCTTAGGTGTCTATTTAGCTACCTTTATACCTTATATTGGCCCATTAGTGCTTCCTGCATCGTCGATATATTCCCTAAACTCTTTCACTGGACCTCTGCCAGCAGGGATATTTGCGTTTTGCTCGCTTTTCATATTCTCGAAGTCATTGACGGTTAGGATCCTCCAGACATACTTTTCTTCGAGGTCGTTAGTCCGTGATCTTCTTGAGCCATATTTCTCTAGATTACCATTCACAGCTGAGCAAAAACGTCGTTGGTTCCGGGATCGAGAGGGATTATTACTGGGGTTTGGAGTGGGGTGGATGCTCCTCGTCAAAGTTCCTCTAGTAGGCGTCCTCGTCTACGGAATTGCAGAAGCATCGACGGCATATCTAATCACAAAAATCACCTCACCTGTTCCACCACCTCCGACCTCATCATCCTTCATCCCCAACGAGAAGGGCGGATACTCACGCCCCCTTAGCCAACTACAGGGTGAGGACGATAAAGACCTAGCTACCTGGTGTGAAACCCAGACCCGATGGAAGAATAAGCAGAAGTTCTTATCCCTTCCAGCTGAGTTCTGGGATAAATTTACTGGGGGTGGAGGGGTTGATGAGGGAGTGGACGGGGGAGTGAGTGCAGGAGTGCCTACCCTAATGAGCAACGAGAGTGTGAGGTTTAGGAGGCAGTGGCCCGGTGGGTATGTGAGTCCGAGTGACAGACATAGAGAGGAGGGAAGGGAGTTTACGGGCGGGAGGATATAGGACGGGGATGGAGGTGAGGGTGAGATGCGGGAGAGAGGAAGGTAAGGGAAAGGAGAGGGAAAGGAGGGAGGGAGGGAGAAAGAGATTTTAATCATTCGGGTGGAGCGTATCTAAGTATTTGCCAGAGCATTTCACCCCGTAGTAAAATTCGCCTTCTAGACATATCCCTATCCATTCCCACCAACACTATTTTCATGAAAAGTATCCTGCGGGTTGTGTCACTCCAGACTCTGTGCATACTAGCATATGTAACCAGGACTACCATGTCCTGTAAAGTGGTTACTGTTATACCAAGAAGGTATAGTAGAGCTCGATATTGGCATACATTCTGCCGCATTTGGAATTTCATGCCCATCAGACTAGGCATCATGATTGGGCGAGTATAGGGAAAGTGGGGTCATCTGACCTTGAGTTAGAACTCAAGCACGGGTCTAAGCTCCTATTATTCTGTTGTTGACACAGGGCACCAATTATATGTACCGAACTTATAATTGGGAAAGATTGCGCAACTCAATACCTCACATAACCCTTATGGAGCTTACGACAGGAGTCCAGGGTAACACACTGATTTTAGACAAGACTACTTACAGGTATCTGAATAATCTTTCCACGCTCCATCAAAAGCCTTTATCCATCACTAACCCGCCTCAATTCCCTCACTGTGCTTTTTCACCCTGTAGTTTTAGTTCATTTAGCTTGTAACAACGGCGTTTATGCTCCTATAGCCGAGGAGGCAAAAAGTTCCAGCCCTCAAATCAGGTGGTGATATGATGTATCAAAGTAATTAATTGGTTTTTCTCGGTAAAGAGGTAAAAAATGCGGGCTGGGCTAATTGTATACTGGGTCGCAGTGCCAACCAGACTAGATTTCGCAGGTCTCTCGACCATCTAGATTAGGATAGTTGACAGCCGACTGTGTATACCTGCAAGTTACGCTTTTATAGCGAGTAGTTCAGCCAGACGGACTGAGCTCTCTAATGTTCAATAAAAAATATCCACATTCGCCTATGTTAGCTAAAGGTAATTAGGACAGGGACCCACAGAAAGGCATGAAGGCATGTACCCTCAGCCTCCCCTCTTCCGATTGGCTTTTTTTTTGGGGGGGGGACTCTACCATCTAGCAGCTTCACTAGAGGAAGCTGCAATCAATTTTATAGCTATAGCTACAGTCCACGCTATGATACTTTTGCAGAGTTGATTTATTTATATCGTCTTCTTCCATAATTGGCACTAGTTCAGAATTCATCTGCTTTCAGGAGTAGTATTGCTGCTGTTGTACTTGAAGATTACATGCTGGTTGCAGGGATTTGAATTCACAATGAATGTTGATGCTGCTATTACCCTGAACTTTCAACTGTCCCGCATTAAATTAGGTTGTAACTTTCGCGTCTAATATAGTCTGCCCCGTTTGGCGGGGGGATTGTGCCAACCAGACTAGCCCCAGAGTATGAACCTGTGTGGTTGTACCATCAAAGCTGCCAACCAGACTAAACCAAAGCCGTTGCTGAAGATTCCTAGTCTGGTTAGCAGCCCCTCCGATGCCCAACGTCCATTTATCCTCCAACGCGACAAATCTCTCCAAGCCCCTAATCATCGTTGGTTACTTGATGTCGCCCTGCTGAGATCGTTCGAGGGACTGTATAACGACGATGGGATACCTCCTGATATAGCTCAAGAAGATCATAGATTATTCCTACTACCATGGAATTCGAAGATATTTCATTCTTGGTACCAACTACAAGCGCTTGATGATGTATATGATGCTTCTCAATAAAATACCACGTTGGGTTGTTCGAGGTATTGAGGAAAACTTATCCGAGTCTGTAGAGTGAGGAAAGGGGAATTGGGTGAGGAAAAGGGGGGTGTGGGTGAAGGTGAGGAGGGTGAGGGGGTGGAGGGCTCGAGGGTGGTTAAGGGTTGAACGGGGTGAAGGGTGGATGGGTGATGGAGCACGGGGGTGAGGGAGGTAATGGGGTGAGGGAGAGACAGAGTCTATAGAGGGGGTTAGTAGGGCGTTGAAAGAGTAAAAACGTCGATAGGAGTAGAACAACGATCAAGCACTTCGTCAGAGATCCACTCTTATCCTTCTGCAAAGAAAGTATTATGATTTCTGAAGAACAACCGATGATGAGGAAACTATGAACCTCAAGAACCTTATATACGAAAATCCCCCATTTCTGCCAAGCCCGTACAAAATACCCATTCCAGTAACTGCATGATCGAGCACCTAGAAACATTTGTCTCTAAAATAAGAAACGGAGGGGTACAGAAAAAAGAGTTATATATCTATACCCCTTAAAACAAGTTTCTGGTCCGCATGGCCAAGCTGTTTCAATATGATTATATTGTAGTCGTCCTCGTATAATGCATATAAGAAGTTAGGCCGGGGGTCCTGAACTGCTTTTGAATGGTGACGAAAGTCGATGATTACCCACTCCTTTAGAGGAATTACAGCATAGGCCCCATCCTCGATAAACCTTTTGACATGCTGTTTCATACGATCCCCTTCCCACAACAGCTCAATTCCCCAATTCAAATCCCCGTTGACATAGAAGTCCAAATACCCAACAGAACCGAAAATAGCTCCAACGTCTGCACTGACTGTTGCATGGCGAGGAACAGCGGTTGTTGCTGCCTTATACCATCCCATCTCCAGAAGCCGGAACGTCTGCCCGAGACCTAGTGATTTTTGTAGCATAGATGGATCCATCCATTCGATAGTTCTGATTAGAAATTCTTGGAATGATATTGATTCTGATCTTAGGGTGCCACCAGGAGCAGTAAACAGCCGATTGATTAAGATCATCCGCATGATGGGAGCACTAAATTGGAATTTATTATCGACTATCGTCAAGATTCCTGATCGTACGAAGTTATATGTAGCTGGTTCAGTGATTGGGTCCACACGAACGCATGACTCGGCATTACAGAGGAGCAGAATTCTTCGCAGAAGCTCGGTTTCTATAGGGCTGGGATTCCAGTTCTGAATCCAATGAAATGCGCGAGTTTTAGTTAGGTTTCTCTTGAAGTCTGCTGAGGTAAGGTCACGTAACATAGTCACTATGGCCGCAGGCCCATCACGATAATTGTGGCGTAGATATCTTAATGTAGTGCGGCAAAGACCTGCATGCCCGCCGGTTAAGCTAAAAATCGCATCTTGAACAGATTGCGGGATTTCAAAGTTGAGACTGCCTATGGTATGCCGATGTTCCACAAATCTTTCCACAAGCTCGTTAAATTCATCCCTTCTTAGGCGGAGTGCGTCCAGTCCAAGAGTGTAAAGGAAACTGATTGGGCTTATTTGTTGGATCATAAATGGGTCATATGAGGCCAGTAGAATGATGCGGAGAAAGGCATTCTTCTTGGTGTTAGACATCAATTCTTTCAACCTACCCCAAAAAAAAGGAGCAACATTGCCGTAGATTACTTGTGCCTCATCGATGATGATGCTCAAGCTCATGGAATCTTCACTGGCTGAAATTTCATCCCAGGTGTACCCGATCCGCGTCTGCCAGAAACGTTGGAAGGGTTCTTTGTTAAAGAGAGCATCTTCTCCCTGAATACCAGCAAGTGAGATATAATATGCCCTGTGACCCTGTGAAATGAGGCTGTCTCTGATCCATTGTCCAAGTGTGCTTTTGCCTGAATATGGTGGGCTGCGTATCAGAACAAAACGATGGTCCATCATATATTGTTCGATGAACTTCATCCGGTCAGGTGATATTATCACCATACTGTCCGGCCCTTCATCTGAATCGGAAGGATAAGAGAGGGGTTGCGTAGAAACATAGCGCACTAAATCATGTTAGTATTGCTTGTCAAGAGATGAGGATTTTGATGTGCATCCTCATGCCATGAAGGAAAGAAAGACAGAGGGGGGTAAGGCTTCCTCGAAGGTAAATAAGTGTTACTTACTAGCACTAGTCACTTTAACCACGACAGTACATTAGCAAATAGGCGTACTCAAGAAGGAAATGAGTCTCACTTACCAGGCCCAGGAGTCTTAATGATGATATGTGTGCGTCCTTGTACGAGAATATCGCCCTTGAAAACGTCGCTAATTGTCTTTCTTGGATTGAGTGCCTTGCAGTCATCCAGGTCTGAGTCCTTGACCTCGTCGGATGACTTATTCCATTTCCAAAGTTTGAGATGACGAGGATCGATATCTTTGAAACCATTTGGCTTCTTTATCTTGATGAGTTCTTTGAGCTCTCCAACCGTAACTTCTCCGTCAACCGTTACTGGAAAGCATTCGGCATCCGAGTCACTCCAGACTTGACAGAAAAGCCGGGGCATTTAGTGATAAAGGGGGGTGGGAAGGTGTGAAAGGGTGAAGGTAACAAGGATCCATGTGTATGTAGATGGGAGATGGGCTGAGAGATGTGAGAATGTAGTCTGGTTGCAGTGAGAATGTAGGCAAAAATCTTATGATAACCACAGGCCGAACGCTAGGCTCATGCCAAGCCTCTATGTGCTACATAACTCCGTCCAGATTACATAAGGCGCTACTGACTAGTGACTTATCGGCATTACCCTGAACTTGAATTTATGCGCTCAACGAGTTTGCGATAAAAGTCATAAAAGAAACCCTAGCAACTTTGTGAAGCCAGACTAAGCCAGACTAGCAATTTTGTAGTTCATGACAGAGTGTGTTGTTTAGTTTGGCTTGCACTAGCCCCTCGGTAGAGGATTGTTATTAGGTGTTTTAAACTGAGTAGTAAGTTTAACCCTAGTCCGATTGGTTTAACCCTAACAATCGGCTAAAATTAGTCTTGTTGGAATGTTCTGCCTGCGACTCTAGGCGGTTATTAATCATCATCAACAAATCTGGTTTTTCAAAGTAGATATGTGGCAGTAATAAGGATAAGAAGCCGGCTATCCGTTTCTCTCGTTGAGGGTTACTTTTAGGCTAGGGTTCTGCGATCTATAGTGGTAGTGGCTTTGGGTGGGGAGTCGAGAGGAGGCCAAGTTGACGAGTCGTGGTTGGGAAGAGAGGTGAGGTACCTAGGTGGTTACTTTGTGCATGACGGTTTCGAGGTTCCATGGCTTTGAGCACCCATGGAGGCCGTTGGGTTAGGTGTACACGGGTGTATTTTTGGCGGATGGGATAGTAGGTGGGAGAGGACTTCGTGGTTGGTGGTGGTCAGATTAAAAGGTCAAAAAGTGGGAGGTGGCATTTTCTCGGGGCCCTTAATATGATAAGAGCATCGGGTTGGTAAATATGACGACAAAGGAGAGCCGGAGCCAGATTACCGTACTGGGATTAGAAGCTTACGAGAGAACGCTAAGCTTTAAGGAAGTTAGTCAGAAAAAGAAACGTTACCCTGAACTCACTCCCTATGGGAAGCTTACAAATAATACTTTATACTCTTCATTGTATATGAACTGTAAGGGGTTGTAAGAGCGTCCGTGAACTCTTTTTGTTAGTTTAGTTAATGTTCTTATGGTTTTTTGAGCATTCCTTTTCTCTCTGCAAATTTTTGACACTTTAAGCAACCATGTTCGTGTCGATGAGCTGGAGGTTGCTTATGTACATACCTACGGCAAGTAATAGGTCGAACTTGATCTTATCACCAAAACTTGAGTTCGGCCTTAAGTATTTGCTCTTTATATGACTTTTTAGAGGATAATCCATCGACCGCAATTAACGCTATTGTAACTGACCCAGCGGTGGTTGTGGCATATGCAATGGCGGAAGTACCTTAACACTAGCGGACCGCTGCAGTCTGAGTCAAGACAGAATTGCAACCAGCGTTCATGAGCTTTGATTTGCCGATTGGCTCACATAGAGTACTCGGTGCATGTTTTTTATTGGGATTGGCCGACATTCAACCAAGCAGGTTTAGCCTTGGGGCAGGCGCTGACTCTGGAAGTCTGAAACATTACGCGGCATAGGGTTTCCAGTAGAAAGTATCTGAATCGAAGCATTGGGATCACCAAGGTCGTGCAGTCGCCATCTTCTTGGCGTGCGTACGAAGCCCTTAAGCTGTCTACCAGTTGGAGGACTCTGCTGTCGACTTCAATCAGTTCAGGAGCCTTATGTACGACAGAGACCTTGCTTAACTGCAGCGAGGACCCCACCATCCTCCCGCATCCTACCCATCCGCACCTCACGGCTATCTCTGCGTATTATCAGTTGTGATGTCAACATTAAACCCATTCAGAAGGAAGATGGCAGAGAATAGAGACCGTTCAGCTCGGTTTTCGCTGGAAGACTCACGCCCTCCTACATTATCTTCGGATGATGGTGCGTCATACCCCCTGGCATCATTGCAATCCCAATTGCATACAGGGATCTGTTGAGGCATAGTATAGTGAGAAGCTTTGCTTGAAGTGGAGGGAGAGCAAAGTTTGCTACAGGTTCAAGTTTTTATCCTCCCTTTGCTAACCTAGCGACGGTAATAGAGTTGGGTCCTACACAAACTATAACAACCACTAAATCTGCACCTCCTTCCATCATAACAACAGAATCAACATCAACATCAACCCTGACATCATCAACGAGCCCTCCCCGCATCCCCGCCCCAGTTTCATCTCGAGTAGCAAAACGACGATCCTTACCACCTCCTCCACCTCCTCCGGCTCGAAACGCTAGCCGACGAGTGTCTCCTGTCATTGAACCCCGCCCAGCCCCACCACCGCCACCGCCCTCTCCTCCATTGGCTACCGTTGAGCCCGCAACTGAGGGGGACCCATTCGAACAGGCTTCGGAACCTTCAGAACCTTCGGATGACGATGAGAAGGTTGTTGTGAAGGACAAGGATGAGGAGGATGAGGAACCATCGGTTATCGTACCATTTCCACTTCCACCTCCGCCATTATCAAGGACACCCTCAGAAAGGCAGAAGGAAAGAAAGGCGGGGGGATTTAGGCCAAGCCCAGGGGCCCTGAACCCGTTCCGAAAGCCCTCCGACCCTGTTCCAAACAAGCGGCAGTCATTTGATATTTCTACTATACGATTTGGGACTGGAAATGTAGAACCAGTGGTAGATAATGAGGCACACCGGGCGCCGGTACGGCAAAGCTTAGATGTGGATGCGTTCAAGAGGTTGATATTGACAGGGACGATTGACCCAATTGAAGACGGTCCAGGAAGTGGAAAGGAAGCTCAACTGCCAGATAACGCGGAGACAAGGTTCCTGGGGGTTATGATTGAGGAAATGGGCCCCGTTGTGAATGGCGATCTCAAGAGCTGCGAAGAGGCTATTTCTTCCAATTCTGAAGTAGGGAGTGTTCGGACTGAGAGCATTGGTGAGACCCCACTAGCTCGCCAAGATGCATCAGCAGTGATAATGGAAGCCCCAATAGCAGAACTCCCGCGAACAACCCCCACTCCCCCTCCCACTCTCAATATGACATCCACATCTTCTGCAAGAGTCAAACCCCCCCCACCTCGTCCTCGCATTCGTCCGTCAGGATCACCACACTCCGGCTCATCATCATCTATACAACAAATAGCTTCTCCCGCATCCTCTTCGACTACTTCTCTTGCAACACCAATACCTAGCACCCCGCCTTCTTCACTCCCCCCCTTAGCAATCTCTAGTGTGCCGGGGGCCTACTTGGATACAAGGCAGCCATTTTTACCTACACCTTCACTCGAGGAAAGGGCTCAAAGCCCAGAAAATGTTCCCTCGCCATCGGTGCTAAAGAAGCCACTCCCACCGTCACCACCGCTATCAAGGATGGATTCAAAGAGACGGAGCACTTTATCACCACCATCTATGGCTGCTGGGAGCCTTAGTAGGTCGAACTCGGCAAGTAGGAGGCCGCCGCCCCCCCCCGCAAGGAAAGCGCAATCGAGTAGCTTTACTTCACCAACATCGGTTCCAGCTATGGGTGCACCGACAGTAGCAATTGATACTTCACCTCCGCCTGCCGATGGATTGCCAACTTCGGCGAAACCGTTCTCCCCACCGCCACCACCGCCTAGAGGGACTAGACGGAAGGGAGCACTGGGAGAATCGAGTAGTCTGACATCACCACTTGGGGGGCTACCACCACCAATATCGATATTACAACTAGGGCTGGAGGTTGAGAGGTTAGGGGGAGGGGATGTGATTAGTACGGAACCTATCACTCCAGGAACATGGGCGGGGGGGAAGCATGAAGAGGATATATTGGCAGACTTGGAGAGTTTGCAGAGGGAGGTGGATAAGTTAAAAGGGATGGTGGAGGGTAGGAGTGGGGTGGTGTTATGAGGAGGTGATGGAAATGGTGTAAAATTGGGGCGATGTTGTGGGCAACCCGGGTGTTTGGGTTCGTGTGCTTTGTGTTTTGTATTTTATTGCAGTTCAACGGGTGGGGAGAATTGATTATTTGTTTGGCAATATCATCATACCTGCCAAGGCCCAGTTGTAAGAAAGTAAGGTAGACTCGAAAGGGCAATGCCCTCCGGCCTAGTAATTCGTAACCGTTCAGACTCGGACTCCAAGGCATCAACACCTACGCAGCTTGTCCCTGACATCAATCCTTCTATATGGAGACATCACACCGTGAAAAATTGAATGTGACTGACACTGGTCACAAGCACTAAACAAGCATACCCTACGGGGTTCAAGATCAAAGATGTATACTAGACTATACCCCTCATTTCATGTCGTATCATGAGACTTGCTTTGTTTCTCAAGTAAGTGCAGATAGATACCCTTCTTTATTTTGCCTCCTGCATGCCCTTGAAAGCTTCCGCTGCTCTACAGCTGTAGCCTTGTCTAGCTATGGCATATACCCTCCCCACGAGTTCCTTTGACACAAACTACAAACGATACATGATAGAAATCTCTCACGTGAACGATCCAGCGATGAATCCTGTAATTGTCATGCGAGCATAAGGCTGACATGGGCTTTCATTTTAGGCTATGTTTGCAGGGTTTCACCCCTGTTACGTGGTTGAACGAACGTTGATCTCCTGGGAAGCAGATGAGGCTTCCAGGCATTGCTCTCCAATGGGCTTTTTAGCTGACTGGTTCCCTTGGTACAGGGTGCCGGTGAAGTGAATATTTATTTATTCTCTTATGACTTGGGGAATCGCGGCGTTCGTGCCTTCCATTGAGCATTGGGAAATTTTTATCCTTTTTTTTCGGCGAGGTGGCTGTATTGAGTGTGGATTATGTTTTGCTGGGGATTGCGGATACAAATCTAGAATGGACTTTATAGGAACAGCAACTTCACAACCCCCCTCGCGCCCGCCTTCTCGTGCTACAGTCGAGACAGTCAACACAGTCAACGGTAAATTCTCATCCCTTGCCAGTTCCCAGACTTGCTCTTCCCGCAACTCAACCCGATTCAATGATCATAGATCGTCCCGCATGTCTCCCCATTTCCATTTCCATTTCCATATCTTTCCCTTCCACCCTCCCACATGAGCGTATAAATATCTAACTTTAAATAAAAGGTAACTTCAATCTCAATCACCGGCCAACACACGGGAGTACAAAAGCCCCAGAGTTGAAATGGCACAATGAGTATGACAAGGAGGGCGAGCTTAGGCCGAGGGTGTTTATGGTTGAGTATCATAAGAAGGATGTGGCGCAGCAAGTGCGGCGGGTGACGGCGAGAGAGTTTAAGGAGTTAGAGGAGTTGCGGAGTGTATATCGTACTGTGAGAATTTAATTACGATTCTGTCGGGGTGAAGTGTTTGGCTGATTGTGGTTATGATGAATAGGAACGGAGTGAAGATACTATTTTGCGAGTGTTGTACGTCCCGTGTAATCCCATCTTTTGAGGAATATATGTACTAACTATGCAGTAGCCACATACAAAACTGCTCCTGGGGCGAACATTATCTCATGCGGAAACACGCTTTCGACGCACATCATGCACCGGGGATACATACCTCCAGCGGGAATAGCAGCACTAGGCCAACTGACTTTGATCGATGGGTAAAGGAGCGTAGACCTCCCCGGCGATTGGGGAAGTTGATGATGAGCTCCCGCGCGTGGAGGACATATTCGGACCCGTGGAGAGGAGTGGCCAAGACGGCGTTTGGGATGGATTATATGATGGCTTATTCGTGCAAGGAGGATGAGGATCAAAGAAGGTGGACGCTCGGGGAAGATGGGGAAGCCGGGGTGGGGAATAGGGATATAGTGCTGGGGCTGCAGGGGTTTGATGATGAGGGTATGTAGTCGTTCCATCTAAAAGGATGGTGGGGAGATGGTGGAGACCTTATAGTCATAGAAGCCTAATTTATGGGGGATGGGCAGATAATACAATCCACGCATACAATATCTACTCTCAACGACTCGCCGTCTACGTCCAATACAAATACCGTACCCCTCCAGCCCCTGACCCTGACCTCGTCTGTCCCTATGGGAATAACCCCCGCACGTTCGTCAAGCGCTACGACAATGGCAACACAATCCTTATTATCGACAACTCCCACACCAACTCTATCTATGACACCTTAATCCCCGCGAGAGGCCATCTTGAATCCAAATGGCGCCGACTCCCATTTACTGTCACGAGCCCCTTCGGTGGAATAGAAGCCGACACAGAAGCCCACATTAACATGCACTGTATGAAATCCATCGTCCGGGATATCTTCAAGGCTGTGGTAATCACCTGGGAAAAGGTATTAGAGGTTAGCTGGGAACACGTAAGTATTCTCGAGGACGCGATTTATGAGCAACCGGCGGATGAGAGTAGAGCGCCGGAGTTATGGAAAAATAGTGCGTATTGGAATAGATATGAGAAGTTGATGTTTTATCATGTGGATACGATGAATGATATGAGGAGGTATTTAAGGGAGTTTGTGGATAGAGTGGGGGATTCAGGGAGTGAGGCTGGGGGAAATGGGATTGTTGGGGGAGCTATTGGCCCTGCGGGGGTGGGGGAGAAGGGGGCATGGTTGGAAGAGTTACCAGCGGATTTCGACAAGTTGGGGAATTTGATCCAGGAGGATTTAGTGAAGCCGACGGCGAGTTTGTCGGAGTTGGTGAGTCAATAGGCAACTCCCTAGTTTAGTGACACCGAAGCTGATGCCAGAGATAGATGTATCGCTCTGTCGCCATCCGCGATTCCCGTGCCTCCCTCCAACTTGGCTCCTCCATGTGGCGCCTCTCCTGGATAACCTTCATC
Source organism: Terfezia claveryi (assembly GCA_015179025.1). NCBI lineage: Eukaryota > Fungi > Ascomycota > Pezizomycetes > Pezizales > Pezizaceae > Terfezia > Terfezia claveryi. The sequence continues at coordinate 163,433 of WHUX01000038.1, read as the reverse complement.
TTCCTTCCTGCAACCTTCATCGTCGGCTTTTTCGGCATGAACGTCAAGACGTTCGCTGGAGGGAGCACACCAGACATAAAATGGTTCTTTATTGCTTTACCTCCGTTCTTCGCTGTGGTAATTATTGGATGGTATCTTCTTAAGCACCTACTTGCCAAAAACCGCCGCGCACCAATCCAGCGCGGCCTCTATGAAGCGCTGTATACGCACCTTGAGGAGCAGAATCCGTCACTTTGGACGAGACAAGGGCCAAGGGAGTATGTAGTCCCAGCGGACTGGGCGAGCAAGGTCAAGTGGAGGTTGATTAAGTATTGGGCGAAGGATGATAGTAGTGCGATGAAGCCAGGGGCTGTGAATGAACCGATGGGGGGGTGGGAAAGGATCAAGCGGGGGTTGATGGAGAGGTGGACGAGGGAGATTAAAATTGTGAAGGAGCTTGGGCCGGGGATTGGAACAAGGAGGTTGTTGGGAGGGGAGGAGTTGGAGTTGGGAGAAGTGTTGACAATGGAGAATCCGAATTCGGAGAGAGCGCCGATGGGGAGGGTGATTGTGACGGATGCGGATGGGAGGGGGCGGGAGGGGCCAGCGGAGGAGGGCCAGAATGTCGAACGGAGGAGTGTGGCGGTGGGGTCGCCCACAGGGGAGAATGTGGTGTTTGCCTCGGCATTGGCATCGCCGGGGGCGGATGAGAATAGTGAGATTTTGGTGGAAGAGAGGAGGGAGGGTGAAGGGGTGACGGAGGAGGAAGGGGGGATTACCCAGCTAAGTGGTAAGGGGGTTGACGGTGACGCAGTTGTTTCATCGTCAGCATGAGCGTGAGCATGAGTGCGAGAAGGGCAGAGAACGGATTAAATGAATTTTGCATGCATTTGGGATCATGGACATATTTTTTGGTGGGAACGATATACTGTACATATAGTAGGATACCATTTACGACTTGATGTAATTGTATCATTGTATGAGAATATAACGCGATGCATACTTATATTTATCGATATATAATTCCTGGGTTCGAATGGACGTGTACCTACCAAAGTTCAGGGTAAATTTCATTATCCACCATGATGGATCTCAGTCAGGTACATGATATACTTGGTTAGGTTTCATGGCCAAGACCGACGTAGAAACCAATAATACCTTGAATACAATAGATTTGGAATCCAGCTCCTCAGCTAAACAACCTGTATTTTCACCCTGCTGCTTGAAAGTGTTACAGCTGCGGAAAAACCGTTTCACCCGGTGCAAGGAGATTTTTTTCTTTTTCTTTTTTTCTTTTCTTTTTTTCGCGGGTTAGAGACCACACCTCTCTCTGGTCGTCGTGTCGTGTTTTGTTTGGGTTCAACTGGCCCATGGAACGAATTTACTCAACTCCCGCACATCCCCCACCCACCTTCTTTACCGACCAAAAATTTTAAATTCTACTTTTTCAGGGTAACCCCCCCCCCCCCCCTCCCCTCCCCCCAAAACCACCCCCGGTCCGTCCCTGCCTCCCCTGGTAGTAAATAGTTAAATTATCCACTCCCCTCCTAGTAAACGGTTTGCTTCTTTTTTTCCCCCTTCCCCTCCTCCTCCACCATCTTCCTCCCTATCAATCAAACAATCGTAAAATCACTGAGGGTTAGTGGGTAATTCTAGGTTTTCAGGTTAATAAATTAATCAAGAGTGCTTTATACAAATAAATAGGCGTTATCTATTCTCAGCTTCCCTCTAGAAAATTGAAAGCAAAAGCAAAAAAAAAAGCCCTGCATACCCACACCACCTTTCTCACTGCTTTTTCTTCTCCTCTACCTGCACGTCTTCCACTCCCCGCCTCCCCGCCTCCCCACCAACCCCTCCGCAAGCAAGACCCCCCCCCCCCCCCCGCATAACCAAGCCGGCCACCAAACACACCACACCACGATTTGCGTCCATATACCACTCACCCACAACCCAAAGCTCGCCTCCCTCAGCAGCTCCTCCATCCCCACACCCCAATAACATGCAATCCCCACCAACGCCATCCCCGGACTCAAGCACTGCAGCACCACATACATTGCCCCCCTTACTATCTTCCCGTTCCCCTCAACGGGAATAAACGTCAGCACCGTGCTCCCCACGCCCACGCCTGGCACGAGGGAGAAGTTGAGTGTAGCCAATGCCGAGAGTGCCATTCCGAGGAAGAGGAGCGAGAAGCATTTAATCAGCTTTAATTGCCACTCGCGGGTTGATGCTGGGTCCACGCTCCCCCGCCTCCAGCTCCCCCCAACCTTCCCCACCATCCCAGGCCTCCAAACCAAAACCAGAACCCAAACCAGCCGCCTTCTCTCTCCTACTTCCTCACTAGATCCTCGCCATCGATGTCTCTACCCTCTCCACTATGCGATTCAACGACCCCCGCCCGCGTTTCTGCATGCTCATCTACTCCGGGATCCACTATGACGCGCTCACTCTCTCACCACTCAACAGAGTACTCTTTATTCCTGCAAAACCCAGACAAGGATACGTGTATCTTTGACAGGGACGATCAGGGCATCCTACAAGCGGCTATGGAGCTGGTGAGGAAGTTGAAGCAGAGGAAGTATTTCACGGATACCAAGAGGTTTACTTTGAGGTATGGGGTGTGTGGATTGGGGCTGGTAGGGGAGGATGCGGCGAGGGCACATGCGAGAAAGACGGGTCATACAGAGTTTGGAGAGTTCTGAAGGGGAATGGCTTTTTTTTCTTTTCTTTTTTTCTCTTCTTTCTTTTTTCGGTGCAGGATTTTCTTTTGTTGAAGGTAAATGAATGATACATACGGAGTACCTCCACGTCCATCCAAACACATACATTTGACCCCTTTCAGTTAGCCCAGCCATAGCGATTTCAGCTTCTTGTGCCTTTTCCTTTCCTTCTTGAGGCATCTACACCTAGGAATTAGATACCAATGAATAAATTGTAATTGAGGGGCTCCAGGGGGAGAACGCAGGGGAGGGGAGGAGAGTATCCCTGACCTGGCGCCATAGAAGGCTTTATTTCAGGGTAAGTTACCTTTCATGCCCACCCCCCCGCCCCCTCCCCAACACACACGGGCTTTGTAGTCTGGTAAGTTTATATTTAAAAAAAATAAAACTTCCTCTAATAAATGAAGCCAAGTTTTCTCCAACTCTAGTTTTGGTTTTTTCTACTCCGCCATAACAACCTTTTTAGAAGAAACTTGAAAAACACATTTCTTCAAAATTTTTGTCTTAATTAAGCCCACTCCACTGGAATTGAAACATTAAAAGAAAATGACAGAAAAAGAAATATACGTCCGCTTAAACACTCATGACTCCACTATATTCCCCCACCCCACCCCTGTCACCTCCTCACCACCTTCTCATACTCCCTCTCCTTCCTCGCCTCCGCCTCCCTCCACTCCCCCTCCACCCTCTCCACCTCCAACCTCGCCAAATCCCGATCTGGCGGTAACCCTTGATACGCCTTAACCTCGCCCTCAAGTCTCACCACCCCGTCCTTGAGCTCTTCGATGCGCTTCTCCTCGTCAGAGAGCGCCTTGATACTGATGGTTGATAGTCGCTCTTGGTGTGGTATGGTGCGGGAGAGAGTGCCGATGCGGGAGGTGTATTCGTGGGATTTTTGCGTGAGGTGGTGGATTGTTTGGGTATTTTGGAGCGTTTTGGTTGTGATGGAGGGGGAGGGCAGGGGGAGGATTGTGAGGGCGGTTAGCGCGGAACGGGAGCAATGGTGTTGGTGGGTGAGGCGGTGTTGGAGGGTAGTGAGTTGGAGAAGCTGTTGGTGAAGATGGGTTTCAGTGGTGGTGAGGGCGGTGAGGGTGGTGGCGAGGGCGGTGGCGATGGAGGTGGTGCTGGTGGTGGGGATGGATAGAGCGACAGTAAGCAGGGAGAGGGACTGTAGTGCTAGAAGGCCATCGGGGGGGAGGGAGTCCGCGAGGAGGGTTAGTGCGGTTGGGGGGGAGGATTCAATTGCGTCCTTTTTGCGAGAGGTTAGTTGGTGGTGGTTGAGGGAGGGGGTAAAGGGATGGGGGGTTGTACATGGCGTGCTTTGAGTTCCCCGAGTGCTTTAGCCTCGACTCGCCTCCTGAGAGAGAGCTCTTCGTTGGCGGTTTCGTTGAAGGTGGATAGTGCAAGGAGGACCTTCAGGGTATCGGAGTTGCGCTCAAAGGGAGGGGGGGGTGTGGGTGGTACTGCGCTGTGAGCCATTGATCGATGTAGGCCCAGTCCTTTGCTTGTGTGGGGGAAGGGGGGGTTGCAGTTGGTATTAGAGTTGAAATATACACGCGAGGGGGAGGTACCTTCAAGGGCTTGCTGGCGGGCGGCGGAGGGGGAGAAGACGGCGGAGGGGGACCAGGATTGCTGGAAGTTTGGGTTCATTGGTGGTGGGGATGGCTTATAGCTTTAATGGCGATTGTTTATTGTTTTTTGCTTTAAGGGAGGGGTGCAGCTATATGATTATATACCTGCGATCTAATTGAATACATCTGATCTAATCGAATCTAATCCAAGTATCTAATCTAATCTAATCTAATCTAATCTCATCTAATCTCATCTCATCTCATATGGTTTCAGCCCTCATCTTTTCGCCATGTGTCATCTTCCAGCAGCCCCGTTGCCTAAACTCCCAAACAACCAATTCATATGTGTGTTTATATACAGACGTAGGCACCTGCTCAGCATCTTCTTCTGCCTCCACAGCTGAATCTTTGATGCCTGATAACTAGCAGAAGCAGGTGGACTCTTTATTACTTGCCCGTCCTATATCCTAGAGCTCAGCTTGAGATTGGGTGAAGCTTCTTCCACTTCGGCCGGAGCTGAAGAGTTGGACTGCTGCTGCTGACTATCATCTCTCTCTCACGCCTCCTTCTGAATACAAGTGACTTCATCTCCTGCCAGCTCTAATCCTCCTCTGCTGTTCCTCTCTGACCTGCACTTGAAACGTTCTGCACCAACACATCCCACCATCGCAACATCAGCAAACAACTCCAACACCATAATGAAGCTTCCCCTTCGGAAGTTCGCCTTCGCGGCCGCTTCCCTCCCCTTCCTCTACCCTTCCCTCACCGTCGCCTCCGACCCCCCCGCCGCAGACACCACCCTTCCCGTGCAGCACCTCCTCGACTCCGCCAACGCTCTCTTCGCCGCCGGGGACATGTACGGCGCCCTTGACAAGCTCGACGCCGCAATCAAAAAAGACCCCCAAGACTACCTCACTGTCTTCAAGCGTGGCGCCACATACCTTTCCCTCGGGCGCCTCTCCCAGGCCAACGCAGACTTTGACATAGTCCTCACACTCCGCCCGGGGTTCGAGTCGGCACTCTTGCAGCGGGCAAAGATCAAGACAAAGACTGGGGACTGGAAGGCGGCAAGAAAGGATTATGAGGCTGTGGGGGGAAAGACAGAGGAAGTAGCAGAGCTTGCAGCAGCAGAGAAGGCGAGCAAAGAGGCGCGTATGGCGGAGAAGAGAAAGGACTGGGAGGCATGTATAAGCAATGCAGGTATAGTCTTACAACTAGCACCGCAGCTGGCGGAGGTCAGGGGACAGAGGGCAAGGTGTAGGTTGGCGAGGGGTGATACGTTGGAGGGGTATATCTATTCTCCCCCTCTCAATACCGCACAATCCCCAACGAGCACGGTTTGCTAACATTTGCTACAGTATCTCCGACCTCCAACAACTTGCCATCCTCAACCCCACCCTCACAGAACCCCACATTCATGTCTCCTCCCTCTACTTCTACGCCCTCGGCGAGCCCGAGCCTGCCCGCGAACAACTCCGGCACTGTCTAACCTTTGACCAAGACAACAAAGCCTGCAAGGCCCACCTCCGCAAGATCCGTACCATGGCCAAATCCATCGAAAAAGTCAAGTCCCTCCAAGACAAAAAACTGCTCTCCTCGGCCATAAAACTCCTCGTGGGCAGCGACGGCCTCCTCGACAAAGCGCGCTCCGAAATTAAATCCCTCACCTCTAAGGGATACCTCACCCCCTCCGCCGGCTCAGGCCTCCTCACCACCCTCCTCACCCTCATCTGCGACTCGTATGTCTCCCTAAACAACCACCACCTCGCCACGCCCTACTGTGACGAACTTCTCACCTACTCACCTACCTCTCTTCCCGCGGTCCTCAATAAAGCAAAACGCCTCATCGAAAAAGAGCAGTACGATCAAGCGACCATCCTCCTTGAAAAAACCCGAGAACAACACCCCAATGACCAGCGCCTACTAAACCTGAGCCGGGAAGCGCAGATGATGCTCCGACGGAGTAAATCGAAGGATTACTACAAGGTGCTAGGCGTGCCTAGGGACGCGAGCGAGAAGGAGATTAAGAAGGCGTATAGGCGGTTGGCGAAGGAGTGGCATCCGGATACGTATCAGGGCGATCTGGGGAAGGAGGATGTCGAAAAGAAGTATGCGCAGATTGGGGAGGCGTGGGAGGTTTTGGGGAATGAGGAGTTGAGGGCGAGGTTTGATAGGTATGTGATGAACCAACCCCCGTAGTGTGTGGATGGTGAGTACTGATGTGAGTCTTTGCGTGTCTATACAGGGGCGATGATCCAAATGACCAAACCCAGCAAAACCCCTTCGCCCAGGGAGGTCATCCTTTCGGAGGTGGGTTCCATGGCTTCCCGGGAGGAGGCCAGCAGTTCCATTTTAGACAGGGTGGTCCCTTTGGTGGTGATGGAGGAGGGTTTAAATTTCACTTTTAGAGCGGGCTCTGGTGATTAAGTTGGGTTTTTCTTTTTTTTTTTTTTTTTTTTTTTTGTGGATCTAAGATCTATATACTTTTTTTTTTGTTGGTTTTGTTGTTGGTTTTCTTTTAGAGTAACTATTCATGGAGGCTGGTGTAGGAAGTGAAGGTAATGAGGTCGGGAGCAAGTGTCTGTACATGTAATATATCTAGAATTCCAAACCCCCCCCACGTAGTAAGTTAGTATTGCCTGTGGGTGTGTATGTGCCAACCAGTGTATGTACTGTATACATACATTATTGGCGGAAAAATTGTAATTTAAAAAACGATGTTTCTAAACCACCTCCTCCCCCACCCTCCTGTTTTATATTTCTCAATTTCGTGACGATTCTCTGGTATGCATTTACGGTAGCTGGCTGACTAACTCTCCCCTTCCCTTGAATATCAAGCCACGCACATTAGGAAAAGTAAGTAAATATGTTTTTTTTTTTTTTTTTTTGGAGGGGGATTATTAGGTTCTTGTAGGGTTAATTTTTTTGGTGAGTGGGAATGATATGTGTGATGTTGGGGGCGAAAGTCGCTGTTGTTTAATATACATTTTTTGTATGTACTGTAGGTATGTATGTATGTATGTACCATATATATATGTTCTAAGCCACTCGCGAGCAATTTATTTAATTTACTGCCTTTGGTACATAACGCACTTGAATTTATAATTTTTAAATATAGACACATTGAGCGAGTTCAAGTTGATCTAAACTTATTGATATGCTCCATGAGCTCTGATGGAAGAATATAAATGGTTCAGTCATATCATATGAAAAAGACCCCATATGGTACGTTTGGGATTGTTCCATTAGAACATACAGTATATATAATGGTACAGTAAGTTTACAAACTCATATAGTAGAAGTAATAATAATAATAGGTATTATTAGTCAGAGTCTGTGATATGATATTTGCAATTATTCAGGATTATAGCTCACCAACCTTACATATTACGACCTGAATAGGAGTAATTAAATATAAAAAAAAAACCTCGTGCAACACCTCAAGACCAAAGTTGCTTGATAGAAGTTATTATAACAATCCCGTCTCAACTAAATGGAAAGTCTAGTGGGGGGGGGTTCGGTACCAAAAAAAAAAAAAGTTCCTATACCAGTCGTTTGCTGCCGATAGTTCTCTCTATAAATGAGTTTGAAATTGACTCATTCTTTTGTCATACATACACTGTACCAGAGGCGGTAACTTCTCGGACCCTAGCTGAACGGACACAAGGTTGGAAACTCCTGGATAATAATAGCCCAATTATTCTGCAGGATCACTTCAATCAACCCCGGAAGCCTAGTTGTATGTATCTAATGTAGCTCTAGTTAGGTATATTTTTTTTAATTAAATTCAAGTACCTAACGTTTATGTACTAAATGCAGTAATTAAATGACTTTGCCGGCGAAGCAGCCCAGAACATATATATAGAAAGAATGTTAATTTAAAACTAACTTACTACTTACTGTACTTAACTTTTATATACAATGAAAAAAATGAAAAAAAAAAAAAACAATACAAAAGTGTTATATTTCAAAAAAAAAAAAAAAAAAAAAAAACCTTCCGGGCGGGTTGAACTGAGGTAAGTTTCAGGGTAACGCTTTTTCATACCCATCTCATCATCATCATCAACCTAAAGCCACCTTACAATAGAAGAACATGATCATATATCGGCCAGTCATACTTTCCTTATTTATCCTTCAACATACCCCTTCATTTGTATGGTATGTCCCGTAAGTACTAACTAAGCTAAGTATCCTATTCCTATATCCTATACTATAGTATACTCCCAATGTCATGGAGTATAGAGTATAGGGTATTTTTTTTTGTTTGGGGGGGGAGGTACCCTTCTTTTTTTTTCTGTCGATAATAAAGCCAGGTGGCTAGCTAAGGCTTCCCCTTCCCCCTTCCCCTTCCCCCTTCCCCCCTTCTTCTCCTCCCCTCTCCCCTTCGGTGCTTAGGGGGTGATATCCCCTTTTTTTTTCTCTTCTCTTTCAAGCCGAAAACAACGGCAACAGCAGCGGCAACGGCAGCGGCAACGGCTAACAACAGGAGGGAGAAAAAAAAAAAAGCCACCCTTAATAAACGCACCGCACAGCACAAAAAAAACACACCCTCAACAAAAAGAAAGAGAGAGGAAAAGGGGAAAAATAAATTGAGAAAAATCCAAACCCCAAACCCCTTCAAGATTAAAAAAGAAATTTTAGAAATGAACAAGAGCCCCGTCCACTTCAGCTAACATTACAACATTCCCCCAACTTCTTCCTCAGCCCCACCTTCCCCTCCCCATCGATCTGCCCCTCCTGAATACTCCCACAGCTACACGTCTCCTTATGCCTTACACTCCCCTTCTCTCCCTCACCCTCCTCCCCCCCGTCCCCATCCTCCTCCTCCTCTTCCTCACTAGTACTCCCCGCGCTCCCCGGCGGCGAAACCTCCACACTCGTACTACAACAGCCACCCTTCGAATTCTCCACCAGCGCACCCACCTTCGCAATCCCCACAGCCTTCACCATGCCCTGCGGATGCGCCAACAACGTCGACCTATTAAACAGCTGTGTACTCGGGGGCACATCAATCGCTGGGTTCCTATCAAAGAAATTCACCGGCTTCATCATAACTCTAATAATCTCGACGGGCATCACTGGAAAATCCTCAATCCTCGGAATATGATTAATTCCAAACTGGACCCATACGACAATATCTGTATCCTTCACATTATCACGTCTACTCGCATACGTCCTGACTCCATCCCCGCCATGGGATTGATTCGTGAATTTCCCCGCAGCGTACAGTTCCCCGTCGCGATAGCTAGTGACGTATATCGCCTGGTCAGCAAACTCGCATCGTTTATAATGCCAGCTATCCTTGTCCGCGAGCATCTTTTGGAAAGGGGGAGCGACGATTTTGTAGCTGACGGGCTTCCCATTTACAGGATTCTTCTTGTACGAGTTTTGTATGATAAAGCGCCGGTTTTTCTCCGTGTCGGTGTTGATGCCGCACGAGTTTGTGATGACGGTTTCTTTGGTGACGTACCCTGTGCCATAGGGATTAGTTTTGGGGTCACGAGAGAGCGGGATTGCTTCGTCGTAGACAAAGCGGTTTTCGTGGCCATCGATGGCGGGGTCGACTCGCAGCGAGAAGATATGTTGGTGATGTTGCGCCAGGACACCTGGGTGGACAACGGTTCCCCAACCGGGGGTATCTTCAGGGGCAATATCGTCGTCGATAGGACACGTCGAGAGCACCCCTGTGGCGCGGACTTCGTAGGTAACTTCTCCCGCCTGGTTAAAGATCCATGCGAGGACATATTCGTAATTGGCGACCGTGATGATGGATTGGATTACCAGTTCTCTATTTCTGACAACTGCGGCTCGGCCAGTACGGTAGTTTGTGTGTTTCCAGCCAATTCCCGCGTCTTGCTCGTGGATGCAGATGCAGTTTTGCTTGTGGACGGGCTTGCCCTGGTCGTCGGAAATGTAGCCGCTGAGGTAGTGGATTGCACCGAGACAGTCACAGCCGAGGGTGAGGTTGTTTGCCATTAACCCGGCTCCCTTCATATATCCATTAGCATACCTTGTATAGATTCACAAAAGAAGCCAGAGGACCTACTACATCCCCAAAATCAAACGCAGCCTTCTTATGATACGGTGGCCTCGGATCCCCATAAGGAATATTCATATCTGACAACGACAACCGATAAAACAAGCTCCTATTATCATAGAAAACATCATATAGTACCATTCCCTCCCTACTATTAAATCCGATTCTAAACCTCCATTTCTGCCAATTCATAATTTTGCCTGTTCCACTCGCGTCGTCACTTGTTACAGAGAACGATGCGCCCTTGGGTTGCACGACCTGAAGGGGTTTGAGGTCGGTTCGCAATTTAGGCTGTAGCTCGGGGATGTACTCGTTCGTGGGCTGAGGCTTCCAGGGCTGAGTTTCGTGGGCTGTCGTAAAGTCATTTCCGGTGGGGAGGGCGTCTATCCGGGTGACTTTCTTTGTACGGCCATCCATTACTGGGGAGATAGCTAGAGGCAGAGCATAGTGGCAGGAATCGGGCTGGTCGATGGGGCGAACATAGAGAAAGCATTGGAATTGGCGTTGTGTATCTTCGAGATCATCGGTTCCTATTAATGTGGTCAGTTAGCGAATTGGCACCCCATTGCACATGTACGCAATCGGGGGGACAAACCATAAGTCCATGGATCGCAAGTAACCATCATAGTTTCCGGTAACTTCAACTTCTCAATTTCCGCCTTCACCCATTCATCTTCCAGGCAAAGTTTTTCCACCAGCGAGATTTCCGCAGCGTCCGCAGGCCCGTGGACCTTGCTGCCTTGCCGTATGTTTGATTCCACCTCCTTGGAGTCGAGATTCACAATAGACTCGAAGAACCTCTCAGCCCCTCGAATATAGTACGGAATGTAAGCCCTCCTCGACGGCCGTGGTCCAGGACCCTCTCCATTGTTCCAAGCCAGATATTGTTCCTTTTCGGGCTCGTGAAGCGTAATCGCCTTGAACTGAAGATCGATATTCGCCGGGTATATAGAGCGCAGGACACTGGCGCTCGCAGTGATCTCACGTGGTGTCAGCGGTGAAAGCGGGTGGTGTGGTCGAAAATCGGCCGAGCAAGGAATGGGCCCCATTCTTTCCCAAAGCGTGTACTACGAGTCCGGAAACTTCGCAAGCAATTGAGCACCAACGAGATGTTTAATCCAACCGGAGAAAAGGCCTACCGCAAGTAGATGAAAAATATGGCGAGTTCTGGCGTTTATGTGCTTATTGCGAGCCCCTGGGCAAAGCTATCGCTATGTATCCCAATGTGCAAATATTCGAGTGGCGGCACTTCCAGAAGAGTATAGCTGCTGAATGCAACGGCCCTCCGTAATTGGGGCAAGACAACTGCAGCTTAGGGCTCACTCGCCGTTACCTCGGCCGGACGCAGCCCGTAGGTAAGGGCTGGAGAATCTTCCGGCGGCTCGAGACCGAAGTCCGGGGTAATACGGGGCCTTGCGACTTCCCGAGCCTCAACAGCTTTCGCAAGTGGGCGAGAGGCGGCGAGCTGCTGCGGGGGAAGGGGAAGCGTTGCAAGGACGATCGCGAGTCGGTCAACCAGCAGATTGGACCGGGAGCTGGGCGAAACAAGAGCTGGACTCGAGAAACAAAAGCCCGGTGTATACAACCAACCAGGCCAGGCCAAGTAGGGACGTACAGAGCAAGAAGGCACGCCAAGGATGCTGACTGTACGCGGCCGTCCTAATTGGAGCTGTGGCTTTTTCTCTTGTCCTTCGGGTCGAGACACGGGCACAGCGCAGGTCATGGGCGTGCCTTATATAGATCTCACGTCTCGATTGGGCTCATAATGCGCTGGGGAACCCACCTTCGCCAGCCCAGGACGTACAGGCGTCGAGCCTTGCCGAGATTGAACGTCTACCGGGGTCACTGGGATAGAGTTCTAATTGTGGTTTTGTTTTGGGGAGGGGGGGGGCCCCCGGGATGGCCAGCTGCCTACATTCTGTACCTATTTTGCCTGCTCTGCCCGCTCTACCGTACCTGCTCTGCCTCTTTGCCCACTCTACCCACTCTACCTACTCTACCTAACTACGGCAAAGAGAGGGGGGGTTAACTTTGTACATACAAGAGAGGGCAGAGTCGCGACTCGTCTTGGCGCTGCTGTTGGGACATTGAAAGGTCCGAGGAGGCGGACTGCATCAATGTGGGTTGAATCGACAGGGCAGAGGAGGGAAAGAGGGAAGGAGGGGGCCATGGCCATCGGTGCTTTGCTTTGCTTTTCGGCGTAACTTGGACTGGCCGGGCTGGCCAATAGAGGGAGAGGGCATATTGCATGCAGTACGTGCAGATGAGGTGCCCTGTTAATTATTCGCAGCTTGCTTGCGGTGTCGCAGAGCTGCCGGTTCGTCTGGCCACGGTCACTCGCCATCCATTGCAGCATAAGGCTCGGGACAGGCCCCTATAAGCATTCTCTTCTCGTGATATTTGGCGCGGCGTGGTATGTACGTAGGTATGTATGTACCTAGTTCCCTCCAGCCCGGCCGCCGGACCAAGGCAGAGCCGGGCCCTTCGAAAAGAAAAGACAGCATTACATATTGCTTCGTCCCCCGATCCATCATGCCTCTTTCATACCTCTTAACGCAGTCCTCCACCGCCTCTCTTTGCACTCTTCCCCATCTATTCTGCTCCAGCTCATAGCGTCGCTTTCCCTTTTGCAGATGTGACCAAATAAAGACCTCACGCGTAGGTAGCATGATACCAGGAACAAGCTTATAAGCTCTGCCGGCCATCACCGGAACAACAATAGCGAATGACAGCGAGACCCCCTCGATTCAGCAAGTGGTACCGGACCTTGGTACCAACGCCGGCGGGAGGGTAGCTACCCTCGACTGCTTTTGTTGGCACCAACCTGACATTTCCACATATCCATGGTCAGTTCAACTACGGTTCGAATGATGCGATGGAACCCTTACCCAATTGGGAGCGACCGTGCACCTCTGGTATCGTGATGATAGTTTGCGATTGAAATAGCGCGCTATGAGCAGAAAGAAACATCATTATACCTCATCGGGAAAAAAAAAAAAAAATCCAAAAGGGTGAACGACTACCAGATCAGCAACCCCAAAGTCGGATTAGGTAACATATCAAATTACGTCCGCTTGGCCCATCCACAACTAGATCCCTCTTCGCCTAAACATGGCAAGGCCGTGAAGAACCGCGAAACTAATTTCGGGTGTCGCTGACAGACTGCAAAACGATGAAGGGGGGGGGGGGAGGGAGGAGGAGGAGGAGGGGGGTTTTCCGAATCACTCGAATCACTTCCAAGCGATATCTCATGATCGCCAGATGGGATATATCTCATGTCGTGCATGCGCCAGTTCAGAGATAATGAGGTGTCCCTTGTTAGACCAATTTGCCGCAAACATCGCTAGAGCTCAAGTGGGAGTAGAGTATCAATGATGCAGCAGGAGGTCCTGTACTAGGTAGCAAGGCAAATTGCGAGCATAAGGTATTTTTATTACTGCAGAATGAGCCTCCTCCAGAATTGGCTTCCAGTGCTTAGGTTTCTCACTTCAGTCGGGTGATATTCCCTTTCGTAAGTACACGCTGGTGTCGATAAGTTGGCCCCATGGTCCGTCATCACGCGAGGACATGCCTGATGTAGCAAAAACAAGGGGTGGCGGGAGACTAGGGGAGAAATATGTGCGTTTGTGCACAATTTCCAGCTTCCCACGACCTGGGAAACGTTGGTTAAGAAACAGGCAGGCAGGCAGGCAGGTAGGTAGAAGGTAGGTACGGAAGTAGTCATGTCCCCAGGTGTCGGGGTTGAATCATTGGCCTTTTTGGCCCGTCGTGTCTCGGATCGCCGCATTCGATGATGAAGGTGTGCTTAGAGTCAGCAAGGCGAGCACTGTGGTTTACTTATGGTACCACCGACTGACTGACAAGAAGGAGTATGATGTGGTAGGCACCATCCAATTATTGTCAGCGGTGGTAGTAGCGCAGATTACGTGCGATATCGACTCGGCTTTTCCAACAACTGATTGAGCGCCCTAATCCCTAGTCTGGCTGGCACAATTTATGCCTCCCCAACGACGACGTCTCAGCTGCACAAACTCCTCCGTCCGAGTGCCCCTTCAATCGTCCCCACGCAGCGGGTCTTATCGTTCGCCCTGCAACCAGACTACGTTCGCCCTGCAATCGCCCTGCAAATCGCCCTGCAACCAGACTCAGTTCGCCCCGGCAGTTTACGCTCCTTTGCTTGCCTGCTTGCCTAACCTAGGTAGGTAGCTAGCTAGCTGACCAAGGTTCTTCCGCACTATCGATAAGCTTCAACCCTTGCCCCCAATCAAATGCCCCTCCCCCGCTTGTAAAAAAGGGACCTGGCTTGGCGTGGCCTCAACAACAACTGACCTACCCGGCCTTCTCACCACTGGATCTCTCACGAAAGCAGCACGATAAAATAAAAAAAAAGGTGAGGGAATTCTTCCGCGAGAGGCCATTGAATTCGAGCCATTGCAGCCCCCCACGAAAAACGGTGTATATTTTTGGGTGCTATCATTGAGTGAGGTTGGGACATTTGATTCATTTTGACTCGGAAGCCTTAAACAAACCGCTATCAGCGCGTCCGCAATGGCTGCCGCGTCCACGACATCATCCAATTCCAATTCTGCACCGCAGGTCGAGGTCCCAGATCAGTTTACGGGCTATGCTGCGTTCTCTGGTATGTTCCACCTGCTTTCTTATTCTTGAAATTGCGCAATTGATGGGTTGCATCAGTGCTCCTGTTTAAGGTTCCAGTATTTGAATCTTGTGCTCAGCACAGGATCTTGCATATATGTGGCTGCAATTGAAATGTCAACTATGGACGGTTCATCTCGGTGATGTCCCCCGTGTTTTTCCGTTTGTGATTCTTACAAATTCACCCCTGTGCGGTCACAATTATGGGAATTTTTGTTATTTTTACCAGCCTCCTTGTCTCACGCGAGGTTCAAGTTACTTAAACTGGGAGTGCAGCTCAACCTCTTGGGTTTGATACTGTATTTCGTGAAATTATCTTAGCTAACTTATTTTTCGGCCTTTTCATTCAATTACTGAAATCAGCTGAAAAATGGTCCGATCTGAAACTATACACATATGACCCAAAGCCTTTCGGACCGTATGATATAGATGTTAAGGTCAATTATTGTGGAGTATGTGGTAGTGATCTGTACGTTCCTAGTTTTCTCATATCCAATTATCATACATCTCTTCCTTACCTAATTCCATTCCTTGCATATGCACCTTTCTGGCATGACGATAATATATGCTGGTGACTGACTTACATTAGGCACTCTCTCCGATCCGGCTGGGCTCCATCGATATATCCCCTTGTAGCTGGTCATGAAGTTACCGGACGAGCCATTCGTGTCGGTTCCAAGGTCTCATCAATCAAACCCGGAGATCTTGTGGGCGTAGGAGCCCAAGCCTGGTCTTGCGGGGCTTGTGAAGCATGTGCAGGGGAAGAGAATGCGACGAAAGTGGGTGGGGTCAAGGCTGCCAAGGTAGGTGGATGGGAGGGGGAGGTCGGCTTTGGGGGTGAGGGGGGCCTTAGTGGGGGTAATGAGCAGTATTGTAGAGAAGTTGTAGAAACGTAGGTTTCGTTTCTAGCACTCAGTTTTGGTTGGCTCTCACTGACATATGCCTCACAGCTACAACTGGAAATACAAGGATGGAAGTTTAGCCCATGGGGGGTACGCAAATTATTGCAGGATCCATGAGAAGTGTGTCTCTGACCTCTCGTGCATAATCATCATATTTCTTTTGCTGACGTGCGTGTGCGTATGACTTTGCACAGCTTCGTTTATCCACTTCCGGACAATGTACCCGAAGAGATAATAGCTCCAATGCTATGTGGAGGTGTCAGTATGTTTCTGCTCTTCTAGCCCATCTCGATGTGGGGAAATAATGGTCGATGAGTTCCAGCAGCTGATAACCTTCTTAGCGATGTACTCCCCTCTCAAGCGCGCCAACGTCGGGCCAGGGAGTAAGGTAGGGATTGTCGGTATCGGGGGTATACTTCCCACATTGTCCTATCACAAGCTATAGAAGTACGTAACTTAATTGATAAACCATATGTAGGGCTTGGCCATTTTGGCATCATGTTTGCTAAAGCGATGGGAGCTGAGGTCACTGCCATTTCCCACTCTACTCGCAAGCGGGATGATGCTCTGAAACTAGGAGCAGGCAGGTTCATCTCTACTTCCTCCTCCGATAATTGGGAGGTTCCACACCAGCGTTCGTTGGATCTAATTATATCCACGAATTACTCCACTGACATGCCTTTGACAAAATACCTTTCACTCCTCAAGATCGGCGGAACGCTTATTTATTGCGGTATTCCTGAAGGTAATCTGCCTAGCTTCTCCTGGGGAAGCTTTGCTACATCAAATCTGAGCATTAGAGGCAGCAACGTGGGTAGCAAGAAGGAAATCTTACAGATGCTGGAGATGATAGCTGCGACGGGTGGAGAAAAGTGCAGGAGTTGGATTGAAATTGTGCCTATGGCGAAGGCCTGTGAGGTCTTGGAGAGATTAAATAGAGGGGATGTGAGATATAGATTCGTGCTCAAAGCAGATTTCTAATCTTTTGTATTAGAGTATGTATGGTACACAAGGTACTTCTTCGAGTAGACCCCGTAGACAAAGGTTTCGTTATTGACGCTTTAGGCAGTCTCTATCACGTGACAGCTATGGACATCTCTCCTCTGCTCATCAGTAGCAGTCGCCTCTTCATGTACAATTTGTTACCCCAATGACAATATTTTCTGTCCTTGCCTTCGAAAATTCACTAAATTCAGCCATATCTTTTGCCACTCGTTCTTTGGTACCTGGGATTAATCGAAAAAATACAGCTGCCGCGCCGGCTACCGGAACAGGGCTGCATGACCACGAACCTGAGGAGAAAGATTTTTTTTGCAACGTCGGAGTTGTGAAGCCAAATACTCGCTTGGCCTTTGAACTACATTACCACCTTCGTTACGTGAAAGCAAAGAACAGAAAAACGCAGTTGGACCCACGAGGTAAGCATTGTTCTGGATTCTCTTCCTTTATGTCCACAAGAACGAACACCCTAACTTAAAATATATAGTAGGTTGATAAAGGCCACTAGAGCTTTTCCAGAAGACGGGGAATCGGAATTTCCATTACTCCACAACCGAGCTATTCCCGTTAGCCTATTTATTTCAGGAATAGGCGTAGATTGGGACAAGGAGGTGGAAGGGGTCCGCCGTGTTAGGGCTGAACTATATTATCCAGAGATCTAGTTCCTTCCCGGCCCGGCGGAGGAGGGGAATGGAAAGGTGGGGGGAAGGGGGGTGGTTGTTGTGCCTAGTTCATTTTGCCTGAGCTAACAGCTAGGCTTTCAAATCTTTTTCTTCCATGTGTATAGATATATGACTACCGCTATCCTCATTTTGAGAAAGGCGAGACAGAAGAAGCAGGTTCTGTGTTCCATTATTTGGTGCCACCAGCTCTATCTCCCTTTCCTACATCGTTCATTCCATTTTCGCAAGAAAGTATTCGTTCCAACCTTGCAAATCTGACTCGGAACGCACATACTTGGTTTCTCTCGGAGCATACACAAGGGTATCGAGGTCGAAAAGGTACCTCATTGGCACCTGTTGGCTTGAGATGGAAGGAGATGCAAATAGCCCAGTGTGCTTCTGCTTGTTCACAAAGATTACTAGGGGAAATGGGCACTGGATGGAGAAGGCTGGAAATCGACGATAATAATAGGGAACGACCGCTGACTCCTACACTCCAAAGCTCAATCGATGGAAGGAATGGACAGATTGACGGTGCATTGGAGATGCGTAGAAGAGAAGAGTTAGGGACATCTGAAGGAGGAGGAGCCTCTCCAAAATTTTGGGGATATGGGGGACTAGCCAATCTTGCTGCGGAGCCAGCATTGAGGGATGGAAAGTTGCAGATGGGCAGCATAAGAGATATCAGAGAAACTACCAGTCCGCAGCATTTACATCGCCAGCCCATAAGCGGAAAGTATCAAACCATCACTGCAACCGCTCTCACTGGCCCTCCTAGAAGGAGTCACCCTCCTATCAATCTTGACTGGGGAACACCAAAATGGAGCTCGCAAGATACAGTAGCCTCTGAGAGTCGCTCGAGTGATCATTTTAAATCAGAAGAGGAAAGACTCTCTGTGGACCTTCCACCACTGTCTCCACAGGTTTCTCCGAGGACAGTACCCTCCTCTCCAGTTGAGACCTCAAATCCTTCCTCTACACTCTGGCAACATACCCTTCAGGTTGACATCAAGATGCCTATGGCAGCCACCACATACGAATCACCACGGCCAGCGCCCACCTCACCAGCACCCCGTCGCTCAAGCTTGGAACAAAGCAGAAACTCAAAGCTCACTAAGATGAGCAAGGAAACAACCTCTCGAGAAATATTCAATGCCAAACTTAGATCTCGGCGAACATCTCGGCGAATTTCATCCTTGGATTTTGCTTGCAGGGGGAGTATAACGATGGCGTCTGTATTCAGCGAGGATATTGATCCGGCTTTCAAAAAGACACAGGCAGACACAGAAACTGCGTGGTCCCCAGGGAATACAATCCGGAAGACAAGGAAGGCTGTGGGCAGGGCCTTGGCTTCAATGGGGTTGATTGGTTGGCGGAAGCATGAGCGAGATGATAACGAGGAAGGGAGGGCTTTACAAGAGGGATCTATACGTCATAAACTTGGGAGAACAAGGAAGTTGAAACCTCCAGAGGATAGTTATCTTACCCCACCGCCGTCACCGCATCCAGGGAATAGAGTTTATATATCGGGGAGTAGCAGTACGGGGCCGCCCGTGGCTATGAACATGCGTGGGACGAGAGAGGTTCAAGCAGCAGAAGCCGAGGTAGAGGCAAAACTTAAGGGGAAAAGGATGACGGGCTATATGAGGTTGATAGGGAAGTAGGAGGATGGTTTTTGGTTTGGGGGAGGTATCGCTGTTGGCTTTCTAGGCGCTTCTTTCTTATTTTTGGATGATGCATGCACACATACATGCTCAAGTACACACATACCCATTGGATAGATCGTTTGGTATGAGCCTGGCACCGGCGCCTAGCTTCATTGCATGTTGCATTGTGAGCAGTGTTGCTGATAGGCATTCTCATTTTTCTCTTTTTATGTTTTTGTATGGAAGGGTATGATGAATAAAGGGCTGTCTCTGGCGAAGTGTCCTGGACATGTGCTCATATACGAAGCCTTTTATTTTCTTTCTCGAATTTGCCCTCACGAATGGGCTATATGATAGATAAATAGGGTAAAGGGATTTACAGCTCTGCCGTGGGACTATGCAGTTATCCACCGTGGGGATGTTACATATTATGTTTAGGGTGAGTTGTCCCAAGGTCGTTTTCACCGGCCTTTATCGGGACGCTGTCTATTCCCTATAGTCGAATGTATCGGCTTCCGATTCTTTGTAAGATCAAAGGCACTTGGTGACCGTACTATTTCTTGAACCTAATTAGGTCTAAGGAAAATGAATTCCGACATAGCCTGGGGTTGGAATAATTTCCCTTGCCCTGGCCGGCCTTCCTTAGAGGAAGGGGGGGGGTTACCCTCAAGTCCGGTGCTTTGTTACCTAAGGATTAAGGATGTACATAGTAGTATACGTAGCCGGAGTCCGTCCCCTTTATAACTACAAATATATCAGATATAATGATAACCCAACTGCGACTTGGAAACCTATCTTCTGTCCCTCACGGAAAGCCGGACCGGAACTGATTCGCAGATAATTCAGTGATCGACAGGGCTAAACAAGGTTTCCCCTCTCCCACCCCAGAAACCCCCAAGATCAGCGGACCTAGATAGGTACTCAGAGTACGTCAGTGACGGGTTGATATATAATCACATCTCTATAATTGCATCTCTTATTGCGTCAAACACCCCATCCCTAACAGGGGTATTTCCCTAGTCTGGTTGGCACAAGCCTCTCGTAGTGAGTGTTTCCCTACCTCTATGTATATCCACATAAGCTCTCTATTTTCCATGGAGTCCGGCCCTATGCAATGCATTATATCTAGACTGAACTCATTTTAAGGTTTACCATCCACTGATTTAGCAGCGGATTTTACCAAGCAGCGAAGTTTGTACCCCAAGGAATGGGCTAATTCAAGGGCGGATATGCACAATGCGATAGGATCCAACAGTACTGGAAGCCATTTGGGGGTAGTCGAATTTGGGTAAGTCTTGCGGCGTCGTAGAATCAAAAATCGCGAGATGGCTCAGCTGAGGATTCGAAGGTAGGGCGATCCGCATTAGTGAAGTACCTTCAAAATGGCTGTGTTTACTCACAGTACATAGGAAAACAAAAATCAAACTGACTGACTGTGATTTAACTCGTAATAACAAGAAACTGTCTTGTACCAGAACTTCGATCCAGCCCGTCTGGAGGCTTGATAACTAATATCAACTCGAAACCCCATAAGCGTGTGTAGAGCCGTTGTGGGAAGCGCTGTATATGTAGGTGCGAGTAGTAGATATTTGTATGCAGTGTCTGTACCTGTGAGCGCCTGGATGAGACAGTCGCAGGCACCCGGGGGTACTCAATCCTTTTGTGAAGCTATATAACTCTGTTCTACACAATATCAAGCTGAACTCATCATGAGGTTAAAAGGACACCATGCAAGCTTAAGCGGCGCACGTAAAGAAGCAAAGGGAATTATGCATTGAGGCGTCAGGGTATCATGTAGAGAAGTCGCCGCTTTCGAGCTCTATATTGAGACAGCGGTTCTGCAATCTGACGTGTGATATGGACACTCCGCTGCATAGGCTCTTCGAATTTTGCCTGCAGGAACATCGGAGCGGGTGCATCTCCCTAAATCATGAGGCTTGGTTAGAGTTTAGAAGTCCAGCATTATACTTCAACTCCAAGCCAGACTAAGTTCGACCCTGACTGGAATTTTAACATATAAACGGCCTGGGTCATTATAAATAGTTAGAGTAAAGCTGGTGAACCCCTGCAAGGAAGTATGTACCTAACCTCTGGAGTACTTGTACCCGCTCCCCCTGCAGTATACACTTATCATCACTTATCACCCACAACTCGCAACTGTGCCTCAAGCCTTTGATCCAGGCCAATGCATCTTCTGGATTCGATTTCGTGGCTATAATATCATTTAATGGAGGATCTTATATCAACCAATCGTCGTTTTAAGCTCCAGGCGCGGTTCTGCAGCATGAGGAACAACCCTGCGTCGTGCGTTTCTGTGTCTGTGTTCTGCATGTTGGAATTTCAATTTTGTGGGGTTCATCAACAACTTCTCCCACTTGCCCCCCGCCCCGTAGGTAGGTAGGCAATGCTCTCTGCGTCGTGATCTAATTCACGAGACCTCCAAGAACCCTTGTCATTCGCTGGCTTCGTTGTTTCTGGCTCCGGTTTCTTGTGCCCTTGCCAGGAATAGGGCTTGCGTAGTACATACGAGCCGCGGATGGTTGCACCTTGGTTGCTCCACCACCCCTCCTCGTCCAATATTTCCCTCCACTCTGGTTCCCTCCCTCTAGGGTATCCCTCCCCGCTTGTGAGGCTTTGTGTTCCTGTACCTTAAATAATCAGCGAATTGGTCTTACTTTGCATGCGACAGGTCAGGCCAGGAGTTTGCCCATCCGGCCACTTCGTTAGCCCCCGGCGGTTTTGTCATTGCTCTGAATCTGGTTACGGGAGCCTCAAGCTCCGCCCTACACTGTTCCTGTTGCTGATTCCGTTCCTCTGCTGCTGTTGTCACTGGCGTTCCGGTGCGGTTGCTTGACTCTGGAGCCCTGTTCCTGGCTCGCCCCATCACCCCCCGCGGTCCCTGGTCCATCCGCTATGTGATGTGCGTCCTCTGGTGCGAGAGACCGGTTCTTGTGCTTTAGTACCGTAATACCTCCCTCCCCCTTCGCTGTCCTTAGAAGCGGTGGTGCGACGAAGGAAGACGTCGTTGCTCTGTCGCCTGGAATCCCCCTCCCTGAACTACCCTTCCCCCCCCCCGCCTGTCTGTATTCCCACAGGACAATCCCTGGATAGCTTCGCACCTCCTGCTTGAGGCAGCGACAATCCTCCGCGGCCGCCGTATACCCCAGTCCCCCTCGGTCCCTCGCATCCCACCCCCCAACTGTTGTACTCTCCCCCGTCATATTCCCCCCACCAGGCTCAGGACACAGGCTCAGGACACTCCAGCTACTCCAGCTACTCCAGCTACTCCAGCTCCTGGACAGTATTTGCGATTCACGATTTATACCTGATATCTATACGAATCATTCCGACTAGGCAGCCCTATCTGCGGGCTACGTTTTAATACTGCCCAGTGGGACACACAACGGGGTGTAATATCACAGCCTTCAGCTCTCCTAGACGTACCTTATCGCGACACCTCACAACTAAGGTTGCCCGCAAGGCCTGCGAACCCGAACAGCTCCCACAGCTCCCACAGCTCCCACAGCACAGTGGCTGCAGCATACACCCTCTCAGCCTTCGGATCGCTTGCCCTACACTCACAACACCTTTTTGGATGACTACCAGATTTGCAACGAGTTTCATTTAACTTTTCCTCTGAAAAAAGCACAGCATATTTTCCCGTTATTGGTATAGGCTTTAATTTGATCGATCTATCGAACGAATCTGTCAAGGTACCTGAGCTCACCTACCCCTGTGGTAGTACGAATCCTCGAGCCTCATCCATACCCAACATACTTTCATATAACCTGCAGATTTAGGAAAGCATATAGTACACCCTCAAACCAAAAGGCACACATTAGACGGTGCGAAACCGAACGTCTGGGTGTGAAATTGGTGTGAAGCTCAAGCTAGATAATACACCTTGAAATCACGGAAAATCGCAAGATGGTTTTGAATAAAGAAACTATGAAGGAGGTAGCCGAAGCTACAGATCGTGGACTTGTTCTAACCGGGGCTTCACATCATAACGAATCTCCGTCGGCAGGGTCAGGCTCTGACTCGGGTTCACCCTCTTCGATATCAACTGCCACCCATAGTGATAACGAGGATGTACCCAACGACTTGGACCTCCAGGATGACGAAGGCCAGAAGGGTAAAGGGCGTAAACGAATATTAGGAAAGGAGCCCAGGACTCGGAAGAAAGGCCAGAAGTTCCAGTGCACAGGATACGGTGATTGTGCTCTGACCTTCACCAGGAGCGAACACCTGAGTCGCCATATCAGGTTCGTCTTCCCCTCCTTGTGGGTTAACCAGTTATCTTAACCATATTCACAGAAAGCATACCGGAGAGAAGCCTTATAAGTGTTTCTGTAACAGGGACTTCTCCCGTTTAGATAATCTGAGACAGCATGCCTTTACAGTACACGAGGCTAGTGAAATTCCTCCGGGATGGGAGCACGCTGTGAAATGCCAATCGAAAACGGCTAGAAACACAGAAGGTAGAAGAAAAGAAGCCAATATGAGAAGGGCTAGGAAACGTGAAGTACGGGCAAAAAGGGCATCCACGCCTGGCACACCACCACCACCGCCGCCACCACCACCACCACAACAACAACAAACCAGTGTACATCCGACGGCGGCTAAAGGTTGCCTGCCGACGCAGACCCAACGCAACAACTACCACGAGTACTCACAAAGTCAATTGCAACACCAGCAGGCGCCAGTACATCACCAACATCCTATGCATCAACCGCAACCACGCCTGCACCACCAGCAAGTTCTTGTGCATCACCAGCAATCCCCTGTGCATCATCAAGTTTCAGCACCTCACCAAACCCCAGCACATCATCAGGTCGCATTACATCACCAATCCACAGTGCACCGCCAGCAACTCCCAATACATATACAAGCTCCATTACATCACCAACAGCCTCTCGTGCGCCGTCAGCAAACTCCGGTTCAGCATCATCAAGCCCCATCATTACCACCTCAGGGTTATCAACAGAATCCTGTTCGTGCTAGGCCCCACTCGCTCATCCTACCCTCGCAAATACCCCAAGACACTTCTTTCCAAGGTTATAGACATACAACTCCACCACACACACCACAATCTACACCTCAAACCCCTCGTGCAGGTTATAACCCCGCAAGTGACTCGACTTTGACCACACCTACATCAGCGAACTTTCATCACCATCGTAGTTCCTTTAGCTCAGGGCAACAGACGCCCATTGGAGAATGGAATGATGTAAATCGTCGGCTTTCCATGCCATATGGTGGAGGCATTGAATTTAAGAGTGTACATAGTCCAAGCCCACGAACTCCAATTCCACGACCAAGGAGAGACCCTTCAGAAGCAGAAGAGAACCGTCGGAAACGGATGACATGGCACGGTGTCGAGGATACAGAAATCAGCAATATCGTTTCTCCACTTGAGCATACCCATCTGGATGATCCTCGACCTCTCCGTCGCCCTAGGGCATCTACATATATGCCAGCAGCTGCTCCTGCAGCGATGGCTCTGCCATCTGTTGAATCCCTTTTGAACCCTGTGGCCTCTACGCCACGGACAATTCCTCTAGTGTCCTCAGCCCTATCACCCAGGGCTGCAGAGAGGAGGTCTAGCTCAGCGCGTTTTGAGCACTCTAGGTCCAGGTCCGCATCTCACATTCAACCGAACACCGATCCTTTCACAACTCCAGTCCACCGTGAAAACCTTGCTGATCGGCTTGCGGACGCAAGAGGTCAACGCCGACATGCTCCTATCAATGGACCAAAGTTTGGTTCTCCAGAGGGACCATCCCAGGACGCCAATGGAATTTTTAGGGAGGCGATGACCTTTAGGCACAGCAGGTCGGATTCTTCTGACAATATAGCACCTCCGAGACCCATGGAACCTTCTCTTGGAATTGCTAGGCCTGAATTTGCCCCAGAAAAGGCAAAGGATAACGGTTTTCATCCTATACATATTTCAAGGCCCAGGGCTAAAACAACTGCGGGGACGAATGGAGACATCTCCGATTATGTTTTTCCGAGAAAAACCCAGAGAATGGATATATTGGAATCTGAAGTCTTCGAGAATCGGCCTGTGAGTATATATGATCCGCAGCCCTATAGGTATGATTACTGTCTCGAAATGGCGCTAATGATCATCTAGAAGAGAGAAGGACCTATGAACCTCGATTATCTCGCGACTGTCTGTAATCAGAGGATTGAAGAGGAGAAACCACGTCTCAACCGTGCCGGGCCGTAAATTCGCAGGGGTCGTCCATGAAGACACCACTGGAGATTCATGGTGACAGCCCCCGCAATGTCCTTGTAACATCGAGCATTGCACTACCGCTTCTTCCATTTACTCTGATCTGCTGTGGTCTTTGGTAATTTTTTTATTGACGAATTTCCTTTTACTCAGTTACTCATATTACGAGTCTCTTTTGTTGTTGACTCTCCTATATCATATTTCTGTGATCTCATTCTGGTTTTTCTGTGATTTTCCGTTGGGAGGGTACTTTCCATTTTGGTGGGGCGTTCGAATAATGTTGGCACCATTCCGTTCTGTCCTCTTTTGGTTAGCAGGCTTTGGGCTTCTTGTTATCTGTTCTTCCTGTCAATATTGTTTCTCATAGCATTTTGCTTTTTGGGTTGGAACTAGTGTTTTTTTGAAGTTTTGTGCGATTTTTTGGTACGTTTCTTTTCTTTTTGTTATCTTCCCGGTTGGTCTAAGGGATGCATAGGTGTTGGCTTGAGTGGAATTCATGCAGAGCGAGGTGGGGTATTTTTGGTTAAGTTGTGTGAAGATCAGGTGGGGTAGTTTGAGTCCTGTTTTGTTATTGATGGCTTTGCTTTTATCATTCATAGTCTATTTTTATCTCGGAGCCATGGTTGGTTTATTCTTCACCATCGATTTGTCTCAGTACCCATTTGATTGGCTATATAGTAGGAATCGAAGTTTATGGTTGTTTATGCTTTTTGCATTGCCATACCATATCCTATATTCAAAGCCGGTAGTAGGGGCTGGTACGTAGATATCATAGTATCCTGCTCCGCATGGCATAACAGGGCGGGGCCAGTAGCATTTTAGGGTTATGTACATACTCAAGGGGATAGTGCAAGGCTAGGGTCTGAGAGAGGCTTCAATGAGTTATAATAGTGACTGTTTCATTTACCCTGAACTTGGAGTACATAAACAACATGCTGAAGGCTAAGGGTTATAATCGCCTCGTACCTAGCGCCCCCTCCCTTCGGATCAACACGAATTGCAGATTCCTGTCCTTGAAAACACAAACCCCGCGAGACTAGCTCTGTCACCCCTGGTTGGCTACCCCTCTCAGGGCCCAGGTGACTCGTCTTACTTTCCGGTGCATATGAACACCTGAGTTTTTTTTAGGAGGAAAAAAAGTGAAAAAAAGAAAACCCACTCGGGTTCTGGAAAGCAGAATTATGCGGAACTTTTGTTGAGACCGGTATAACCCGGGGTCATCATTCATAACTTCCACTCTTCTCACCCTAAATTCTTCAAGTGTAGCTATGCTTCTTTCTCCTAGATGATAGCGGAAGAGGGGGGAGTTGCGGCTAGAGGCGAAAAAAGAGACTGTATTTTCTTAAACTTTTTATTCTTTTACAAAGGGTTGTGATTTAAATTTATTGGTACCTGAAGAGAGGGAGGGCTAGGCAATTGTAGTCTGTTTGGCAAAACCCCCCCACCCCCAAAAGAAGCAATTAAATGAAAAAGTGACCCTGCCCAGAATGAATTTCGGAATGGGAAGCGCCATACATTAGGGCTTGGGGCTAAGGCAACCCCCCACCCCCCCGCCTCCCCTTGCCCCTCCCACAAAAATCTGCTCAGGTTTAGTCTAGTTTCAGGTTCAGCCCTCGACACGCCATAGTCCGGTTACAAATAGACTACTATTTATTGTAGAATCTGATAAGCATCAGGGAGGGCCTGTGATTTGCTCATCTAAGTTCATTGAAATAGAATGCAGGCTTGAGTAATCACTATTGTCCCATCGCTTCGACATAACCTCTACACCTTTTCAGAGCCTTTACCCTTGAGTCCGTTTGAAAGCAAAAGAAGATGTGAGTTTACCTCAGCGCCAGCCACTCAAATAGACCCTTGTCACCATTTGGCCTTCAGTTTTATAATCATTGATTGAACAGCCAGAGGAGCCGTAGACAACCAATGTGCTCTTTTTTTTCTCTTCTGTTATTGAAGCAGTATAAACGCTCCTCCTAGGGAACAGAGCAAGAGAAAAGTGCATGAGCTTAGAGCATCTTGGATAACTACAGAAAGCGACAGTAGTGTTAAGATGGTGGTAAGCAGTGGTTCTAGAGTACTCTTTTGCATTTTGATTTAGATGATTGTTTCTAGGTTTTTGCTTATGTCCTGAGTACAGGGTTATGTTTTCTATGCATTTTATGGGTTGCATTCGATTAAGCTATGTTGGTTGTTACCCTGAATTTAATGTTTTGCTCGATATATTTAGGGCTTACCTAGGGCTTACCTAGGGCTAATAGGACCCATTCTTACCTCTAGTCTCACCTCAAAAGGTCCCTTATGAATACCTAGACCCAGGCTGTTTAACCTATTGAATGTTTCCTGACTAGAGAACATATATCTAGGTTGGTTTCCTTACCCCCTTCTAATCTGGTTGGCTACGGAAGGGCTTGTGTACACCCCCCCAAAAAAATTGGTGAAAAGGAAGGTGCCAAGCCTTGCGACTGAATGTAAGATCTGATAAGAGCTTGTATCTAGGTTGACGATGTTTAACCCCCCCCCCCCGCCTTCAAAGCAAAATGCAACTTTGCTAGTTAGTCTCCGAATGGAGGCCATTAGCCCCCACAACACTACCTCAATTCCCCTCTCGATTGGCTACATTGTAATTTTTTTTCTAGTTCGTTACGAAAACAATTATATCCCCCCGCGGCGCCCGTGAAAATGCCGCTCGTATGTAAAAGGCGAGTGCCAAGTCTTGCGATCTAATGCAGGATCTGCTTGGATTTAGTTGGAACACACGGAATGCTGGCTTACCCTGAACACTTGATACCACTCCGTCACAGTTTCTAGCCCGTAACTTATTCTGAAACTCCTATCCTCAAAGAAAATAGAGAGTCTAGTCTCGCTACTACACCTCAACCCCTCTGCTACACTTTGGCCTTCAACCTCATGACCCTTAAACGGCACCCAACCTTTCTGAAAAGACCAACAATGATTAAGGGTACGGATACGGTCAACCGATATGTAGCCATCACCCCCGCCATAAGCCCCAATTGGGGGCTAGGAATAATAGGAAACAGTTCAGTCGGCGGGCTATGTGCGTACATGATTGTGCTTGCGTGAACATTCAGTGTGTCTTATTGGAAGTTTCAACACTCACCCCACGTGTGCGCATGAAGAGCTCGCCCCTCCCCTCTATCAACTCACCGGGGTTATACAGGCCAAAAACCCACCTTCACCTAACACTTAGAGGGAGGAATAGAACCTCACCTTGGTTTCAGTGTGCGTCTAGGATGTTGTGCAGGCCATGGCAGGGTTCAGGGCCCCCGGCTACTGGAATTGGGCTAGTGCCCAAAGGATCCACAGGAACATGGCAAAGTCGTGCAGGGTCATGCCTGTCAACTGCACGATATATTTTACTTAAACTGACTTTGTCTTAGTTGCGTTGACAGTCACCTGACGGGCCTACTTTCCGGCAGGCAGGCCCGGAATCGTTACATGCTGGAATACCGTAGTCTAAACCAACCCTGCTGGTCAAGAGGATCTGATCAACCGTCTAAAGCCCAGCGGGCAAACTTCATTTGTATGAGGATCCTCATATGACGGATACAGTACATTACCCTGAACTCCCGTTCCTACCAACACTTCCGGATTTTGTTAAGTTATTTACGACAGAAGTATATACAGTATACACTCATAACTTGTTGTCACGGCTAATTACCGTACTAGATAGAGGTAAGTATAGAAAACTAGGTACCAGATGTCACCCAATTCTGGTTTCTGGAATATCAAGTCTACATTCCGATAATTACCGGTCTCCCTCCCCCATCCCTGGTGGAATTTGATGCCCTGGTACACATTCCATGATTCCCCCCAATAATCCAACATTTTACACCAGACGGTCACATAGAGACTAGTGCTTCCAGAATGCATACATATTAACAGTTAGTCTACGGCCCGAGAAACTGAAATTGATCCGGATCACCTGCAGGAGTGGGTCCGATTTCTGCATAAGCAAGACATTGGTCTGGTTTGGGTGTCGACTTCTCCCGAATGTCCCAGTAAAGGCAATAAGGCTATCGAGAACGTATCCAAGGATTACTGACAGCCTCGTAGGTACAGTAGTCCGGTTGGCTGGTACATAGAAACAAGCTAGCCGCAGCCGGGTTGCGTTCCGGATCGCCAGAAAATCTCACACATTTCAAATACGAGCCCACGCCTCCCCGCTCAATAAATGCTAGCGTATCAAATTCAAAGACCCGTAAGAAGTTCATAAAACCCCTAGCCCACGTGCCTCGGTATATACGTATGCAAAAAAAGGGCATGTGGAAACGATATATATTTACAACAAACAACAATTCGAAAATCATCAGCACCGGGGTCGGGCGATATCAATGCAATCTTACCCTCCCCCTCCCCCCCTTCTCTTCCCAAGCACAAACCTCTGGTTATATACTAGCATTCTCAGTCCACATCCTCCCCAACTCCACACCCAGTCCTCCATCTCTCCTCCCACCCTCCCCCTCCCCCCCTTCTCTTCCCAAGCACAAACCTCTGGTTATATACTAGCATTCTCAGTCCACATCCTCCCCAACTCCACACCCAGTCCTCCATCTCTCCTCCCACTTTCTACAGTCAAACTCCGCTTTTCCCAATTTCGTATTTACTGCATTATGTGCCATGCACATCCACAGTCCAAATCTCTCCCTCGAATTTAACCAATTCCCACCTTTCCCCCCAGATCCAGCCTCAGCCCCATTGCTACTACTCTCTTTCTTCTCCCCTATTCTCGTCACTACACCTCCCAGCCTCCTAGCCAGTAAATCTCCCCTCCCCTTCTTACTCTCTTCCGGTCCGTTTTTCACCCCCACTTCACCCTCCACTCCAAGTTTATTCTCTGGCCTGTCCATCCACTCCCTAAAATCCTCCGCACAAACCCAACACGGATACAACTTCCCAAACAGTCCAATAAACTGCTTCATATCACTCTTCTCCTCCTGCGTAGGATTCTTTGGGTAATTCGCGCTCAAAGTATGCAGAAACGTCCAAGTGCTCCTTCCTAAAGCTTGTACATCTGGGGGACATTCTTCGCTCGAAGCTGTAGTCAACTGCCCCGTAGGAGCAGTTATGGTGGTAACGTTGGTGTTTGTTGTGTGTGTCGTGCTGGCTCCAGGTTTGTTGCTGGAGCGGGCGAGGCGGATCCAGTCGGCGGCGTCGGTACAGGTACGGCAGCTTGGAACGGAATTCAGAGTTAGATATTTCTCTATCTATCTCTGTGGAATGATAAGAGAGCATGGTAAGATGGCTCACGGTTTCCCATCTTTTCCAAGGACGATGCCCTTGGGGTATTTCTGATTTCCGGCTGCAGCTTGACCCCTGGAGCCAGCTGCGGGGGCAATTGTCCCAGTGGCCTCTTTCTTCTCTTTGGGAGGGTGGATATTTTGTTCCTCTTGTAGCTCTAGAATCTCTGCCATTGGATCAAGAGCAGTTTCAGAGCTCAACGATTAAGTCTGTCAGTATACTCGCTTCGTCTGTAACCATATGAAAATACTTACCAGGTTGTTAAAGGCAATTCAATATATCGAAATCTAGGTACTTCTCTTATGTTAATTCAAGGCTTTTGAATGGCAAAGAAAACGATGTTTTGGATTAGATATCGGAATATGGGTATCCTTGGGGTTATTCTGATGTAAATATCATGAACCGATTCCGCGCCAAGACTCCAATACCAAGCTGACCGGCTCGGGATGCCGAAAAGTACAAATCAATGGATTACCTAACTAGGTAGTCGCCACAGGTGACAAAAAGTAAGTATACATTTCTACGGTGACGAAAAAAAAAGTAAATAGAGGGCTCTCAAGTGCACTGTACCACTAGAGTACAAAAGAACAATATCTCGTAATCGTGTAGACGCCCACCAAACTCCCTTTCAACGAACTTGCTCCATAATGTGATAAACAATATATCCCCCAAGCTTCAAAACGGCAGGTCCGAAATTGTATGGCATAGAAATGAAAAGGTCAATAGAGGAAAAGTCACTCATCATCTGTGGGAAATCGGACGCATGATCTCCATACCTGTGGGTAGCCTCGTTAGAACATCTAATCCCTATATATCATATCGTATTGCCCAGGGAACCACTCTTTCATGAGTCTCGGAACAGCTGGGAGCTTGAAGGATCTGCTGACAACCTCCGCCTCTTCAGTTGACCTGATCCCGACACCGACGATAAAGACGACGCTGTCAAAATATCCCATAAATTCACTATCGGAAACATCCAGCAGCTCAGTCCACAACTTAGCAACTTCGCGGATGGGATTGATATCCCTTCTCTCATCGTGAAGAGGTCCTTGTCCGCTCTGCCCACCACCACGGTTGCTCTTGCGGGTAGAATACTCTGGAACCTCGCGATTCACTGAGCCGAAGCTGCCAATGACAATGTTCCTATGTCCATGTTTCGCCACGATACGCAAAGCGGTGATCATTTTGCGCTTTTGCAAGTCCTTCTCAAGATCAAACGTATACGAGCCATCACCGCTAAGCATGGGGGTCCTCTCTGGTGACACAGAGACAACAGATATGACAGTGCAGTCCTCTGGGGTACGGTACATTTCGTAGTTTTTGGTGGGGCCATCGCGATGGACAATGACGTTCGGGGAGTAAATACCACCATTCTCGATAGGGTAGAAGTTGTGCCTGGTCTCTCCTTCACCTGGAGTAATAAGAGAGTGGTAGAGTGTGGATCTTCTGCAAATGGCGTCCTCCTGGCAACTCATCGCAGACATCCAGTCCCCCCCAGCACGCTCATCATACGCAGCATTGATCAGGCAGATACGCTGTGTAGTACTAGTTCCTGTTTCGCACGCAAGAGGGGCAATCCCGTGGACAAGCTCACGTTGCCAGGAAACAACAGGGTCAAGTATATCCGAGTGCTGGAAAACTGCTACCTTAGGGCGCTCCGCAGGTTGCAGGCGGGGCAGCTCGGCTGGATTCTCAAAGTAACTGCCAAAACTACAGCCAGGGAACATACGCTGGACCTCAGAGACTCTATGAAGAGTTTGATATGAAGCTTCCTGTGCTCTAATTCTAGATGCCCTAATCTGGCTCTCGAGGGAATTTGTTGCGTTCGAACAGATAGACATTGCGGGAAGATATGTGGGATATCTAGAGGTAGGAGAGAGCTCAAGATTGTAGGTGAAGGCGAGAAGTTAGGTAGGTTTTCGCTTATGAAGTGGGGGTAATGCTGGCTGTGGCGAATGAGAAGGGCATGATGGACCAGAAGGCCTTACCTAATTTATAATTCTTCAACTCTTTGAAGATCATGGGCCCTGCATCCAGAGACTGCAAGGGTGCTGGTTTTCGATAACCGAGTACTACTTCAACGATAGCCGCTGCTAGCCCCACCTAAAACAAGTAAACTTTGTAAATTACAACAACAACAACACCATCATCATCATCATACAGCGTAAGGAATGTAATGAACTCGAAGGAAGAGTGTTCCGAGCCAATCAAGGAGGTTGAAGGAACATTCCTTGTAACAATTAGATGATTCAGGTAGCTCTCTGTGAAGTGCTTGAGATCGGTGTTTAGGATTGACTCTCCTCTCCCGGGCCCAGAGTGTCGAAGCATTGCTAGATACATGGTAAGCAGCCATGTGTAGCATACCATATATATGCGTAAGACACAATTGTCTTAGTAGCTCATATCATAAAACTTCTTATTGCTTATCCTCTCCCTCGAGAACTAGAGCACAGTTAGCAAGTTCATTAGAATATGGGCCTTAAGCCAATCAAAGCATTTACTCAGGGAATTCGGGCACAACGGTTGGATAAGCGAAACCGAAGTCGAGATCCGTTTGCAAGAGTTAAGTAAAAGCAGGCGTTTCACGAAGTGGTATGTCAGCTGTCTGTCTCCCAATGGCTTTCCTTGCCCAATGCATATGTATATTCCAACGACCAATGGCAATCAACCACAGCTGAGCCAGAAGCTCCTTCGAAGTCTATTGTAGATGCTTTGGTCCAATCTCGGTTACGTTATTTTAGAAGTTAACGTTAACGTTGCTCGTGGCATCTTGAGCCTATATTTCGATCAACCACATCAAGATCGGATCGGATTACTGGATCGCTAATCTCCGAAGCATGGGGGCCATATCCGGGCTCTGTTTGATGAACGCACTAACCAGAGTTGGCCCCGATTAGTTCGGCTGGGTCTTAGTCTGGTTGGCACGACCCCTCCTGTGCTGAGTCTTCATGATAAGGTGTCACACATGACCTCCAAAAGAACTTTATGATATGGAGCATGGGATAGCTGGGGAATGATGGATTTGTTTGCGAAGGTTTTCTTGCATCCTCGGTCCTTTTTTCTGAAAGCTCATGCGTAGGATGGGGGCACAGAGAGGTTTGAGTGTAGTATGAGAAATAGGAATTTTGATCAGAGGTTGGTTACAAGCCAAGAGGAGCGTAAATAAAACAAAGTTCATGGTTTTTCAGCCGTTCTTGGGATGATGCACTCAGCCGGTTTGAGACTACATTCAATCAATCTATTGTCACCCTAGACTTATTTTGGATCTTCTGAGTAGTCGGTCATACGTAGGTGCGAGGCACTTACTAAACATACATATGTACCGGGGTAGATTATGAATTCCAGGATGCCAGTGTGTGTATGTGATATTTTGTGTGATATTCGGTCAGAAGTATAAGGGTACTTGTCTTATCCTGATGTTACCCTGAGCTGAGATAATCTAACAAGGATAATTCTAATTATAACAAACTTTCTGGTTGTTAGTTAAGATCCTCCAGGAGACAATCAAGCTTGCTTTTCGCACCCTTGCATTTGAAATATTTGTGAGAATGACTTTCCGCCAACCAAACGCGGCCTAGTCTCGATCAGACTCTCGTAGAGCACGCGCCCGCTCTCCTAGCCCTACCGAAAACGAAGAGTGTGAGACTCCACGATGTGGTTTCCCCAATGGAATCACCCAGGTGTAGGATTTACTGTGCAATCGGAACGGACAAGACCGACTTCTGAAACAAAATCTTATGATTTTCTTATCATGCCTGGTATCCCAAATATCGGATTGTCTCATACTGTGACAAGTAAGAGATTCCCATCACAGGTATCATCGGCTTTGTAATGATGATGAAATGGGCATGGATTGAGTTGGAAGCTAGTTGGATTCTACAAGGATTGCAAAGATAGATGTCATCATTGATCGGGATGAATGCCACTGCGTAATAGGGGACTTCAATTGTTTCGGTCAGCTGCAGGTGAATTCCATTGTTCTAGAAGGGAGTGACTTGAGCTCTTGTATTTTCTTTTCCTTGGATGTACATATTTCGTGGTCAACCCTACCACATTCCAGGAACCGGGTTTGGATAGTTATGTTGCACCAATCTTCACCATGGTCTAGGTCATCTGGGTCACACTCTCGTGACGTCTATACTTGTGTCGAAAATTGAAGATAAGCCTCATGTTACACCATGATTAAGTTGAAGCTCTGATTGGCAGTTCCGATAAAGTTGGCGCGAATTGATGCTCACAGATTTTCCTAAAATGGTTCCATATTCATCACCTTACATCAAGTAAGCGTGGTAGTAGTACATCGTATGTATTACGGCCGCGTGGATGAACAAGAGGTCATTGCGGAGATATGACTAGATTTAGGAGGAGCCATCTGGTCTCAGGTCTGTATCGTGTGCTCCTTTTACCCTTTTCCTTATTTCAACGTCATTTAGTAGGTACTGTAAGAGAGCTGAGGAAAGGAGGCATTATCTACTGTAGTGTATATATGTAATCAATGACTCCAATTGTCCCACTCTGCTTTCCGCCTAAGAGTGGGTGTCATATCGTATTAGAGTTTTTTTTTTTTTGTAAGATAGATGTGTAGTTGAAGCTGCACAAAATTTGCACATTGCTGGTGTAGTTCTTTTCCAAGTTCTGTCATAGATATTAAGGAAACGCCATAGATTAAGGAAGGAAACGTCCTCAAAGTCAAATACTGTCCCGTACGTCGGATACCAAGACCGTTCACCCATTCGGCCATCGTCCCTCCTCCGGCTTGTCGTTGCATGTAGGTATGATACCAGCCAAATACCACTGTCCGATTATTTCCTAGAACGAATGTATCAACCCGTTGGACTACCAGCTACGACATATGCATTGCCGATCAAAATCAAGCTCAAGGTCGGTACGGAGTCTGTACAGCAGTAAATTTTTGTCGTGCATGCAGCTGCATGCACGCAGTAAGTTCTTATGGTAGACTACCGTATTATTTCGAGTAATTGGCTAGCGCCTCAGACGTTAGAACCACGGCCATTTACATTCTGCTTCTACATCATGCAGCCACCCTACACTACAGTATCAAATGACTTAGTCGCACGCTGTGATTTCAATGTAAATTGATACCTATCTAGATCTATGGAGGTGTAACAGAAGAGGGAACAGTATGTACATAATCTTCAATGACCCAAGTATACTCCAATGCATCAGTATCATCCCCCCTGGCTGGTATAGAGCGGTAGAAGGCTTCCAACTCTATATTTGACCCTGGATGGACACTGCCATTGCCAATAACAAAATCCGCAGCTGGAATACCATTAATACTTCCACCTTTTTTTCTCTAGAATAGCTTCGTTCTACCTGGCCGCTGCTTTGCTTTTGCCTGTGGCGTAGCCGGAATAGTCTTTCGGGTACCAGGTAGATGCCGTGGAATATTGGCATCAGATACTGTTATAGGTGCTAGCAGAGTCCGACGTCTTGGTTGCATACACCAATAGACTTAAGCATAGGATAAAATAAATGAACCTCATTGTGGTGAAGGCAAGGCGAAACACTTCAAGTTTACTATCTACATCAAACTTTGCCTCCGATGAGGTTGATTTGTTGTGTTTGTTCAATATGTCGGTATGCGGTACTTTGCCTTCTTCAGTATAATTTCGCATGTTACCGACAGTTGCAGCTCTGAACACGCTAGCCAATTACTCGAAATAATACGGTACTGCTCTTGAACTGATGAAAACAATCGGATTATGCATGGTGGGTGAAGTTGAATTCCGCTGACTGAACATCTATACCACATTCGGTGCTTCATCTTACCTACTTGTAATTATTAGTCTGGTTGGCACTGTAATTATCTTTAAATTCAATATAGTGATTATAACGTTGCTGTTTATACCTAAATCACTATCATTTCGATATATATCCTCTACCAGCCCAAACAGGTAGTCTGGTTGACAGCAAGCATGTCGTGGAGGTTCGTGTCTCAGGCTTGGTCAGTTACCCTTGCACCCTGAGTCGATATCAGGACAGTTAGCAAGATTGAAACCAGAAAATGCAAGGGAGGGTCGCACCAAACAGACTACAGAAGTCCAAGGGCCACAAACTGCAGTTCGTATTGTATTACATTCATAAAGGTATTCCCACAAGATACGCACTGCATTGCTGCTCCAAGGGCGGCTTCTGAACTGGGTATTTTGCAATTCAATGTTGGGAAGCACCCCCTGTCATGGGGTTGAACGCCAGACATCTTGAGCGATATCGATGACACAGTGTCTCTCTACAAACCAGCGCATTGATTCCTTGAAAACTACTGATGGATCCTATGATGTGGGAGGCTTTTGTTCAGGATCTAATCTTCTTCCGATACCTAGAATACTAGGTCATTCATTCGATGCATAACAATTAGTAACATGCTAGGAAGCTCTAGGAATATCATCACATCGTCCAACATTAGAAAGCCCTCACTTTCCCAATTCATTTGTAGCTTGCAAGTATTTTGTCGACTTTTCCATCTTTTGAATTTTAGACAATTCAGGCACTGGGGCATTTTTGTATCTCTATCCTCTATGATACAACAGAAATCACGTCGTTCTGCTCTTCTGGAAGTAAATTCACCCATCTCATTCCTAGCTGGACTAGGTTTAGGGGTTCGGGCCCCGACAGATCTCCCGCTCGACAGGGTTTAATTTGGGGTCACATCTGCAATTTTTCCATCTCATTTCCTACCGAACACATACTGTACTGTACAGTACATAACTCTCCTCAAGGAGGTGTCTATGTGAGGCGATCTGTGGCAGCTGTGCGGTACGGAGACTCACCCCGATCGGAAGGCTGCCTCAAAGTTTGCAAATTCCTGATTCGGTGTATCGCCATTTCCCCCCTCATACTCTACTCCCGGCTATCCAATCAATTCCTTTTGGCGCCCCCCCCCCCCCAAGATCCACAAATCACCGCAGATGATGCCCCGTGCCTGCGGAGGGCTGCCTAAGCCACTAACTGTAGAAAATCTGTTTAACATTGCCATCAGGACGTCATACTTGAGCCGCCAGCGGAGGTCTCTCTCACGGTCCCATACTTTGCTCAGTGGCGAGGCCACGCAGAGTTCAGCCGTTCAGGCATCGCCTCCACATGGTTCACGTGTGGTATCGATATCTACACTCCTCCGTGGTCATGAGGCACCTGTTCTGGGCAAGAAGGTAGAACCCTCAACTGGTTCCAAGGATGTGCCAGATATTGTCACAGTCAATGGGTGGATTAGGTCAAACCGTAATATGAAGAAGTATAGCTTCTTACATGTGGCAGATGGTACAACTTCCCAACCTCTCCAAGCTGTGATACCAAAGGACCAATTTGGAGATACCAAAGCGTGAGTTTGAATTACACTGTGTCACTGCCCCCGCCATTGCCTTAGACACTCCAATTTCAATATCTTCCTATTACAAGTAATATGGCGATCCATATACCCGGTTACGGGGGAAAGAGATTGCTCCCTGGTGGAGATCGTCCAGCGGCGGACGGGCCTTGATTTGAAACAATACCTCAGTGCATGATGGATACACCAGTGGAATGTAAATGTCGACTGTGTCAGTTCCCAACGCTAGCAATCTCTTCCCCTGTATGTATTCATTGCGTTGCTGAGGAATTCGGGAAATTGCTGTTGAGACATGAGATCTCAGGCAATTCGATGACTAGTACTGTTGGCTGACCATACCTTGCTGCAGGCTCACAACTGGAACGTGCATCCAAATTACCGGAGAATGGAAGCCATCGCTCGGCCCAAAGCAGAATCAGCAGGCAAAGGAGCTCCATTATCACTCGCTGAAGATATTGGGCACCGCCGATCCTGAGGTAATGCATCTTTCTTTTTCACCGAGTACGTATGAAGGCAGTTGGGTTGGGAATTACCTTTCTGTGTAATGTGACACACAAGGCTTTTGCAGCTGGAATGAAATTAGATTACAGCTAACAAAATTGAATATTTTTCCTTGGTCGTTGGTCGGAGCTTTCCGAACATAGACCAGTGTCATTGTTTTTCCGCCAATAGACGTACCCAATTCAAAAAAAGTACCATACTCCAGAGTTTTTGCGGTCAATGCCGCACCTGAGGCCAAGGCTACCAACACAAGCTGCATTGCTCCAGTTACGCTCGTGGACAACAGCCAGGATCACGAACTTCTTCCTTGAGAGAGAGTTCATCCAAGTCCACCCCCCTATCATCACTTCCTCGGACTGTGAAGGGGCAGGTGAGGTCTTCACAGTTTCCACCTCCGGCTCATCTGGGGGCCTCGAGGAGTCAGCGGTGACAGGAGCCCTGGTGGGATCGCCACCTTTATCTGCCCTGAGCCCAACCCAGAAGGAGCAGAACCATTTCTTCCGCTCCCCCAAGTACCTCACTGTTTCTTCTCAGCTGCATCTCGAATGCTTTGCCCATGCTGTTCCCAAAGTATGGACCCTCTCACCAACTTTCCGCGCTGAGAAATCAGACACCAACCGGCATCTTTCAGAATTCTACATGCTAGAAGCAGAGGTTGCCTTCACGAATTCCCTAGAAGATGTCATGTTCGTAGTAGAAGACATGACGAGGTTCCTTGTTTCTGGGCTCATCGAATCCCGCATTGGAAAGGAAATAACAGACATTCACGCATCTCGCTCGCCGGAGGAGGCTGCCGCTGACGGCGAGGAAGTAGCAGCTAAAGGTGGACTAAGAGCCCGTTGGGAGTCCCTTCTTACCCCGAACCGATGGACAAGAATGACTTATACCCAGGCAGTCGAGCATCTCTCTCATGCTGTTGCTCAAGGTGAAGTTAAATTCGTATTTGAGCCAATATGGGGAAATGCATTACAAGCCGAGCACGAGAAGTTCCTAGCTGGAAAGTTTGGTGGTAGTGGCAGAGTTGAGGGGGGACCAGTATTTGTTACTGACTACCCAACTACATTGAAGCCGTTTTACATGCTCCCTACTACCCTTGACGGCTCTGTCGAGACTGTGGCATGTTTTGACCTGCTTCTTCCTCACGTGGGAGAACTTGTGGGGGGTTCGTTGCGTGAGCATAGATATGAGCATTTAGTGGGGAAGATGAGGGCTTTTGGACTCGTTCCTCCTCCGGCAGAGGGGGCTAGCATGGAAGAGGATTTGGGGGGATTGAAATGGTATGCGGAATTGAGGAAGTGGGGCAGTGTAACTCACGGTGGGTTTGGGATGGGATATGATAGGTTATTGGCGTATTTGGCGGGGATAAAGGATATCAGGGAAGTTGTGGGGTTCCCAAGATGGAGGGGGAGATGTGATTGTTAATTTGTTGTTTGCAAGAGAAAAGTATGTGTAGAGTATGGCATTACTAGCGGAAAAATAGACCTTTGGAGGGCTTGTTTTTGTGCCGTGACTGGACAAGACATTTTGCTACGCGACCCAAAATTTCCCATCGTTCATACAACACATTCAAAAATTCCGGATTTGCCCGTATATCATAGTGCTGTCCGATAACTTCCTCTCCAGACTAGCAGCTGTGTTTTTTCTTTTGCTTTTCTGTCCTCATACTAATATCTACACTTTTAGCACCCCCTCAGCTCAGGGTAAGTAGCAGCGGTAGTTGCTACTCAATTAGAAATAGCTTGGCTGGCCAATTTTGTCAAGATGCATTGTTGGATGTGTTGACTGAACTAGTCGTTACTCAGTCACGAGACGGTCTAGGTGGGATAAAACAAAAATTTATTATTCTCTAATATATACTATGGATAAAATAACAATACTTTTACTAATGCCTTTTCATATTCGATATTAAGTCCGGGTATCGACTGGTACTGAATTACCCTTATACTAGTAATTAATAATATCATCAATTCATCTAACACCATACCCATCATTATTGCCCACTTCTATAAACAGTAGTACCCTGACCTGACAGAACTCGCTCTCCCCTTACCGCCCCCCAAACCCCCTCTCCACCCCCCAATCACCACTCCAACCCCCACCTCCTTTTCCCCAGCTCTCCTCTTCCTCCTCCTCCTCCCTCCCCTCCGCCCATCACCACCCAGCTGTAGACTTCCATCTTCTCCCTCCCCAGCCAACCCCCTCTCCACCACCCCCCGAAGGCCCTCCCGTAATTTATCCTTCCCAGCCCTCAGCCCCCGCGCCGCGACGCCCCCCCGCGCGAGAACATTCCTCACGAGCGTCTCTAGCCCGGAGGACAAGTTACGGAAGAACAAGGTTGGGAGGGACGGGGTATCGAAGTCTGCTAGGACAAACCCCAACAGTGTTGATTCTGTATCGTCCCCCTCATCCAGCGCTTCATCTTCATCTTCACACGGGGCGGGGTTGGTGTTGGTGGTGGGGATGGTACATGTAGGATCGAGGGTAGAGAGGGGAAGGGATTTAAGTACCTCCTCTAGCGTGGCTATTCCCCGAATTTTTTGGACGATTTCAAGGAATGAGCGGTCGAGAGCGGGTGGGGAAGGCTGGGTTGGGGTAAGGGAGGAAAAGACGCGGGACAGGGCGGCCAGAGATGAGGTAGTCTGGTTGGTTAGGAAGGTGTTGAGGGCTTGTAGGAGGAGAGGGGAGTCTGAGGAGGATTTAGATGTGGTGGAAGGGGGGGAAAGGAGGTAGAGGATTTGCGTTGCGGAGGAGACGCGGGAGAGGGATGCTTCGAAGGATGTTTGGGCGGCGAAGGATGATATAGTTGAGGCTGATGTGCCTCTGTTTGCTGTTGTCGAGGTAGTTTGTAACGCGAAATTGGCTACTATCCCCGTGGCTATCGTTTTGAGATATTGTTCTGCTGGGACTAGTAGTTGAGAAACCACCACCTTCACGCAATTAACCTCCGCTAACTCTCTCCCTCCCCCCCTCTCATCCGCAACCAATGTCCTCCTCATTTCCGCAACTGTATACCCCATCCTCAATAACACTTTCCAATCCCCCTCCCCCCCAGTTCCACCCCCAGTACCCCCTCTACTACAAAACCACTCGCTCACCAACCCCTCAAGCTGCCTCCCCAAAAGTACCACCCTCCCAACCTCCCTCAACACCCTCGTCACCACATTCAACCTCTCCACCACCCCAAGAACCTCCTCGGCCGCCTTCCCCCTCCCCACAACCTCCTTTTCCAACCTCCTATACGCCACCCCGACAACCTTCATCTGCTCCTCCACCCCCTTCACAAGGTCCTCACTCACGCTCCTACTCTCCTCTGCATACGCTAGCAGTTCAGACGCATTCCCCGTGGTAAGGGAATGTATATGCGAGTCGATTTCTTGGAGGTCGAAGAGCACGCGGGAAAGGGGAGTGGAGAGGTCGAGGTTTGGGTCGTCGGAGGTGTTGGTATGTAGGATTAGGGCGTTGGCGAAGGAGTAGGGGGAGAAGGTGGGGGAAAGGAAGGCCTCGTAGTCGATGTAGCTGTCTGAGGAGGGCTCGGTTTCCATTGGATTATGATTTGGATGTGCTGCAGTTGTGATTTATTTTGTTCTGCTTAGGCTGCAGTTGGCTCGTTGATGATTTCTGCTGGGGGCCCCACGGCATGCGGCGGGAGGGGACATTCTGTCTGACGAGAGCTTCCTATGCAAGTATGCACATGCATATGTATATACATACTTTACATATGCATGGGAACTTGCTGCCTGGCCAGGCTTAATCATCTACTCCTTTACCCCACCGAGGGGCATTCGTATCACATGCTATCAATAATCTTCCGACTCACCAGCCAACGTCGAAACAAACAGTAAACAGATAGAGGACATAGGTTCAAACTTCTAAACTCCCAGGACAAGCAAAAAAAATAAAAATAAGAAAATAATATAACCTTTACCCCAAACCAATATATACTGTATGTTTATATTTTTCGTCTGCGCCCACATACGCCTGTACTCGAGTGTACTAATATATTCGTTTCTCCTCCTCGTACAGTCATCAACCTTGGTATATAATACGTTAAGCGATCCACTGCGCCCACAGTATCCCTTCTCTCTATACAAGGTATACGACGCTCAAATTCGGCCTTTAATTCAAGCAGCCGCCGCCAACTCCTCCTTCTTCCCTGTCCCATCAACGACAGGTGGAACAATTCCCAGATCCATTGGATTCACGATCCCGACAAGTAGCCCAATCGACTCAATTAAGTCAGCTGGCTCAGAAAGGTGATAGTCCGCCATGGTATGCTTCGAGCTCGGCCCAATATGAACAGTGAAAAATTCCTGCCGTGGGAGGGGAGATTCGCGTAGACTTCGGAACATATCTGTGGCAAGCAAAAGTCAAATCTTTGCTCTACATACCAAGTCGGGAGACAAGTGTTATTACTCACCCTCATCAGTGGTGTCATCCCCTGCACATAACACAAAAACCTTCTGCCCATCCTTTTCTCGATATTCCTGTAGTAATTGCTTTGCAATTTCCCCCTTATTCACGAACTTCGGTCGAACCTCTAAGTTGCACTTCCCAGGCATGACTTCCAGGTCGTAATCCTTGGCAACAGTGCTCTCCAACAGCTCCTGGCATTCCTTGACTTGAATAGCCGCAAAGTCATGGTCAGCTTTGCGGTAATGCCAGGTAATAGCGCATTTCTTTCGC
Source organism: Terfezia claveryi (assembly GCA_015179025.1). Classification (NCBI taxonomy): domain Eukaryota; kingdom Fungi; phylum Ascomycota; class Pezizomycetes; order Pezizales; family Pezizaceae; genus Terfezia; species Terfezia claveryi. Next base: position 120,232 of record WHUX01000038.1, on the reverse strand, counting down.
TCGATGATGGTCCCTAATGACGTTTGTGTCAGAGTTTAATTGCATAACCGAGTCCCCAAATTGACATACCAGGAGTCCTATCTGTGTAGAGACCAAAGATATCCATTATCTTTTGCTGCCAGCTCATATCTGTGCTTTCGGTCAAATTCACCCATTCTGTAGAGTGAGGATGCCTCATAAAGCACCCATGCTCAGCGCTATAGTGGGCGTTAGCAATAGCCTATAGGCCCTCCAAGCATCATGCACCAGAGCTTATTCTACGAACCTCAAACCTAACTCAGGGATATGACCCATCCACTTTGCCAAAAATTCCTGGTCCCTCCCGGAAATAATCCATACCTCATTTCCAGCGTCTGCTGCAAGCTTCTTAATTGTCCTGATAACCTTATCGGTGGGTATGGCCGAATCTGGGTCCCGGACAATTGGTGTTAATGTCCCATCATAATCAAACATCATCAGTCGCTTGTTTCCCTTGACCGCCTTGTATGCGTTGAGCAATAACCGCCTATCAAGCACAGGTGTAACGCTCCTCTCCTGACTGGTGCTTAAGCTGTCGATTAACATCTTCAGGAGACTGCAATTCCAAGCTTGTACAGTGTTAGTGGTGACGTGTTTGTATAGCTTCGTGTGAATCGCTTGCTTCTTATCCTTTGAAAGCCTTAGACAGTAATCGATGGTTTGAGCGACTCCTTTTGTGTCCCAAGGATTGACTTGAATTGCGTCGGTGAGGGAGCTTGCAGTTCCGGTAAATTCAGAAACGATAACTGGACCGTGTGTATCTTTTTGACATATAACGTATTCGAGAGAGGTTGTGTTCATACCATCCCGAACAGATGTGATGAGTCCAATGTCCGCTACTCTTAAAAGTGCAAGATATTCGTCCGGACCAAGGTACTGTGGATAGTGTTGAACAGGGGTGAATTCAAGCGATCCGTAGGTCCCGTTAATATGCCCCACAAGTTCGTTAACCTTGTGCTCAATTCCCTTCGACTCAGAAATTGCTGGTGAAGTGACTTGAATTAATACAACCTATGCCAGGGATTTTGACAAGGTCAGATTTTCACACTGGAGCCTCAGGGGTTGGGGACGCTCATCATCATGCAAGTGCATGGGCAGTTTTGCGCCACATTCAGGTATAATTCGGATGGAAACACCGATAAGAAACGAAACTATGAGTGATATAAGAGCAATGAGGGGCAAAATATGTAGGCTCACCTTTTCCCTCCATTCCTCGTACATTTCTAAGAATGTCTCGAAAGCCCGCAATTTCTGCATGACCCCTCTTACGGAATCTAATCTATCCCTACCAACAATAATCTTCTTCCCTGCATACATTTCTTTGATTGCTTTCATTTTTTCTTCGATGCCTGGATGGCTAGCGCTTGACTCCAGCTTCGCAACATCAATACCGATGGGGAAAACCCCAACTGCGCAGTGCGATCCATATGTTTTCACTCCATCTGGTGTTGAAGCATACCCAAGTATGCGGGTGCAGGAAGACAGAAAGTGCTGCAGGTAACTTGTTGACTGGAATCCTATCAAATTGGCACCTAGCATGCCCTCCAGGATCTCCTTGCGCCCTAATCAAGGTTAATATAATCCCACCTCATGCAACATTGTACGTCATCTCTAAAAATCGAGCAAAGAATAAAGGGAAAATGCGACTCACTGCTCAAACATCGGACAATTTCCGAACTGGGGAAAGGCGTATGAAGAAACAGCCCGATATACATATCGGCGCCTGTCCGCTGCCTCAATAATTCTGGGACCAATAGTAGCTGGTAATCATGCACCCAAACAATATCCCCAGGCTTGTAAACTTGCATGATCTTGTCTGCAAATGCGATGTTGTATCGTAGGTAATCTCTCCACCATTGCTGCTCCGATTCTCCATCTGTGGGGGTCGGGAGGATATAGTGCAGTAGTGGCCATAGCACTAAATTCATGAGTTAATTGAGATCGCCAGATATCTCTCATCGCGCCAGAGTACGCACCTTTCTGCGACAGCATGCCCCACCTTTCCCAATCCTGCCCCACAATCAACCCCATTAACCCTCCATCTTCATCATCCCCCATCCACACTGGAACTGCCTTTCCGAACCCTCCAGTTGTCATGCTGGGATCAATAAGCATTCGCTCAACAGCATCCCGATCCTCCGCAGTAATTTTCTGAGTCTCAGTATCAGGCCTATTTCCTCCCTGACTGAAAAATGTAGTTGACCGCCAGAGCACTGCCGGCTTCGGCACTGTAGGCAGCGTAGCTGGCCGTGGTGATTGTGGTTGAGCACCAATCAATGGGGACTTGAGAGGGGACTTCAGTCCTCCTACAGGGCTGGAGACAACAGGCGGCTTTGGCTTCGAGATAGGCTGGACTTTCCCTGTCCATCCTACGAGTACTGTTTCCCATTGACTGTGCTTCGAGGAGAGATGTTGGAAAGAGGAATGTAAAGCTGTATTGCCTTTCCTGGGTTCAATTTTCTTGAAATTTATTGATGCTCAATCAGCTTCCACTCCAGTGTCAAATGATGCCACCCCAAGCTTTTACACAGGGCTGCTCAGGTCTGCACATCCAAAGAACCTTAAGACTCACCCACTGTCCGTCCTTGCTCAAACTCAATTCCCACGGCAGTAGATTGCTAGCAATGATAAGCCTCCCTGAAACTGGAATTTTCCCTTCCGCATCTTCGGGCCCGCAAAGATGTGCGTAGTGAGCACCTGCCCCTGGAGCGTCATCCACAGTTTGTAATTGCTGGGCGGCATCCGATGATTGCTTCGGAGAAGGAGGGAGTACTATTGAAAGTTTCCGGGCCTCATTGGTATAGGACATGGTGTGTGGGATTCCGGGTTGATGTGCTGGACCAGATACGCCTGGATACCTTTGAGAGATAGAGATAGAGATAGAGAGGTAGGGACGAGACAGATGCGAAGGTGGGGGTGAGAGTGGGGGTGGGGTGAAGGTGATTCGGATTTGCAGCGAAACTACAGCAGATACTGTAATTGCTTGACACAATTCTAGTCCTTTTTTCTACATGACGGGGCAACTTTAATGACATAAATAGACCAAGCTTCGAGCCTCTTTTGCAATGGCATGACCATACGGTAGGGATCTTATGCTGTGGAAATCTACGAAATTCTTGATAGAAGTAAATTCCCGTCCTCCGTCTCAGCTGACCATAAGTAGGTCGCATACTGCCATATGAGTCCTTGGCAAAAGTTGAGATTCATAATAATTTATGATTCTAAAGCACTCACCAATGGGGGGAAAAAACCCCTCAGCAATTTCCACTTTACCATTTTGCATAGTGTCATCAAGCCTGGTTGCAATATGGGTGCTCCTTATGTACCCTGTTTAGAAAAAGACGCATTTCTGGGCTTGCAGGGCACTGAGACTCATAACAAACGTTGCGGCTTAAGAGTTCCTTTGGTGCACGAGGGATGGTAAGGCAATTCAGAGCAATAATGGAAAAGAGTTTAGTAAATAGGGTATCTCTTGCCCTCGGCTACATTTTGATTCAAGATAAATAAATGATAGGGTCAAGCGGGCACCTGCTCACTACCTAATTCCACCAATAATCTCGAACCCTTGAAAAACTAGCTTGGTACAACCCTCTATATAACTTCCAAAAGTGATAAGATATATGTAAAAAAAAAATAGAGAATAAAAAGAATACAAAGGATAATTCATCCTTGATGATATTCGAATCCCATAACCCCAAGCTGATGAAAGAAAAACCATGCTCACACCCATTCCTGGCGGACGTATAAAAAAAAACTAGAGCGGAAGAAAGAAAATATCAGATTTATTCGCTATGCTTAATTGGTAGTCCTCATGATCTCCTCGTAGATCAAAGTCTTCAATTGTTCTTTGGAAAGCTCATCCTTTCTCCTGTCGAAGTCGAAGAACTCATCAGGAATTGGAGGAGCAGTTGGCTCATCTTCAGGGTCATGGTACGGTTCAAGATAAGGGTGTTTCAGAGCCTCTTCTACTGTAATGCGCTTCGCAGGATTGAAAGCGAGTAGCTTCTCCAAGAGATCCAACGCTTGGGGACTAGTCTTCGGGAACATTGTGGAGAACGGGATCCTCTTCTTAAATGGTAGAGAACGGATATACTCTCTGGCGCGCCTTGACTTGATACCGTAATAGTCTTCCATAGTAGGTGTTCCAAGAACGTCAAGGATAAGTGTCAGTTGATGATGATCTGGACACAGGATACGTTAGTCAACCGAATAGAAAGAATGTTGCTCATGATGCCTTACAATCTTTCCCAGGGAACAATGGTTTCCCACTCAACATCTCTGCCAAGATACATCCCACACTCCATACATCAATAGCTTTGGTATACTCCTTGAATGTCAGCATAATCTCCGGAGCCCGGTACCATCGTGTAGCAACGTATTCGGTCATGAAACCGGAATTATCGTCGGTGGAAGCAGCCGACCTAGCCAGTCCAAAGTCGCAGACTTTCAAATCGCAGTTCGCATTGAGCAGCAGATTCGACGGCTTCAAGTCACGGTGAAGAACATTTGCGGAGTGCATGGCCTTCAAGGCACGTAGGGTCTGGTAGATAAAATATTGACAGTGGTCGTCAGAGAGATCTTGAGTTCGAATAACACGGTGCATGTCCGTTTCCATGAGTTCCTAAGTGACTGTCAGTATACAATCATGTATATTCTTTATGAAATATGTACCTGGATCAGGTAAACCTCAGTGAAAGACTCATAATTCCTTGGCTTTTGAATGTCAAGTATGGAAATAATATTTTCGTGGTTGAAATATCGCAGCAATTTCATCTCTCTCAATGTCCTTAAGCAGAACATGGAATGATCAAAAGGTGTGATCTTCTTGATAGCAACCTTCTGTCCGGATGGCTTGTGTAGAGCGGAGCTGAACTGCCGTGTTAGAAGCACTTCTAAAACATCAATCGTGCCGCCTTTTTGCATACCAGACAACTCCATACGCTCCTTCTCCCACGACATCCTGTATTTCGTATTGATCAGAAACGTTGAAGCTGATCTTCCTGGATGAAGAGCCGTGTCTGGACATTATGTCGTATTTCTAAATTACGGCAAAGCTGTCGGATGCGAATGATATCTGGGTTGCGAGCGATTCCTTTCAAAGTTTCCTAGTTGAGATATGTGAGGCCCGAGTAATTGGCAACCTGACCAAGGTACTCAAGAGAATTATGAATGCTAAAGCTGTATCAGAAACTGTACTAGTATCCTCAATATATCGAGCACAAAGAATACTTACTGTAAAGACCTCAAGTCTATGTCTCTGAGATCCTACAACAATTAGAGGAATAGATCGTCCTATATGATAGCAATCAGTAAATTTTTCCTAATACAGATCCAGGAATATCTCCGGAAATAGAATATCGGCACAAAACATATGGGTACTATGCAAGGGGGTTATATGCGCGTCCAGGAACAGGTCCTAACATTACAAAAGCGTAAAAGAGAGTTTAGGCACGTGGAATAATGCAGGATAAACACATACCAAGCGATACAGAAGGAAAAGAAACAGATGCAACAAGAGTGTCTTTAAGAGAGAAGCAAAGGCTTATGATGAGGAGCAGGAATGGGAAACAAGTGAAGGGAAAGGCGAGTAGATATAGTACGCATTCAAATGAGAGGGTGAGAATGAGGGGCAGGGTTTGATACAGGCTTAACTTACCAACAGTTGACAGGATCAAATTCACCAAGCCGCTTGCACAGTACACAAATAGCAACCACTCCGAGATTGAGATAGTTGAGCAAGCGCAAATATGAATGGCCTTGTGCAAGTAAGGGTAAATGATTAATTGCGTAAGATGTGGAGGCCTGCAAATGCTGTGCTGATTGCCTGGAATATACACAGGATTCGACGGTTTCTAGCCCAGAATCTATGTTTAGGTCCTCATTCTGGTTCTTTGTTTTCCTGGCGTGGGGCTTACAGGAGGCAGGAGAGAGCTTAGTCGCCTAATGGCCAGGGAAAACTTCGCTTGCGTTTCGCAAAGTATCGCTCTGCCGCAAGAACGGATAGATGCACGAATTCCCTAGATCTGGCCAAGGGGGGGAGGGGGAGGGGGAGGGGGGGAATGTTTGCGAAGGTGTCCAAGGAGGTGCTGAGTGAGGTTTGCAGCTGCAAAGTATTAGCAATTCAAAATTGATGTTGAAGGTATGGTAGCCCATTAAAGAGGGGATGCTTGAACTTGAGGAGGGGTACATTCACCCGAACCGCTGCCAGCCCTAACCTGGATCACCAACATGAGACCTGCAGATCAGGCGGTGTGAGTGTGAACGCAGTGTGATTCGTTGGAAGGGACTACAAGGAAATTATTATTTGAATATAATAATGCATTCCTCTCAGTTGGATTGAACCCTTCATTCATGGTTACTGCAAAACTCATTAGAAGCATTTGAATTTCAATTTGGGTATCTGTATTAATATTGCGTTGCATATACTTACATTAGATAGGGCTGAAGGTGTGGTTGGAAAATATACCTGATAATTATAACTATCTAAACTTCGAAATATCACTACGACTGTCCTGTCTTCAGTGGGATTGAGGAGCAATACCTGAGCAATACCTGATCGATAACTGGACAGCAGGGGTAGCTTGATTGGATAGTCTGCTAAAGGAGGGTGTTGTGCCAGCCTGACTATTGATTGGAGTACACTCAGCCAAAGTTTGCAGATTGATATCAAGTTGGTAATGTCTATTCTATCTCTTACAAAGGCGCCATCCTTACTTTCTTGGTACTTGGTACTTGTAATTACTTATTCATAAGCGCCGGATATCTTTTTTTTTTCCTCTCGAGTGTACTTGATGGAAGGAACCAAAAAGCTGACGCGGGGCCTAGGCTGACATTGTGACCAAAATAGAAATCTTCCAGAATTTGCAAGGGCTTTTGTTTTTAGAATAGGTATGTGCCATCCAAGTAATATATATATGCAGTCCCCGGCAGTTTGGTTACAGTCCCGTCAGACTCCACCGTGATTTGCCCACAAAAATCAAAAAAAAAGAATACCCTCTCATTCAATGAACCTCAACCTTGAAAGGGACTTTCAGCACCTTGCACCCCAAACAAGTGAGTGGGACTTTGGGGAGGGGGGGGTATCTACAAAGGCTGAGTATTTAGGAAAGAGCTTTGAGGATTCGAGTGCTTCCACTGCTCTTTGGCTAGTACAGTACTTACATAAAGACCTCCATACCCTCTGTGTCTTGTGGCCCAGTCGCTCCAGGACCGTGACACAGGTACTGACGTTCCGGTACTGGAATGAAGGTTAGCCGGGCTTTCGTGCGCATTACAAAGATTGCAAAGAAATACACAGACCTACGCACATAGACTGCTCCAAGCCGACACCTATGAAGCGACATGCTTTCCTGCCTATCAAGAGCCCTGAAGATCGTAAAGTACAGTTCATATGCACAGAATGGTGTGAGTTTACTCCCGCGGATATCGAAACTTCGGATGTTGCGCCCCCACAGCATGTCATACACGTGACCAATGTACACAATAGGCTTAGCGCTGGCATCCCACCTTGACCTTAAACTTGTCCATCTTCACACATCACCCACTTCGAACAATCCTGAGTTCACCCCCCCCCTATCAAGCCACATATCGGAAGCAACGCTCTTCCTTCATTAATTTTCTGTTCAATCTTTGGGTCCCGCAGGGCATTTCTTCACTAAATCTATCTTCCCTCGTTCATACAAACTCTAAACATAGCTCTTGAACGTCTTGAGTAAGGAGCACTCCTTCGTGCTACTGAATTCCCCTCTGTTGTTTTGGAATTTCTTACTGATATGCGGAGACTTATAATATTGTAGCTCCGCAGCAGTTTATATACCCAAATATGGCCCAGCCTCCATACCAAGACCCCAACTACCAGTACCCCCCCCCGACCCCTATGGGCAAAACCCTGGCAACCCCCAATATCCTTCACTGAATACGCCATACGTCGCCCAGCAACCAGGCTTTCCTCTGGCTGCATCCCCTCCTCCTCCGTCTGGCCCACCAGCTGGCGGTGTGCATGGTGGTCCCAAGAAGCGTCAGTATGCTGCGCAGGCATTCGAGTTCGGAGCAGGAGCAAATGCCGCAATAACGCCATCGGCTGTTGGAGGCGTTGGGGGAGGTTCTACTTATCCACCAGGTGGAATGGCTGGTCCAGCTGGATATCCTGCCGAAAGCTTCACCCCTGCCCCAGTGGGGTACACTGCCCCCCAACCAGGATATGAAGCACCGGGTGTATCGTCCATGACGAACCAATTTGGGCAGATGGGACTTGGTGGACAGTTACAGCAAGCTGCACCTCAATTACAGGTTGAGTTCTCATTCAATCCAACTCAGGCGGTGGCCCAAGCATTCGACTCGGCTGTCGAGTGCCTCTCCCATTCTTGCGCTAACAGATTATGCTATACAGAAGCCACATGCTCTGAATTCCTTGTGTACCATAGATGTCACAGCTCAACCGTTCAATGCCTCGGAATTGGATTTTCCGCCTCCACCCATTATGCTCCCACCTAATGTACGTTTTTTCTTTTCTTTGCAGTTTTTAGGTCCATAGTTTGACTTGGAAGCAGTCTTCGTTGACACTTTCTCCTAACGCCAATTGCCCTCCACACTACATGAGGTCGACTATAAATGCTGTCCCTACAACCCACTCGCTGCTTAAGAAATCCAAGCTGCCATTTGCGCTCATTATTCAGCCATACACTTCTCTACACGATGAAGAGTCTCCAGTCCCGTTGGTATCTGACACAGTGATCTCTCGGTGTCGAAGGTGTAGGTCTTATATCAATCCTTATGTCACGTTTCTTGATCACGGTCACCGGTGGAGATGCAACATGTGCAACTTGACAAATGATGTTCCCCAAGCCTTTGACTGGGATAATGCACAGCAAAAGCAAGTGGACAGATGGCAGCGCCCGGAACTGAACTATAGCGTGGTCGAGTTCATTGCACCCCAGGAGTATATGGTACGCCCACCTCAGCCGTTGGTGTATCTTTTCCTTCTGGATGTTAGTTTCGCCGCTGTCCAGAGCGGTCTGCTTGCTACCAGCGCTAGGACCATTTTGGAAAGCCTCGACAGGATCCCCAATGCCGATAAACGTACACGCTTGGGATTTATCTGTGTGGACTCTGCACTGCATTACTTTTGCATGACCAGCGATTCTCTAGAGCCGAACATGCTCGTCGTCTCGGATCTTGAAGAGCCTTTCCTACCGATTCCTGGGGATCTTCTCGTCCCGCTCGACGAGTGCCGAGAGGCTATTGAGAATTTGTTGGGAAAGCTGCAGGATATGTTCCATAATACACAAAACGGTGGCAATTGCATGGGCTCGGCCCTCAAGTCGGCACACAAGCTTATATCGCCAATTGGTGGGAAAATTGTAGTACTCACTGCTTCATTACCAACCCTCGGGGCTGGGAAATTGGAGATGAGGGAAGACAAAAAGCTGCTAGGAACAAGTAAGGAGAGCGGACTGCTTCAAACAGCAAATAGCTTCTACAAGTCGTTTGCAGTGGAATGCTCCAAGAGTCAGGTTTCCGTCGACATGTTCCTGTTCTCGGCAAGTTACCAGGATGTTGCAAGTTTAAGTAACCTTCCAAGGTATACTGGAGGCCAAACATATTTCTACCCTGGATGGTCTGCTGCTCGAAGCGAGGATGCATTCAAATTTGCCAAAGAATTTTCTGACCATCTGAGTGCTGAGATTGCTCTGGAGGCTGTGATGAGAGTTAGAGCTACTACTGGACTAAGAATGAGTACCTTTTATGGAAACTTCTTCAACCGGTCTTCCGATCTTTGCGCATTCCCCGCTTTCCCTAGAGATCAAGGGTATGTGGTAGAAGTAGCAATCGACGAAGCCTTGGGCAAGTCATTTGTGTGTATGCAGACTGCGGTTCTTCACACCACATGTAACGGAGAGCGACGGATTCGTGTCATGACACTTGCTCTGCCAACGACGCAAAATCTGGCGGATGTGTATGCAAGCGCTGACCAGGTCGCAATTACCACATTTTTCAGTCACAAGGCTGTGGAGAAAGTCCTGAGCGGTGGAGGATTGGATGCTGCCAGAGATGCACTCCAGTCCAAGTTGATTGAGCTAATGGTTACATACCGAAAAGAATTGACTGGTGGTGCCGTTGGAGGTGGATTGGGAGGCTTACAATTCAGCTCTAACCTCAGAGGTTTGGTAGTGCTATTTTTGGCACTGATAAAACACGTATGTTTTCCAAATATTGATTACTTTTCTACCTGTTTTTGCTAACTGGGGCGCCTTTTTATCCGCATATAGGTCGGTCTCAGAAAAACAGCACAAATCCCTACCGATCTTCGATCAGCGGCGCTCTGCCTTCTTTCGACCCTCCCGGCAACGTTACTCATGCAATACATTCACCCTCGCTTCTACTCTCTTCACGACATGCCCGAATACTGCGGTCTTCCCCACCCCGAAACAGGCGAAATCGTCCTCCCCCAGCCAATCAACCTCTCGTCTGAACGGCTACTCCTACACGGGCTATACCTCATCGACGACGGACAAACACAATTTCTCTGGGTCGGAGGCCAGGCCGTTCCAGCGCTCGTTCAAGACGTTTTTGGCGTCCCTGGAATCGAGCATGTCAAAGTTGGAAAGACGACGATGCGGGTAGTGGAGGAGAGCCAGATGAATGAACGAGTGAGGAACGTGATTGAGAAGAGTAGGGACAAGAGAGGGAAGAATGTGGGGAGTGTGGTAGTGCCGAATTTGTATGTGGTTAGGGGAGATGGGGAGCCGAGTTTGAGAATGTGGGCGGGGACCATGTTGATTGAGGATAGGAGTGAGGGGGGTTTGAGTATGCAGCAGTGGTTGGGCATGTTGAGGGAGAAGGTGAGTGCTTAGTTGTTTATTGACTAAATAAATGTAGATTTTATTCAACCATGGCCTTGACTACAACTAGTACAGGGCAGGGTGGCTGACCTGGATGGGTTGGACAGGTACAAAACTCATAAAAAAAGAGGTACCCCTATGACGGTGAATACGTGAAATTAATAGACGAAGAGAGGCTTGGGATTTTCTTGTATGCCGGGGATTGAGTTATATGTTCCTTGATTATTAGTGCTTCGGTGGGCGGGGTTTCAGTAATTAATCTATATTATATTATTTTTTCTTTTTTCTCCACATGCGCCTGCGGATTGATAGGCGTCTGGTTATCAGTAGTGGGTGAAATAGATATTGCATGCTGCGGAGCGCATTTTTCCCTGAAGCTTGAAAGGGTCCTTCCGTGTGCTAGGTTTTAGATACGATCGATATCACAGATACAGCTCTTCTTCCCCTGCTGTAGAGATGTACATATGTATAAGTACAATTCCATGCCTTTTTTGCCGCTAAATTTAGCAAACTAGCCAATTTTCAAAATATATATTAAAACCACTACTTTATTTTCTAGAGTCACTTGTATTTCCTCCTCTATGTAGGCTTTTTAGAGAAGTATCGAAAACTTGTCACCTTACAAGGATATGGCCCATTCAGCTATTGATTACAGTGCATCCACAGAAACAGTGTAGAACACCATCATAGGAAAGGTCCCCCCCCCAAAACAAAAAAAAAAAAAAAAAAACATCACGGGTTTGTTATATAACAAAATTTGAGGGGTTAAAAAACGTTTACCGGTACTCATATTCTCCTTAAACCGTATATAATTTCCAAATATATTGATTTCTTCCATTCCCCCCTTTTTGCTTATGTGAAGAGAAAAAAAGGTTGAAATAAGTAATTTTGAGGGAGGGGGGGGGGGGGGGGGTTGAGCTTTTTTTTCTGTCATTTTTTTTTGGTGCTCGAGGTTTGGTTTGTTTTAGTTGGGGTTTTGGTTTGTACTGTACCGCATCCACTGGTGTATAACGATCCTCTGGTTGTTTAAAGACATAGGTAGCATTAGTGCACTTTCTCAATAAACTGGGGACCGTTATACCTCAGTGAGCGTGTTACCATTGCGCTTGGATATCACCTTTACTGTATAAGCTCGACCCTTGTCTTTAAACTGACAAGGACCGTTATACACCAGTGGATGCGGTACTGTAGGTATGTATATAAGAAACTTTGCAGTGGGAGGGTATGGAGTTGGGGGGAATGGAAATATAGCTTACCCTGAGTTTATGTAGAATAGCGTGTTGTTTTGGGGGTTGAAGGTGATTAGTATACATTCAATACAATACAATACAATACAGCCTACTTATTTATGTTCTATCTAGTTTTTTTGTTGAGATTCTTTTACTTGTTACTTTTTGCTTGGTATATAGGTATATGTATAGGTTTTGTATTGATTGTATTGTATTGTAATATTTCATAATTTGTTGTGCATGGTGTACATGGGGTGGTGTTGGTGCTTTAGGGGGGGAGGGGGGAAGAAAAAGGAGGGGAGATTTATATTTATATAAAAGAATAAAAAAATAAAAAGAATGAAATCTTTTTTTTTTCCTTTTTTCTCTTCAAATAGTTAAATTACTCAAAATTACTTTCGAATATACTAACTGCCGTATCGCCCTCCCCCCCAACCACCTCATATATGAATCTTCCGTCGCCTTTGTATGCCTGATTATCGAATCAGAAAGGCAATGTGAATAAATATAAGGTGGCTAAGTAAGTAGACAAGGAAGGCGCGGGGATGCAGACAAGACAGTAATAAGTAACAGAGATGAACGACCCCCCTCCCCCCTTCCCTAGGCATACGCATCCGCATCCTTTCCTCACCCATACCATCCCAAAATCCCCCACCTGCACATCACTGCCACTACTAACCACATCATATCACACCACACCACACCACCCTTCAAATATCACATCACATCAAATCAGTAAACAAACAAACAGGCAAGCAAACAAACAGGCAAGCAAACAAACAAACAAACGAAAGAAACGAAACAAAGAGAAAGAATCCAGGGTAGATACTGCCGCCACCACCACTACCAGCAGCAACAGAGGCGGAGGTACAAGTCAACGTCCCCACATCTACCACTCCACCTAACCTCATCCATTATAGATAAGTACCCGCCTCAACAGCAGCCAATCCAATCCACCTAATTCTCTCGTCAAGACTAACAAAGGAAAAAGAATCGAAACAAACGAATAAAACAAGATGGACAAACAAACAAGATGCATAAACAAACGGTAAAGACAGAGGGCAGTCACCCCTTCTCCTTTTTTCTTTTCTTATTCCCTCTCCAATGATACTTCCCAGAGCGCAGCAGCGACTACTGCGCCGCATACGCCTCCTGGACCGAACTCAATAATAAACTCGCAAACTTCTCCGTCTCCTCTCTCTCCTTGATACTCTCGACCGCCTGCCTCACCGCACTCCTCAACTCCCCCCCCCTCTGCTGCTCTTCCTCATGATCCTCTGCTCCCTTTGCCTTTGCCTTCCTCCCTCTCTTTCCCCTCGTCCCCTCCGCAGCAGCAGAAGTAGCAGCAACTGCCTTCCCCCCGGCCTTCCCCTTCCCTTTACCCTTGCCCTTCTTGACCACCACCCCCCCCATCTCCTGCACCCCCTCCTCCATCTCCTCCTCCTTCACCTCCGGAGAGACCCATCTCTCGTCCCTGACCCCCTCAGGCAGCTCTTCCAACTCCCCCAACAACCTCTTTACCCCCTCCACGACCCCCAGCCCCTCTCTATCTCTCCTCGAAATCCCCTTCTTGACAATCCTCCCAAACGCCCTCTCAAGGCCCTTCGCCGTCCACTGCCTATGCGGTGCCTTTCTGGCCAGCTCCTCCCACGGGATAGATCCGGGAGTCTCGGGATTATACGTGAGGATCGACTCCAAGAGCCAGATGCGGTCACCAGTGAGCATCTGCAAGGATGCAAGCGGGGTCGTGGTATCAGAGTCATCTGCGTCAGCAGCAGCGGGCATGTCAGTGGCCATGCGCGTAGCGGCGGTGGCAGCAGCTTTCGATTTCACTTTGCTAGTGCTTGCGGCGAAGGTCGTCTTCGCCGAGCGAGTTTTCTTCGCAGTTGGGAAAACCAGTGGAGGTGCGGGAGCGGAAGTGGATGAGGCGGATAAGGAGTTATGTCCCATGGGAGCCACAGGGGCAGTATGATCCGCAAGGGCAGGGTCGATAGGGACTTCATCCTCAGCTGGTACCTGCGCGTCTGCACCCTCTTGCGTTGCGGTAGACTTTTTCAGGGCGCGTTTTCTCGGGGTCTTGACTCTCCTAACTCCATTCTCCCCCTCTGCACCCTGGCCGCCCTCTTCGTCTGGTAATCTGGCTTTGCCCTCCCACTCCAACATCTTGCTCCACTTGTACCTGCACTGGATTCTGCTCCTCCACCCACCCATCCTCTCGCTGACAACCGTCCAATTAGGCTCTACCTCCGCCTCAAGGGACTCACTGCGAGCCTCTGCCGCCTGGCGTAGCGCCTCTCTGACTTGCCCAACAACCTCTCTCAACTTTGCCTCCTCTTCCTCTGTCCACTCCTTCTCGCGCCTGCCCTGTCCGCACTTGACGTAATTCCTCCACCGATCTCTACAATCATCCGGCAATCTCCCCATCGACCTACCAATATTAGTCCACTTTTTGCCCATCTCCTCGACCATCTTCGCGAGCGCTGCATCCTGCTCCTCATCCCACTTTGCACCTTGAACGTCGAAATTATGATACCGCCTACGCACGTGATTGTAGATGGCTAGGCGCTTGCGATGGGGGAAAAGCTCGTAGAGGTCTTTCCAGAATGACTCGCGTTCGGCTTTGGTCTGCGTAGGGACGACGGAAGTTTCTCCCCAGATTCGAGAAATGAGTTGTTTATCCGATAGTTGGTTCTGACGAGCAAAGTTTTGGAGGTAATCGTCGATGGTGGAGCACTCGGGTTGAGTGAATGTACCCGTGGATGGAGGGGTAGCTGGAACGGGGTCAGGGGCGTATGTGTATGACGCGCGCTTTCTGCTGAGTGCGGTGGTGCCGGGTTGAGGGGTGGCTGTGACGGTGCTGATGGGTTTGGGAGTCTTTGGGGTTTTTGGGGTTTTTGGGGTTTTTGCTTTTCTGGCTGGTTTTTTCCCAGGGGTGTGATTTGGACTCGGTTCAAAATTGTTGCTTCCAATAGCGCCGTCCTCGCCTTCTGCTTCATCATCAGAGTGGCGAGAGGCGTGCTCGTCACCTGTGGAGCGAAAGGTAGTGTTGAGGTCTGGCATTCTCCTCTTTTTTCTCTTGTTGGTCTTTGGTGTCTCTCTAGCTAGCGTGGGGGTGCTGGTGAGTGCGTCCTCGTCCTCCTCGTTGGGAACGTCCAGGTCCATTCCGTCACCGCCGTCAGCGGTGGTTTGGGCATGGGCAGGGGAGGATGCAGCGGCGGCGGCTTCGAGACGCTTTCTCTTGCGTTCGTAGGCAATGGCGATTTTGCTCTTGGGCTTGGGCGTGTGAATCATTGCCGGGGATGAATCCATGTGAGCGGAAGTGGGAGGATGGGGAGGCGGGGGAGAAGCTTCACGAGCGGAAACGTCTTCAGGCTGAGTAGCTGGGACGGACTCGGAGTCTCCAGTTGCTGGCTCCATTGGGGCTTGGGTGTCATCCTCAGCAAGGGATGCATTCTTTACTTTTCTGGACTTGTTCTGCTTCGTTGGGACGACATTCTCATCCTCATCCTCCTCCTTCTCCTCCTCCTTCTCCTCCTCCTTCTCCTCCTCCTTCTCCTCCTCCTTCTCCTCCTCCTCCTCCTGCTGCTGCTCCTCATCCTCCCCCTGGTCGCCATCGTCCTCCTCGTCGCCTTGGTTCCCAGAACCTCCAGGCGCAGTGTCAATCTGCTGCTCGTTTTCCTGTGTAGTAGGGACTTGAGTCTCTGGCAAATCATCAGTCACGTCCACCGGTTGATTCTTATTTCTTCTCTTTTTTACAGACTGCCGGGCGACAAATTCCTGCTCGTCTTCTCCGTCCGCAGGGGCATTCTTGTCCTTGCGCTTCCTCTTTTGCTTTTTGGCAGTAGATGGGGCAGTACCATCCATTGTCACATCACCATCAGCATCCTTCTCTGCAGCAGCAGCAGCGGCAGCAGACTCGTTGAGTAGCTGCTCCATAGCAGGGTCCCCTGGGACGGCTGGGGCAGGTTTTGCAGAAGCGACCGGAAGGTTCACAGCGGTGAATCCTCGCGCACGGGGAATGCCGACACCACCACCGGAACGGCTCTCGCTGCTGCTGGCATCGTTGCTGCTGGCATTTTCCTCTACATTCGCCGACATTGTAGCAGTGTCCACAGTATCGTCATCAGCAGGCGATTTATTTTTCGGCGACCTTTTTTTCGATTTTTTGCCCTGTTCAGTGGCAGAGGATGAGGGTAACTGGGCGTCCCCGGCCTCGGTGGTGTTGTTGCCGTTGTCGTCGTAGTTGTCTTCGTTGTTGTTGTTGTTGATGTTGTTGTGGCTCTTGAATAAATTGTTGGTGTCGGTATCCACGTGCTCAGATGTTTTTTTCGGCTTCTTCCTCTTTTGTGCCGCGGCGGGCACCTCTGGCGTAGAAGCAGCGAGAAAGGGGGCACCAGCAGCACCAGCAGCAGACGACTCTGCTGCAGCCCTACTGCCCTTTGCCGCAGCTTCGGGCACCTCAGCAGCAGTCGCTGGCAGAGCCGGCCCCTCAGTCTCGCTCGCAGGGGAGGCCAGCCCAGGCTCGTGGGTGGGCGTCGACACGCCCTCGGGCAGTGCGGGGTCAGCCATAATTCTTGGCCTTTGCACTGGGCACTTGCACCTGTTTGATCTTGTGCAATGGGCGAATAGTAAAGTCGGCGGAGTTGAGGGTAATGGGGGGAAGGAGGAAGTTGAGGGTAAAAGGGCGGTTTTGGCGAATGTGTTGAAGGGGGGGGGGGGGCTTTTGGCGGGAGGCTGCGATGCGCTCTTTTGGCGATGGGGTTTTTTTCTGGGGGGGCGGGTAGGCGGTTAGGCAGGCTGTTGGCTGAGTAATGAGGGAGGCTGGGGGGTGTTGTGTGTGGCACCAACAAAGAAGCTCATTGTTTACTCTGGTGTACTACTGTACCTGTGGTATTAGTACTATTGTGGCGTGATGGGGCAGTAGGTACGGTACTGTAGGTGCTGCATGTGGCGGACATGCATCATTTATGTAGGTAACATCATGCACCTCATGCACATATGAGTCGCCCTTATACTCCCCCACACATCTACGACTCCTGTACGGTTCTTGACAAACCCCCCCCCTCCCTGACTCCTCCTTTATTCACTATTCCCCCCCCCCATACTCACCCACTCACGCACCCTCCGCATGGCGCCTCTCCCGCCTATTGCTCCCTACCCCGCCATCGCCGTTCGCAACAAACTCCCCCCGCCGATTGGTCCGCCGCCCTCGCCACCTACAACGCCATCCTCACCCACCGCCTCTCCCTCCCCCCTCCTCCCTCCTCTCAGACTCGGCTCTCCACGCCTTCATACGCAGCTACTTCCATGAGCTCTCCCACGCCCCTCCATCCCCCTCACCCCCAACCCTGGAGTCAAGGCAGCTCAAGCAATCAACCTTCCGCCTGCTCAGCCGGATCCTCATCTCTCCTGCAGGTGCCAAACTCCCGCACGATCTCATCTCCGGCCAGTTCCTCCTCGACCTCGCTGTGAGCCTGCCGAAATCGACTGCAGTACGGAATACCCTCGATACACTTTGGACTAACCACCATGGCTCTGTTGAAGAGCCCATCTCCAATTTCAAAAGCACGATTGTCCTCCCGCAGCTTCTCCGTCATGGAGAGCACTCACGTGCCCCCGCAGAGACGCTGTCCCTCCTCCGCAGCCTCTCGATTCTTTTCCTCGTTTCCCCTAGGATAGGAGAGCTCTTCATCGCCGGCTCGGATTTCCTCGATGCCCTCATCAACCTATTCGCCGCACACGCTGCTTTGCGCAAATCAATCCTCAGGATTGCACATGCCGCATTTACATCCCTCCTCCCCGCCAAACCCACCGTCAATTCTACTTCGCGGAAACCAAATTACTCCCTCCTCCTCGACCACCTTTACTCCCTCCAATCTCACCAACTCGGATCAAAGGAACACACTTTCCTCTCTGCCCTCACCTCCACGACAACCTTCCTCGACCGCCTCCACTCCACCGCCCTTCTCGAACCCAACGCCCGCCTCACCTCACTCATATCTATCCTCGAGGATAAATACAAAGCCCCTCGTTCTCAAGTACAGCCCACCGCTGGAGATAAAGGCAAGGGTAAATCCACCAACCACGAATCTACAATTCCAGAAGACCTTCTCGTACGATACACCCTCCAAGTCCTCGAAGTCTTCCCCGAGCTCTCTAGCTCTTGGGTCCGCTCGACCCTTACAAAACTCAACGGAGACGTCGAGTCCCTGATTAGGGGCTACCTTGATGGGACGATTTGCAATGAAAACCCGACACCAACCTCTCCCCAGATTCATCACCATCACCATCAGAGGAGAGGCTCCCTCCAACCCCCCCGCCCGCCCATCTTCCCTGTCCGCAAGAATATATATGACAATGACGACCTTGACACGCTCTCTGAAAGCGCACTCCGCTCGCTTCATATTGGGAAAAAGGATTCTCCCACCAAGGTAGCGGGGCCAGACTCGGATACGAAAGCTGCGATATGGGCTGCACTGGCAGCGTTCGATGGGGATGACGATGAGAGGGACGATACGTATGATGTAGCGGATGTAGGTGGTGCTGTTGACACTACGAATACGGAACCTGACCCTGCCGCACTACCACCACCTCCTCCTCCTTCCACATTTGCGGCGTCTGCTCAACAAGATATCCCTAACCCCGAGAAAATCCTCTACACCCTCTGGACTACATCCAACCCCAACGAGCGCGCAGTGTACTTTGCTAGGGACTCGGCCACGAGGAGAAGTACTGCGCGGGGTGAGTTGAAGAGAAAGACTGGCTGGAGTGATGAGGCGATTGAGGGGTGGGGGGTGATGCTAGGGAGGGACGTGGCGGGGAGGAGGATGAAGGAGTTGGAGAGGAGGTTTGGTGAGGGAGGGCTAGATGGAGTGGGGAATTTGAATGCTGGGGCGATTGGGAGGACGAGGTGGAGGAAGGAGGAGTATGGGGAGGAGGAGGGTGAGGATGGGGAAGGTGGGGGCAGAGGAGGGTATGCGTACAGAGGTGGTGGCGGAGGGGGAAGAGGGAGGGGGAGAGGTGGTGGTGGTGGGAGAGGTGGTGCAGGTGGGAGTGGGACAGCGGATACCCCAAGGGATAGAGCGAGGAAGGAAGCAAACAAGAGTAGTAGGGCGAATCATTCTAGGAGGGAGGGGCATGCAAGGAAGATGGCTAGGGGGATGGGTGGGGCCCTGTAGCAATAAAGCGTTAGGATGACATGCTGGGGAAATTAATATATATTGCGTCCGGAATTACATTGTACTCGCTGGTTCCATATGGTTGGTGTTGTAGGTGAAGAATATCGATTTTACTTGTAGCGGGCTGACTTGTGTAAGCACAATTGTATACGGTATCCACTGCCCGCCTTCCACTTTGTGTTCCGCACTGACAAGCTTATCATGAACCCTATTATATATACTAATTCTAAAGCAGGAGCTCGAGTCTAGTCGGGTCCTGCTGTTTCGGTGCAAAAAGTGAAGAATCGAAAAGTTTGAACCGCGTGAAGGATTAGGACACGGGGGGGGGGGGGGGAAATAGTAATTCCATTTATTCATTTGTTTATTTACAAAAACTTTTTTTTTTCTTTTGGCGGGGGGGGGAATTGCAGCTATACTGTAAGCTTATATCTGTCTAAATAAAATAAAAATTGAAAAAAATTGAAAAAAATGAAGATAAGAAAAAATTCTAATAATTGTCCGCGAGAACGTTCAGTTTACCCTGACGTATCTAGGCTGTAGTATCAGACGTCTCAGTATTTCCATCCCCCCCCCCCCCCCTCCCCCCAAAAACTCCAAAGAAATAGAAATGGAGAAAGTGTACAAGAAGCAAGAACCTATGTAGGTTGTTTTTTTTTTGTTTTTTTGGGGGGGGATTCATCTGAGTGAGTACTTGATTTCTTTTTTTTTTTTTTTCTTCTTCTTTTTTATTTTTTTAGAAAAAAATATATATATATATAAAATAAGTAATAGAATACCCCATGCACTGAAGGACCAGTCACAAAAGTAATTTATTAGCAGGGACGATGACTGACGAGTGAAGTTGGGCGTGTATCCAATCTCCCCCCCCCCCCCCCCCAACATACCCACATACTATTCCAAATTAAAAAAAAAATATATATATATATATATATATATACATATCCCCAAATCCATCCAAACACATAAATAAATGAATAAATAAATAAAAAAATAAAAAATAAAAAAAAACCTGTTGGTCATCAAGTAAGTGAAAAAAAAAAAAAGTGAAAGTGAAAGTGACACCCCCGCAGAGCAGAGGAGGAGGAGGAGGAGGAAGCCAACTCATCTCCATTTCTAGGGGCCGCCACACACAACCAACCTTTCAACCCATAGACCCAGAAATCAGGGAAAAAAAGAAATGTTGTCCACATCTCATCTAATATTTCATGCATACATACATACTTCAGCAAAGCATTTTCTTTTCTTTTTTTTTTTTTTTACCCTTAAAGTATGGCAGGGAAAATTAAAATCAGATATGATGGAGGCACAGCAGTGTAGTGTACTCTGCAGTAATTACAAGAATTACAACAAAACCAAGAACTACAGACCATAATGGAGTGAGTCACATAGCATAGCAAAGGGCGGCCAGAAAAGAGAAGCGGACCACTTTCCTCTGCTTGTTGCTGGCCCCAAAATGAATACAAGCTATATACAGCTACTTCAGCATAAAGTAGAAAGGCTAAGAAAAACAAAAAGAAGGTAATATCAAGATCTGTCCCGATCCCGAAGTCGAGTGGCCAAGCTCATAGAGTCCAGGCATCTAAGCCAGAAGAAAGCAAAAAATGGGTGACATACTAACTGTTGGGACGACAAGAAAGATGGTACATCCGAAGAAAACTGCAACCTGAAAAGCATAATCCGTCCATAGGGTCTAGGCACGCTGTATCATCTCATCTCATGGCAAGTTACCACAAAAAGGACTCCAAGACCTTGCCCTCCCCCTCCACCCTCTCAATGAGCCAACCCCGCCCCCTCCCAAAACCTCACCATCCTCATCCGGACTTCCTTTTCAGTGTCCTCGCCAAATACTCACACACCCCACCCCCCCAAACCATCACTCCCGCTGAATCCGTCGGATGAATATCATCCCTCAACCACTGCCCTGTCGGCCACGGAGCCATCAACTCCCCCACTGGCCACACTGTGATCCTCCCATCCTCCTGAACTTCTTGAACCTCCTCCTCCTCCACTCTCCTCCACCCCCCTCTCTCCCACTGCCCTCTCTCGCTCCTCTCCCTCCTCCTCCGCTCAATTTCATTTCCGCTCGCGACCTCACACGCCCACTCCGCAGCTTCATTCAAAACCCTGATCTTCACCGGCGTAAACCTTCCTCTACTCTTCTTCTTCGTCCTTGTAATATTGTCGACAAAATACGGCCCCGTCGAAATTTTTGGAGTATGCATCTGCCTCCACCTAATCCTAGCATTACCCCCCACCAGCCTCCTCAATCTCCCCAAAAGGTCCACCGTTTTCCCAATAAACTCTTCCACAAACTCTTCCGTCACCGTCACGGGGTCCACCAACTCCGTATCATCAACACCCTCCCTGAACTGCTGCTGCTCATCTAACCTATCGAACCTAGCCAATTCCCAGAATCCCATATTCACAATCACCAAATCCGGTCCATCCCTCCCAGCGAGTATCCCTTCCTCGCCAAATATACTCGGATAGGCCTCAAACTCAAACATTTCCCAACGATCCTTAAACCTCGGCGGCTCCGACCAAGTCGACACCTTATCCTTCCACATATCGTTCTCGTCAAACCCATAAAAGAAATAACTCAACAACACCAACCCCTGTCTTCCACTTGGTCCATCAATAACACACGACCGCGGTAGCGCATGGTGTGCTTTAATCACCGTAGGATTGATAGTTTTTTTATAACTATCAATTGGATGCATTGAGAATGTCCCGTTGAGGAACGTACACAAGTCATACAGTAGATACCGGTCAACAGAGTCTCCAATTAAGAGGACGGTTTTGTCTTTGAATGCCTCAAGGGGGGGGTCGTTGGGCTCTAGCTCCCAGAGCTGAGTGACCCAGAGGGGATGGGAGGCTTTGCAGGTGTGGTCGTAGGTGGTGAAGTGGGTTTCTAAAGGGTAGGTTTTGTTGTAGTGGAGGTGGGTATTTTGTTGGAATGGGTCGCAGTTTGGGTCGGTTGGGGAAGGGGTGGAGGGCTGGTGTGTTGCTGAGGAGGGGGAACTCGAGTGTGGTGGTGGAATGTAGTATGAGTAGTAGCTGTGGGAGGTTGGGACGAAGGAGAGAAAGAGAATACCGGTGAAGAGGGCGAGGAGGATGAGAAGGGTGAAGCGGCGGGTTTGGCTGAGGGAGAGAATCATGTTGAAGGGCTGGACGTAGAAAACTGTTGCTGTTTTCACCGGCAGAAAGAGCGATAGCCTTGACTTTTGTGAAAAATCCTAAAAGATGGGGTATATAGATGGGGTATATAGACAGACAATCAAACAACAAATGGTACCAACGTTCTGCTTTCGGATTCTGCTGTTGGTATGCGTAGTACCGACAGACGGAGAGCCGTCCAGCTCAGCCCGAGGCCAGCTTTTCGTTCGTACAACTTTGTCGTTTGTTGGAAAGCCCCGACAGGGACTCCGTAGGACTGTAATTGTATTGACTGACAATGAGCGTAGTAAAATGAGTGTGAGTGGACAAGACTGTCCTGTCCTGGCTATGGTGCTGTCTGATTGCGCCGCAAAGGACAAAGACACCTGGGTATTGCTGAATAGCGTCTTGAAAGGGTCTCTCCTCTTCTCCCCTACCTAGACCTGTCCTCCTTCCCACTCAGCGCCTCTGGAGGACGTCGGCTTTTAACATAATTCGGAGAAAACCAAAAGGTAAAGGGGGATTATATGGAGAAAGTCACATGTGCAAAAGAACCAGAGACCTCCCTCCCCCTCCCCCTCCCCCTCCCCCTCCCCCCGTACCCAACCTCTCTCCCCTTTGCCCCCAGCTGTCTGGTAGTCTTGATTCCCGCAATCGCCAAGCTGATAGAAGGTAAGAAAAAAATCATTATTATCTGTATTCATCCCTAGTCTGGTTGCACATTCCATCCCTTCATTATTCCTTCAAAGATAGATCGTGCACCCCCCTCCCCCCCCCACTCTCGGAACAGTGCTACCGAACATCAGCCAGATCCCACGCGTGTTTCAGGCCCTGCTTGGCCGGCCCAGATCATCGCGCAATGGAATCGTCCGTCTTGGACCAGACGGAGGATTCGTCAACGGCTCCTCGATGCCGACACACTGACCTGCAGATGCGGCTGCAGGTGCGCCCAGACGGCTCGACAGATGACCCCTCAACCCAATTCAGCTTCAATAAGCGGCGGTGTTATTGGAGCAACTGTTTTTGGGTTTGAATTGTGACAAGACAAATCAGAGAAGGGGCTGCTGCCCTCCGATGTACTGTGGATCCTTCTCTCCTGTCCCGTTTGCAACCATATCAATATCAATCTTCCGAATAGTCTAGTTCTCTTCAGATAGAGGTAGTCTGGTGATGTTCAGGCTGTTGTGCAGGAATCATACATGTATTTTGGTTATCACCTCACTTTCATTTCCTGCCTGTTACATATACTTTTGGTTTCCATACCCGAAGGGCCCCCCGGATGAACAACAGATAGACATGATCAACAGATAGACATGATCAACAGATAGACATGATCATTTTCCAGTCGGTCGGTTGCTTAGGCTTCAACCAGACTAGGCATCGGGATCAACTCACACCGGACTCGGGCCTATCAAACTCGAAACTTCTAGACTCAGGCAAACCGCATCCCGATCGGCGTCTTCCCTCCCTATAATATAAACATCCCGGGCGGTGTGGAGCCCACTCCGTCTACTTGCTCCAGCCGAGCTTCATATCCTCTAGCATGTACCGGTACCTAGAGTGTATGTATAGCCGACGGCGTAGAGTAAATTCAAAACAAGCCAACCCCCTACACCATTGGTTCTAGGGCAAATGGATAAAAAACCCCTGTTGTTAACCCCACCAAACTCTGCCGCCCCTGATTGGCATACTTCTGGAATCAGCCGAAAATACATGCCTAGGCACCGCGAGAATAGCCCCGTGAATACTGCCGGGGGAAATACCTTCTCTCAGTTGGAAAATCCTTACCTCCTTTCAATTTCCAAAACCCCTTGAAATAGCACGTC
This sequence comes from Terfezia claveryi, assembly GCA_015179025.1. Taxonomy (NCBI): domain Eukaryota; kingdom Fungi; phylum Ascomycota; class Pezizomycetes; order Pezizales; family Pezizaceae; genus Terfezia; species Terfezia claveryi. Next base: position 95,984 of record WHUX01000038.1, on the reverse strand, counting down.
TTTATTAAGAAAAGCATGTGGGGGGCGGGAACAGGGAAATGGGGAATAGGGAAAACCGAACCCCCTACCTCTCTCGATGCAAGAGATTAGATGGACTAAGATCTATAGATGCCTCTAGGATATATTAACCAAAATCCAGTAAACCACAGTTCTACGAGATACTGCGATTTCCCAACCAATGTTTGAAACGCTCCTGCACCCGAGGGGTTACCCTCAACTTTCTCTCATCCGCCTAATCTTGCTTTTCAGGTTCTCAGTTTTCGTTATCATCTTAGGTTCGTTATATCTTTTTTTTTCTTCCCTCTTGGGATTCCATTTCCGACTTTTTTTGCAGTCAGCTTTACATAAGGTACCTTGCCTCCGCTTCCCTCTTATTATTTTTCTTCTGACTGGCTGATAAATTCGTGATCCCTGCTCGCTGTTACCCTCAACTGCCCGCTCGCTCTGGCTGCCCTATTTTCTCTTTTCTACTTTCACCAGAGTCTTCACAGCACTGCACCTTCACCACATCGCTAGTACATTACCATCTCCCTAGCCCAGACCCCCTGCGCTGCCTAACAAGCGTTCTCATACACCAAAGGTTATAGGAAATACAGCGCTTTGAAGGGGCCTAGCTAACCTCAAATATGACGCAAGTCAGGATATTTGCCATTATGCATGGGTGAATTATTATGAAATCCATTGGACTGAGCTCCCGGATCACTATACTATTTTTCAGACTGACACCACTCCTCCGCTGGAGCGATATCAAAAGACAAGATACACTATCATCGAGACACACCACGCCCAAGCGCACCAGAAAACTTCACGAGACTCTATTACTATGCGAGCAATCTTTTGCTCATCAAGTATGTGGTAATATTCTCTACCAACAACCAATACGTATAATGCACCAATGCCTTAAATTACGACAAAAAGCCCTTTTGTGCTAAGAAGAAAAGTATGTACTACATATATTACCCTTCGGTTTGTCGGCCACCCGCGAGATCAAGTCATCCGCATAACCATATATAACATTGTCGTTTTTATCTCAAGCCTTCTTGAGAAGACATACCCACCCACAAAAAAGAAAGAGCAAAAAAAACACCACTAAAAACAACTCCAATTGCCTGAGAGAAGAGGAGAACGATACTCACTCATAAGACAATAGTGATACAGTCAGGCCGAACTGTGATAAAAACAACAACAAAAGAGAATATATAGAACCAAACTCTAGGCCTTGAGAGTCTTTGGATCTGGCTCGGGAGCACCAGAGGCCGCAGCAATCCTAGCCTCCTCCTGGGCCTCCCCTTCACCATAAAGCTCGTATACCAACTGTTCCAAAGTCTTCCTCTTGGTCTCTGGGATTAAAAGTGTAGTAAGTATTCCCACAGCCATGAATCCAGCAAAGATATTCATGACGTTGTTTAACCATGGGGAAGTGTTGGATCCTGGAGGTGCTCCCCTAGTCCTGAGTGGCCCAATCAAAGTCTGTGCCAGAATGGCACCAATCTTTCCAGATGCAGCGCTTATCCCGTGAGATGTAGAGCGGTACCGGGTGGGGAAACACTCTCCAGGAACAATGAAAGTGGTAGCGTTGGGTCCAAAGTTGAAGAAGAACTGACAGAGGACGTAAAGACCGAGAAGGCCATTGGACGTGAGCTTGTGGAAGCCGAAGCCAATACCGAAGAAAAGAACAGTCAAGAATGTGAAACCCATCAGCTGGATTGGCTTCCTGCCAACGGTATCGACAGTGAAAACGGTAACCCAATAACCAGGAACAGCACCAGCACAAATCAAGATCAAGTTACCGACAGCGTTGTTACGAAGTTGCTCGTAGACCTTGGGACTCTTGGAGTATCCGATAGTGTTCAAAATAATGGAATTGTTGAGACCCAGGCCATAGAAGGCCACATCGAGTAGAAGCCATGAGCCAGCTGTTCCGAGCAAGATCTTGAAGAATCGCCACTGACTGTAATGTCTCCAGAAATCTGCCCAGCTGGCCTTAGGTACGGCCAGGGCTTCTGTATTGGCAAGGGCCTCCATTTGTCGGATCTGATCAACATCACCGGAGGCTTGGTTATTCAAGAAAGCTTCGCTGTCCGCGGCGGCCTTCTCTACATCCCTGGCGACATCAAAGGTGTAACGAGGGGTTTCGGGGATGGTAAGACGATAGTATAGAGCGATACAAGCTGGGATGGCGCCAAAGCCAATAATAACACGCCACATACGATCAACTGCCTGTCTGCAGTGGTCGTCACAGGTAGCAAAGGTCTGGGCGGGTTTGAGTTGTTCCTTGAAGGCAACGGTGCAGATGAATGCGACCAGTGCAGCTGCCAATTGACCAATACCTTGCATGGCAAAGACGGCACCCATCATTGCACCTCTCCACTTAGTGGTTGCGAACCTAGGAGCCAGGGACATTAATATGGAACATTTCTGGACAAACAAGAGAGGGTACTCACTCAGAAGTGATGATAGAACTGAGGGGGTAGTCGCCACCGATACCGATACCCATAATAACCCTCCAGAAAATCAAGATCCCAGTTATACTTATTGATGCGGAGTTAGAGGACAAAGCCTGTGCCATCGTGGTGAAAATGATAATCATCAATTCAAGACCGTAGATCTTCTTTCGTCCAACGACATCTGCCAACCATCCAAATCCGAGTTGTCCGGCAACGGTACCGCAGGAAGTAGCAACCTTAATCGCAGTGTCGGCATGTTCGGTGATAGTACCATTGGGGAAGTACACAATACCAAGCATAACAGTAACCATATTGATTGCGAAAATCTGGAAAGCCGTCAGTTTTTGCCATGGAAGGCTCGATAAGTGTGCGCGGACAACGTACATCATAGGCATCGGTGAAGAAACCTATCCCTGCAACTACGACCGCTCTAACATGGTACCATCCAAACGGAGCCTTGTCAATTTCGGCCAACGCCAGCCTTCTTCGCTCGTTTGGATCCTAGAACAATGTCGTGGTTAAGCTGTGTCCCAGCCCTAGATGCCTGGAGCTATCGAGAGGACATACTGTGACATGAGAGAACTGGTTATTGAAGTTCTTGAACGCACTGTTGCCCCCGGAGGTCTTCCCCAACGCTGCCATTTTTTTGGTGGGTGTGGAACTCTGGTGTTGGGAAGATAGGAATTCTTTAATGGTTGCAGTAGTAAACCAGCAATCTGCACCGCACATTCATCCATCGTTAGAAAAGCTGTTCATCCAGTCAAGACAACATCCAATCATCTGACGTTAGTTGAGATGGTTGGAGTGCTACAGATAGCAAGCAATATGCCCCTGGAAATCCCAATGCAAAGATATTGAGGATTGACATTGGGTGGTAGATGTAGTACGGCCGGGCCACAGAGAGCTTGAGGAGATGCATCGTGTGAGAGAGATGGCCGTGCTTGGAGATGCTACGTACCAAAGATGGCGAGTTGCCGTATTCGGCGCGATCACCAAAAAAAAAAAGCCACGAACTACAATACCGTTGCCAAGTCGGCGAACTGCAATACCGTTGCCAAGTCAGCGAACCGCAAATCCCAGATAGAGCGACGCTCTCATTCGCCATGGTATAATTGTGAAATGCATCCTGTGTGTGCAGCACTGGCGAATAAGGTGCCCGGAGGCTTCTTAAAGCAACCAAACTCCCGCGAGTAAAAACTGTCGGAACGGGGAAAGTTATGGATGGACAAAATCACATACCGTTTGATATATCTTTCTTCCGGTGGTCTTGCTTTGCTTTCCCTCCTTGTCGAGTGAAGCTGCAGAGGAGTCCTAGAAGCCACGCAGGGAAAGGTCGAGAGTTACAAATATTTGTGACGGTAACAGAGAAGGCAAATATATGCTTTCTTGGGCTTCCTCGCTTCTGGCTGCTGCTGACGGGCGAGAAGGTGTGTAATAAAGTTGCAGGCAACGCTATAGAAACTGGCGTTCTTATAACCCGGATCTCCATTGCCATACGGACCCCGAAGCTGCGTAAAAAGCTGCCTCTCTGGTATAATTCAAACAGTCAGTCTACCTTACCAGGACCGCTTTAATTTCGATGTTTTTTTTTTTTTCACATACATACAATTCCCAAGTGAGTAAGCAAAGGACTTTGTCTTCAACGTCAAAACAGACCCCTGGCATGAGACTAAAACAGACCAATCAAAGTACTGAGCTTACCCCACGAGGTCTGCAATCTAGATCTCACTGGCTCTCACTAGGACTGTTAACTTGACTTGATGGCAGACGGCTTGACCCGCCGGAGCTGTGTCACCACCCATTCATCATCGGTGATAATCGGCATGCAGCCATGCAGCCATGCAGCGGTATATAGAATGTTCTAATCTCGAAGAGACATGTACATGTAACAATTGGAATCCGAGCAAGAGATCATGCAGAATGTTTAAAAAAGTACCGAGGCTATAATCAGTTCTAAGAAATCAATTGAGAAATCGATCGAAAAGGATATCTTCGCCTGATCCCATGCTGATATTACAACGCCTCAGTAGATGCTCTCGTTTCTAGGAACAGGCCTTTCAATGGCTTGTATATAAAACATCGGGTATCTAGATATCTCCCTAGCCTTTGCCCATATCGTCAACGAACGTTGCTATACGATTGCTTCCACGAAATATACCTGAAACTGAAATTGCCGGTTGCCTACTATCATCGTGGGATCCAACCAGACTATCGTGGGATAGCATCAGCAGGTGCCCCAACCAGACTAGTGCCCCCATGCTGCGCCATAAGAAACTGTACTTGTTATGCCCAGACCCCGAACCAATATTGTTAGGCTTTTCGCCAATCGGTTCCCCTAGCGGTTCCCCTTCTGAGAAATCATACGGTACGTGGAGACGGTACCGTACATGCCTGGTAAAATAGCCTAATAAGTTGCAACTCCTGTGAGATGAGTTGATTAGCTCATGAAGGACGTCATATATTCAGTGTGCAGGGAATGACTCGGATATATCGGGACGCCAATGCTAGCCGCGTGGCGTGGGACCTCGTCCAGTTTGAACGAAAAAATGTTTCATTCAGCAGTGAGTACGAAAGGAATTTGGTCTCACGACATTCATTATTACCTACCGGTATTTGCCTCCGCTGTGGATACATACAAGACATGGGGTGCAGGGCCCAGACGCAGCTGCGGTCATCTGCATTAACTACGACCCAGGTATACAACTGACGGGTCTCGATTGGATACTCGCTTTTCGAGAATATGAAAAAAGAAGCAATGCACACGGACGATGGTCCGTGGAGTGGCGAATAACGTACTGGTTAGGTTGTTCAGGCCTTACAGTAGCACTCTGTCAATTACAATATATGGAAAATATATTATATATCAGACCCGGCGGACACCAATATACGTCAATACGTAGCCTATGTAACCTACTTAACGGAAGTCAAATACTTCTCGTTATTTCAATGTGAGCTGCATACCCGGTGGCTGCTGATGCTCGACAAATCTAAACCTGTTGGAGTGGCAGATCGTCTCCTTCTGGTGTAGTCTGGTTGGCACAAGCCCCTCGTAGCTTCTGGTGAAGTTCCTTAGTTAAGTTCAACAGAAACAACTCTTGTTATGCAGGTCACATTGAAATTACGCTAGCGAATAACTCAGTCTCTACGGTATAAATGACCATGAACCTCTTGACTGCGCAATTTAAAATATAATCAGAGCTTGCATCCCCACAAACAGCGATCACTATATTTCACTCAGAAGCTCACGAAATGTACTGTAAGCAATGGAGATTGCACCTGAATAGACTTCTAGTGGATGGTTCCTCGTTGTGTGATGCTAAAGAATTGTTTTGCAGGGCAGGACATACATGGAGGAACAAAACAAAGTAGCTGCTAAAATACAAAACTATCATGTGGAGTAAACAAAGGTAGAAGTTTACCTACACCCCACACATTGAGGTTGTAAATTATGGGTAAAGTTACCCTAGTACGATTTTACTGTTATCAGTAGATTACGTATGTGCGGTAGATCTTTGCTGCTGCATTATTTAAAATAAAATGGCTTTAATAATAAGCCACTATATTTATATATATAGTAGGGATACGTGCCACCCATGGTCATACCCCCACTCACTTTAGAATCTTATCAAAAATCAACTACCGTGGTTATGTTCGAGTGGTGGGCTGGGGTCTGCATATACCATGTCTCGCAACGGCTAGCACGACAACAATCAGAACCGACATCTGATGGTTCCGACATTGTTAGTCTCAATATCACCTAGAGTATATCTGAACCCCGACTAGCCTGTAATAAATTAAACCTATTCTTGGGGGGGTTCTTTTATTCGAAGGGGATTCTTTTATTCGAATTACCACGGTACATATACAACCAATTTGTTCAAAAATTAAACCTGATCTTGGCATTCGCAGCAGAATAATAATTTCGCGACAGATACAAAGAGTCTTGGCACGAGAACAGGATTTTGCGTGTTGTAGAGCGTTTATATATATATACAGTTAGGGAACGCGCCACCCATGTTCATAACCCCCACTCACTTTCAGAATCTTAGTTAAAAATCAACTATACAACCAATTTGTCCAAAAGTTAACTGGATTTTGCGTGTTGTAGACCGAGAATTTAGTTGTCAGTGTAACCTTTTACATACAAATTTATGAGATGACTATTCTGTACTGTAAAGTTTAAATCTTTATGGAAACATATTCAGAAAAATATATGGGAGTGAGTTTGATAGCTTATAATTCTCTGTGATAGTCTTAAGTAGCGAGCACAGCTGAGTCGACTTTTCCCAAACGAGAGGTGTGTACACGGATGGTATAGAGCACTATATAACTAAGTAACTCAGTTCGATGGAGTGACATGATTTGTATTTTTTCCCCCATGTCATGAACCATGTTGACCTTCCCATTCCGCCATCGGGTATAATACTCGCTGAGATGCAAGTCTGAATAACGACCAATATAGGCTCACTTCGAATTGTCTATAATGAGATATGATATAACCTCGTGGTATATGAAGCATGAACAATTGCTCAACACGCCTGGCTCTATAAAGACCGCAACTGAGACATCTCATAAGGTGTTAAAATCCCAAGATCCAGACATAACTTATCAGGAACTTCTAGTAAATACAATCTCTGCCCATCTGCCCCGAAGCATGTCCCCGAAGCATTGGGGTGAACAGAGGCATGAACACAAGGTATTTCTATCAACAACGCCAGTTAATCCTTAGATTTATATTAGCCGACTGTGATTTTACTAGGACTCAGCCTGTAGATGATAAACCCTTTGCCTGAGGAAACCCAATTCAGTTCATTAGTTTCCTAGTGCGGGGCTCATCAAGTTTGAGCGCAATTACCACACTAGCATTAAGAGTATATATATACAGTATGTATATGAGTTAACTGATGTCAAGTGACGTTATTTTGGGGAGAACTCACAGTATCAATCTGATAATTTAACATTGTAAGCACCATTAGCATGACCCCGATACAAGATTGTAGGAAAAAACGAATTCACTCTCCTCTACCAAGAATTCCTCGCCTCATAATCTCGTAATCTTACAATGATGTCCGATCCGAAGCTTCAAACAGCTACCTAAATGGGTTTGACATTCCATTTCTGCGCCTAGAAATACGTACTGTAAATGCTCCGAAAGTTGCGTGTTCTTCTCCGCTACCGTGGTAATTCGAAATTAAGAACCCTTCCCTAAATAGCTTTAATGTATTGTATGCATGTATTAGAGGCTAGTTGGGGTTCGGATTTATTTTAGGCTGCGACCGGGTCTCTCAGGACTGACAGTCACTACAGATTTTTAAAGAAACTCTGTAATGAGTAGTGCTCAGTATAAAAAGTCACTGGGGAGGCCAGTCGAGATGTTATACGTTTGGGTAATGGACCTGGGCGTAATCTAGCCATTTCGCAACAGGTAGTTAGCTGAAGCAATATGAAGATTATAGTGTAGATACTACCAGTGATACTCACATTGGTTCACCTACCAGTACCTGTACTTATACTGAGACATTAGTACCTGAAATGCCTTTCGCTTAAGTGAGACTCCTCTGAACTGCCCTTCGCTTAGTGGAACATGTTTAGCTGGTGCGCAACTCTGCATGCTCACGGCCAAGTCACGACAGTGTTGTAGGTCACACATGTTTCAACTAAGCGAAGGGCAATTCGTGCAACCAGACTAGCATTTCAGAGGTTTTCTCGTTCCCAAAAGCGGTTAAGTAATCTAGTCCTCAGAGAAGCCGATGAGAAACGGCATCATGCACTTGCTTTTGGCGCAAAAGCAAAGGCCGCACAGTTTTGATTGAGGAAGAAGGCTGAGGTCTCTAGGACTGAATTCCAGAAATACGGAACAGAGGCAGTGTGACACAAACAAAACGCTGCTTGACGTAGGTATATGGACGCCCTCTCGGACCGTGCAATATCAATATTCTTTCAGGGCCGTAGCGAGGATGCGGAATAACTACAATATACTACCTTGAGATTAAGCAAGGGCCAGAGCATGTTCAGATTTTGACAGCAATGCTCGACCTGGCAATGTTTTATAAGCGTCAGGGGTCATAAGTTGAATACGAACATCTACTTGGTTTCTCAAGGTACAAAAGCCGAGATATTTCGTACAACTCCTCGTGTCCTTGGCAGTTTAAATGAAATGTTGCTGCTGGAATTCAGTCGTTGATCTTGATGACAGATTTCCGATCAGAGCTTGAACAGGAGCCTTTATGGGATCGTATCTCTGCATATACGTGTACTGGGGTCTCTAACAGATGTTTTTCTTGAGCATGACATATTAAGGAACCAGGCCCCAATCGGCAACTGCGTTCACGTTAGATAGTAAGGAGATACGTTGGGAATGCATTGAGCCTTACCACGCTGGGTTTGTGGATCACAATCCGCTACCTCCAGACTTTCTAGAGGTTGCGCACGATTTCCCAGCAGAATTAGTACTTATAGCCTGGAATAGGAGAAGCGTTGCTAGAATTTTCAGAGAGAAACTTCACCATCAGAAAAGGGATACTGGCCTCCGTGCTCCAACATAGTCTTTATCTAGCGGAAGGCAGTAAATTTCAGACAACAAGTACATTTCACAAATAGAGCTAGAAGCTGTATTTAAAGCTGCGATTGAGGAAAGGAGAGAGGAGGGGCAGTTGAGTGATTCTGAAATTTGGGAGACTATGAAAGAACTGGGTGGTTTTATACCTATGTGGTTGCTGTTGTGATATTCATGAGAGAAAAAACAGTGCGCATGGCATACCACGGAGCGAAAGAGCGTCATGCAAAGGATCCAGGATTGTTTCTCAGTGGCGTATAAATTGACACAGACGAAAAGCAATCTGAACTAGAAGGATCGGCTCCCTTATTTCAGCTTCTTGCAGAATTTTCCTTGCGGCACCTGGGAAAGGGTCATCAGAATGCAGAAATGGTTAAATCGCCCACCTCAAGGCTTACACTAGCGCTTGACCAGATGTAACCTTTATAGATGAGAATGGGAGCATTGAAGAGGGTTCTGTTCACAGTACGGTTGTAGGATATACATGCGTTGTTTAGAAGGGCTCGAGGGTTAGTGGTCTCTCTGGTCTATTACATAAGGGATGGCAATAGTAGAACGAAAGACCGAGACACACAACAGCCAATGAGTCTTCCAAAGAACTAGGGGAATTGGGGATCACATAGGACTACACAAAGTCATCATCCATCGGGGGCAGGGCTAAGCGAGAATTTGGTATTGTTCCTTCGTTTCCACAACTTGTCTAGGCTAGTGCACATCCAGCTGTGAGAAATAGAAATGCGAATGTCAAGGCAGGAATCTCTCGAGACTTCGAGATGTGACATTGCGGGTTCAGAAGTAGAATTTGCATGCTGTTGATACGTAGGAGTAACAGAAGAGATGTTAATTTCTGTGTGTTCTCACTTCTCGGGTAGTTATAATAACCAATACCAGGTTTGGTAGTAAATATATGAAGGCAATAGAACTCAAGACCCCGCATGCTATTTGGATCGTTATAGCTCTCCTTAACAAACTTGTGCATTTCCATGGTTTCTCCTCTTGATGATATTGATATCTGGGTTAGGGATAGTGTATTGTTTTGAAGCACTTCATCGTGGCAATATTCTAAGATTTTATGAAAGCTAGAATGCATGTTTAACTCTATGAAGATCTGTCTATACTTACTTGGTTCTTTATACCTGGTAATAATTCAATAAATTATAGGAATTCTCTACTTTCAAAATCTAGGCATGAGGAAAGTGACTCCAGGGCTAGGTAGATTATCAAATCATAATCACTTCCAGATCTTTCAGTATTCTGCTACATTTACCCTGAGATACTATCCCTAATAAAAAAACTTTTTTTTTTTTTATAAATACTTATTGCTCCTTTTCGAGGACTATGAGAGGCTCTGATGAAACTAGAGCCTAGAAAATGCTTGAATCAATTGCATATTTACTTTGAGCATATCTTTTTCCGTTACTGAATGTCCTGAGTATCATAAAAAAGGTAGCATTATACTAGGTAGTCATGATTTGATTACCAAAGCTTGTAATCTTCTGTTCTGCAACCCTTTGTAAGTTAGGAAGGTTCACAAGAAATAGCAGTAATAGAACAGAACACCTACAATATCCTGTAACTATCTTCTGTGTAATTACCATAGTCTCTCCAGTGACTCAGGACTTCGTTGGGAATTAAGTGGCGTAGAATCAAGGCCTGACCACCATGCAAACATAGGCCTGTATATGCTCTCTCTATAGAGTCTACTAATAGCTGAATTAGTAGGGGGCATTGGGCAAGTATCCAAACGGGTTTTCCGGTTGTATATCAAAGGAGTGGTAGATATCAACCTGGCGGAAGGACCCAGGTATTCAACTTCCTTCACCACGTTACAGCAGATTTCTACTATAAACTATCAATTATTTTACTTTAGAAAGCCGCCTACTTTTCCTGTATTATGGTTGAAAGGCTGGATATAAGAATATATTGGTTACAAGTGTTCTCATGCCCATCGATTCTAAGCTACCCATCAAAAAAACTGATATAAATCGTTCTGGGCTCGAGAACAGTTACAAGCATATCCACCTCGTCCGGGCGATTATCTTTGTAACGAGAGCCAGATGATCTGTATCTCTGTTTTAATACTGGTGCCTCGTGAAATGGCAATGGTATATGTGGCCTAAGTATAGGCCAACCTACTGTAGCAACGTATATTGACATTCCCTAGGCCTGTCAATGGCCCAATATGAATGTTCCGTGAAAGGTTCCAGGCCTCGTCATGACCTAGGGTCGATTGCGAGTACAGATTTTAAAATAAAAAAAAAACAACCCCTTTTTTTTTCAAGAATATACCTATTGACTGCAATATACATATTTAGGCAAGGCATGGGATGCTCTACCTACGAATATCCCTGGCAGTTGAAGGTATATGATGTCTTCCAAGCTCTTGGACGCAGTACTGTAACTCATGATAAACATAGTCTTAGTATGAGCTCAAACCGGTACGAACTGATCATATATCCCACCGCAAATTAGTCGCCATAGATTCATTGTTGCAGCATTATGAAGCAAGAATTCTATTGAATTGATGGGAGCTGAAGTATTATCTCCAGAGGCCTCCAATTTATGTACTTGATGAAGCCTGCCCACGGATTGTAATGAACCAATGGGCTGACCCCAAACACCCAGCAATGCAACCTTGAAGCAAAGGGCTCAATTACAGAGGCTGGTTATACCGGTAATGTATACGTATATGTCGAGAGTGACAGGGGTTGTCATAAGCTCAGGCTCATGTATACTGAACGTTCTGTACGTAGCATGGCCAATCAGGCAACAAGCAAATACAGTACAGTACCGTATCATCTTTGGGCGAGAAAGGCCACCTCCCTGAGTTCGAAACCATAAGAATCGGCAGAAAGACGGGATTTGCTCGCCAGAGAATGCGGTAGGCAGACTATATGTACAGTTAAGCCAATTTCATTTCCATCGTTCTTTTTGAATACAACAGAGGTTTCCGTAATTTAAATCAGGTATAGTGCTAGGACGTTAGTCTTTGCCCAAGAACTGTTTTAACACTAAGACAATATAAGAATAACGATCTGATATCTTGATATAGGATAGATAACCCTCTTCATAATCATAATTCCGAGGGCACAAGGTAATTGCTTGCTTATTTGGCTTTTGGGAAATTTTGCTGGAGAGGCGCTTTTGGCGATTTCTAGTGTGAAAGCGCTCGTTGGGAATTAAATATGGTTTATCTACCTTCGACATAATATGCTGCTATCTGTGAGAGTGTCCCTGGCTTGTATATACCGTTGAATTTTAAATCTCACGCCCAGTTGTTGTTCTCCCATTTTTATTTCTGAATGCGCTCTGTGTGGTAGCGTCCACATGGTTGCATTTTGTTGCATCGGGATGCTACTTATTCAGCATATTCATATTATATGTTAATTTAGACTTAGAAACTACACACACTTTGCACATCGTTCCTAGCTATAGCTACACTCTCTAGCTTGGTGAGTATTGGTAAAATGGTTACCCTGAACCGCCTTGATACACGCTGCTTAGGGAACGTGGTTATAGATGGATCTTTGAGGGTCTTGTAGCCAACGGCTGAGGCTAATAGGGCTCTAAAAGGGAGGTCGAAAGCCTAGATAGCTACGGTACAGGCTGCGCTGTATGCACTCACCGGCTGCAGCAGCGCACTTGTCATCCCATGCCATTTCTGGTCCCAATTGACGTCAAGGTGATAGATATTGCGCGTGTAGATAAGTCTAAGTGACACAGCGCTCCCTCTAATATGGGCGCAGCTACGCGAAGCTGGAAAGAGGCAGAAGAAGTGGTGGACTTCAAGCCTACAGATCCGAGCCCACAGAGATCCAGGGTTACCAATGATCACCGTTACGATTTCCTGCATATATATAGTATCTCTACATTAACGCCCCGTTTCAACGGCGTTTAAGCTATCGATCATCATTAATCATTAATTCAGCTGCAAAGTTGCCGTGGTTTCATCTTAGCATATCCTGTGACTGTCAACAAATTCCTTTGCCTGACGCCGTCGCCCTTGGCCATCTCATCCTTCTTCACCCAGGCCTGTCGATAACCCAAACTTCGGAGGACAAATCAAAAGTTAAATATCAATCCTCCCAAGAAACTGTTAAAAGAGTCTAGAGCTGCAAGCTTCACCAAGCTTCTCTATAGGATCCAATTCCCATTCGTTCATGGTTCGAGCCACGTCATGTATGACCTACAGACTCAAAATCCCGGTTGACTATTTTGCTTAGCTATGCGAAGATGAGACTGCAAGAAAATGGCTGGAAAAAGCATTTTAGTAAAACCATGACGTCTATCTTGTCGTAGGGACCAAGTCGACAAGTCGCTCACTGACGCTAACGTCGTCCTGAAGAATGAAGTAGAAAGGGACAAGCCCCTGTCGACACTACACTACATTGTTTGCCGGGAGTAAAAATACTTCGGCCTCGATAGATTCAGAGTTTATCGTTCCTGGGGAACAGATGGGCAATCTACCCTAGCGGAAGAGACTTTTCTAGGTCAAGGCCATGCAGTAATTCAGATAATGGATGAAGTACTCGTGAAAGTGACTACATGCTGTAGTATAAGGCAGCTCATAGTGAAGGGTCCATGCGTATCCGAGCACAGAAGCGAAAAAATGGATTCACGGTCTACTGCAGGGTGTGCTGAGGTGACTTTTGTTGTTTTCTGTTTGGCTAGTATAGTGAGAACACAGTGAGAGAAGGATATACATAGCTAATGATATTATATACCTACTTATATTAACGAGTTCGTTCAATCCTATGGTGCTCCATCCACTACCGTTACTCCTAAATTTAGAAATGAGTTCAGGTCATGGAAGCATATACGGTACTCTATGATGACTAATATTCTCGGACTTCAAAAATTGAAGTGTTCACACCTTTCCACCATCGACAAAATTTGTCAATTGATATGTACAGTAACGAAGCATATTTTCACTCTATAACTCTAACTCCATTTTTTTAGAGGGGTGGTATACGTGGACCGACAGCTTTCGCTACTCGCTTCTCCCCCACTCAGCGAAGCGATAGTCTGTAACACAAAATAGCAGGACTGCTGAAAGTTTCCAAATCACTTTCTAGATGACAACCTGTATTAAAGTAAGGTACAGTTTATGTAAACAAAGTTGAGGGTAAGGCAAGCGCCACGACAACAATCATACTTGCCTTGCATTTGTGTCAACGTTTAAATAAACTGAAGAACTCAACATAAACAAATACCCAGTTCTCAAGGCTACCGGAGTCTGGTCCCTCTTCTATCTTTATCCCCTGTACAAAGTGTTTGTTCTAAGAGGGTGTCTTGCTAAAAATACACTGAGCAAAGCATTTTTCGCAAATGATTTAAATTAGTTATACTTCAAATTACTTCAGTCCTCGTCATTCCCACTTAACGAATAACGAGTTTTGTATGATTACTGGTAATAAATAAATGTTCAAATAGGCGAAGCTGAGTTACAGCGAGTGTAACGCTATGGGATGCGGAAATTTTCTAATGGTTTCTACAAGTATCATACAGTCGTTAAAAATTTCCACCCTAATCAAGCAGTTACAGCGCACTAGGGCGATAGTCATGTGCATACCGACACCTGCTATTGGCGCTTCCTAAGTGTTCACTCTTTCCTAAGAAGGTATATAACCCCAGAATACTATACATGCACTGTGCTGACTCACGGAGCCCGACGTCGACAAGGCTGGAATAAGGGCTGACTACTTTAATATATAGGCTTTTAGCCTGTGGTGACGTCAACACCAGATCCGTATTGGCCTCTTGCTTTCTACCACCCATCGACTATTGATATATTGCAAACACGGCTTAAAGATTGTATGTTAGTACTTAACCGGTCCCCCGGCCAGCGCCGGCCCATGGGCTCCCTGCCATCAGTGCAGTGAGATACATCCCATGTTTACGACTAAGGTAGAGAGGAACCGCTCCCCTGATGATTGTGTGGGGCACTTTCAAATCGGACCAAACCTTAGTTCGACGAAATCCCTGTAGAAATTACAATTATAAGCAGTAAGCAGGTATATAATGCGAGCAACCTGGTGAAAATTTACTTTGTGATATGCCGCTGGTATAGGTAAGTTTATTGTGTAAGATGTACAGGTCCACTAAGTATATGTAATCCCTAGTATTTTAGAGGTGTAGACACCCAAGAGCCCTAGCAGAAGGAGAAAAAAGCCAATTGCGATGTCTCGCATCCAATGCTAGCCATGGAGATAGCAATCAATTTGATTGATTACTGTAATGTTAAGTAAATAATTAGTTGTTGATAGGTAATAGATAGATATTCCCAGAGTGACATCGTTCTCTAGGGAGTCAAAGCCTCTGCATATTGTCTGCCATTTGTGCCTCAGGGCACTCTCGTATATCTATTTAGTTTACTACCCTAATGCATGGAAGTTGGGAGAAACGTCCAGAACGTTTGGCACTATCTATCACCTGGGGAATATATTATATATCTGGAGTTTTTGCTACACATATACCCGCTGTGTTTACCATACAGGCCGCAATCACGCACAGTAAACCACGGCAAGGCCAGCTGTCATGATCACATATATACGTGGTCCATCCACATAGGACTGGAATTATATTCCTTCAATCGGCAACTTAGACCGTACTGACCGGCATTAACTAAGGCTAGGTATATATAGTAAGATACCCCGTACCTAGATAAATAATTTTGATTAATTACAAATATAGGGAGTGGTTGAACCGCATGTACGCGCTTAAGCTTAAGCTTCAGTTCCGTGTGTATCCGGTGTATTGGACTATAGTTATTATGGTAGAGTTTCTAAATTATAAGAGTATGATAGAGGTTTGGGTGCAAGGGTGATATTGCACTGGGTAGGAAAACAGGGGTCTTAGACCTTTTGCGTATATCTAAGGGGTGGATCTTTTTTCCGATCTGTATGGTATATGGTTGGAGCACCTAGAGAAAACTATTCATAGTCTCAGATTCTCATCCACATGTAGTATGTAGGACGCCCAAAAAAGCTAAGGCAGGTGGCAGCAATTGCGTATTTGGGTTGATATGAATCACCTCGAGCCACTGCAACCTGAAACATCTTGATACAGCTGAACATCCCCATGAAAGTAGATTGTCCAACAATCCTAAAGCATTAAACGCAGAGCGTCCTTAATAACATTTCAGCCGAGCTGTACTTCTGGTTTCTATGGCCCTCTCCTAGGCCTACTCTTTGACACAGAAAAACACATATTTGGGTATGTTTTGTTCAGTATATATAGACTACAGACTGGGGGGGAGAAAACACCTTGTCTGAGTGGCTGGAAAGCATCTCCGCGACATGGCATGCATGCAGTTTTTGTTCAATGTATGTACTGAGTATTGTACTACTAGTAAATGTAGGAGGATTGTCTCTTATATATCTTAGCATTAAGGTCTAGGCTGGTCGCAATCACCCGATTGGCTCGAGTATGCCAAAGTCCTGACATATCAAAAGCGACAACGGAAAGTACACCCTTCAAGCGTACAGAAACCGTAAAGTCACAATTTCTTGACTCTCAGCACATTGGTGATAACCAGTTTTAATAAATTGCATGAGCCCTGAATAAGCTCACGCCAAGGAGAACCCTGAGCATGAAGTGGATCAGGAGGGATTGCGTACAAGATACTGCACCAAATCTTGCCCCAACCACAAGGGTATTGATAATATGCATAAATTGAGCATATCATGAAGAACATTCCTTACCTGATTGTATTTAAATATTTGCGCCTGTGATATGTATACTGTACGTAGAGCAGCGAAATCGTCAGATTTTAGGTGAAGTGGTTACACCTATCTACCTCCAGCCAGACTATCCTACCTCTAAGTGCCGCAGGTACTGAGACGAAGAACTCTCGCTAGGTTGTATTTGACCGGAGACGTTCCCATCCGCGCAAGCTCTTTGATAGACCTCGTTGAGCCTGAGAATTCCACCCCTTCAAGTTCGGTACTGTAAGTCATACATAAGTAACATAAGTACGGATGAGTTCTTCATTCTCAGGGTAAATAGACAATTTCAGCGTGCGACATGTTCTGTCTTTCGCCATTGGCCATGGACATTGAAGCACTTAAGACAAGTGGATATCTCGGATATCAATGGGGTTTGTGGGATCAACGGTTCTATCGCGGGGGACCGGTTTCTAATTGCTATCCGAATTCCCGATCACATTCTCTATCCAAGGTCTCATAGCTAGTCATGCAGTCGAACATTTAGACTAGATCACACGACGGGGTGATACCGATATCCTGGGTGCAGAGTAAATTCTTCTAGACTTTCCTAGTTCAGTTGCCACCCAGACCACCCAGACCAGTACCGTAAGGAATCTATCACAAAATTTGTCAAGCTGTAGTCAGATGCCCTAACCACCCCGCACGCGCGTCCCTACAGAATCCCGCACCTACATTCCCAGGGCAATTCCTGCATTACTGCCTCACAGGCGTTGAATACGGCTAGCAAGGAAGTATGGGATTGTTAGCGTATGTAGTCATAACTCGCCTTAAAACCTTTCGTACACGACTTAGAACTGTTCATAATCGAAGAGACAGGTGAAGATAGCCATAGTGTACCCCACTCCGGAGGTAGGTTATCACAGCAGTAATCTTGTATATATCATACCTAACCTTAACCCCCACGTGGGCGAAAAACAGGAGTGGGATATGACAAGCATACACCCTTGGGATGGTTTAGTTGGCTCACACAATTGCGAACGACCTACACTAGCTAGGTACGAGATTCAGCGTGGAAGGGCAAAGCCGATGACGTAGCTAGTCAAGTTGCAGAGTAAATACTACTCTTTAATCACTGACACCGAAAGTGTTGACCATCATACAATACGAGGCCCCTCAAAAACCATGTCGGGCTTGAAAGGACACATTAGACATGACTGGATGAATCAAGCACGACGTCTGCCTTCACGAATGTACATATGTATATGTAGGCCACTTTAGAGCAAGATTCTTGGAGGCCTCAATCAGTGAAGTGTTCCATGTTTCTTCCGAGATTATGTTTCGTTCATGGCTTGTACAAAATAATGTGGAGGCTCAGTACCGTCTATACTACCTGTTTAGATAATTGATAACAATATGGCTGTCTTGTAGTCTAGTTTGCACGCTGCTTGGGTGAATTCATCGATACGGAATGATCTCGTAGCACAAGCTTAGGGCTAAGGGTCGTTAACTAGAGTAGGTAATGGCGTTATCACATACGATACGAACACGATCTGGAGCTTCAAAGGGCATGTTCTCGCTTTGGTACCGGTAGCTCAATTGCAATACGAGACAAGCAGGGTACGGTAACCGCGGTAAAGTACCTCGATATGGTACGCAACCGCGCGGATGTTTGCAAATACCAACCTATTTTGGTACAGTACCTGACCTAGTCGAGATTGAGCCATATTACCTCACCAAATAGATACAGTACATATGTATGTATTCGAATAAAAGAATGCTCCCTAAGTTACGAATACTCTGGATCTAATATCCAGTCCAAATTAAAAAGTCAGCCACAGAAATATGCAGGTACACATGTAGAGTACTACTGAACAGTATCTCTACTCGGGTGCTGCTGTATTAAATAGTAACATATCCAATAAAACCGCTGCGGACGAGTTCATCCTTTTCGGTAAATACTAACCAACTCTGAATGGTTTAGCTTTTGCGAAACCAGGGAAGGATATGTACTGTAGTAATTGTGCATAACAATAAATACCCATATCCCTGACAACAGGCCAGCGCAAGAAAGAAGGTTCTTGTTATATATCATGATCCTCGAGACATATTGCCCACCTTCTACAGAGTACTTCAGATCAGATTCCAGCCAGCAAATATATTGTACAAGTACCAACTCCAAGCGCATTTAATCTGCCTGTATTGCTCCGTCACCTGACCAAGCAGGCGCGCATATAGACGAAGATCTGCGGCCTTAGTCCCACAAGAACATACTATACGATCAAGAAGAAATTAACCAAAACTCAGGTAAGCTTGCAATATTGTTTCGCAAAAGCCGGGGAAGGCCTCATAGTTGAAATATAAACCCCGCCTGCTGGATCTCAAAATCGCCCAATAATGAAGATCCCAGTCTTCCCATACAAATCCGTTACTGCAGTGGAAAGACATACAGTAGTACCTTAAAATGAAGTAACTAGTCCAAAGCGGTTTACTTTAGTCAGGAATTGCCTTCTCTGGAACTACTATACATCGCTGGATCCGAGACATATCAGGGTTTGAACCCGTCTAGGTAATTATTTACCAACTTCCGTGACAGTGTAGCATGCCTAGATAACTAGCTTCATCCAGGGCCTCGGGCTAGGGGTGTCTCTGGCGTGATGGTATTTCTTCCTGGGCTCTGATGTCCAACTCGGAGGGGCACGGAGATCTAGAGCTAAAGGCTCTATAGCGCAATATTGACTTTTGACAAGCTCAGCATTGTTGCCCCCCACCTCTTTGTATGTCTCATACGATCGCGAGGTACGAGGGACCTATTCCCGAAGTAGACTCTCCAATGGGAGAACGCGGGGAAAGTTCCCCTAGGCAATGTCCGAACGCTGAGAATCAAGGCCAATATCTACGAATACTATACTCATACCCTACGCATGTGAATGGCCCTGATATTGATTGTGCATGCTAACTCTATAGTAGACATCTCCTCCTAATCGGCTGAAGCGTATTGGATCATGGCCTTCAGCTTTATGTGTATTGAAGGTATTTGAAGATGGTTACATAATAGGTCCATGATTGGTAATGATTGATGAATCCATTCAGTTCACGTGCACCACGTGCATAGCTAGACTCTCTGAGAGGTTAGATATTTCCCCCCAAGTGTCGGATCCAGTTGATGTTACCAGGTTCTGGGAACTAGGGTTTCGAGATCGCTCTTGGTAGACTGTGTAGGCTAACATGCAGTTACGTGGTCTATTGACCTGCAAGCAGAAGCAATATGTAAACGCAAGTACATATATGGTTGTCCATTAATATCTCTTGAAAATGGACCTGGTCTATGGGACGCCTATAGTTGTAAACAAGAATCCGCAAAAACTTGGGGTAAAGGTGGAGACTGTTCTCTTACCAATCTAGCTGCGATGTAATAGTTTAAAGATTACTTTTCTGCAGGAAGCAGAGCATAAAAGTCATCCTCGGTACGAGAGCGAGAAAGCGGCTGAAGCTTCGGATATTGCTGATCGCCAGTACAGCTGTATCTATTTGCTTTTTGGTTACTGACCTACTGTAATATTTTCTTTTGGCGTCGGTGCTGATGTTATGTTCAAACCAGAAGGTTCTAACTAATAGCTTGCGTCAGGAGAGGTCTATTGGATCATAAAGGTAGTAGTATTGAATCTGGGCATGAGAACAATATATCTGTTCTAGGTTTCGATTTCGGTCCCTTGCCATCTGGATATCTTAGCTCCCTGCCAAGCTCGACTCCTCCACAGGTAGGTTATTCTTAGTCTGGTTGCATGACCCCCGTTATGCACGACTTTGACTGGTACGAAGCAGTACTTAGACTGCGCGGCTGGCGTGATAACCATTTACAAGCGCCCGCGCTTATTTTTTGCACGAATGCCACTACATGCAGGTGTACTTGTACTGTCCTAGTCTTATTCCCTCACGGCATACATACTCCTTCGAATGAGCACACATAAGTCTAATGTAGGTGAACGTGTCTGACCTTTGTGCCTGTTCGACACCTAACTATAGATTGACGAAATCTAGAGCGGTGGAAATCACTTTGCTATGCACCTCTATAAGCAAGCCAATTTCAATCTCGTGGGCTGTGCATGTATCACAAGTAATTCTAACGTCGTACTCTCTCAATGACGAGCGTTAGTATGACCCTGGGAAGATAAGTAGGCGGCTACTTCTGCCAGCTGGGTAACCTCCCGTATTAGGTATATGAGATCAAGTGGTGCAGTGTATTGATAAGTACAGAATGCTTGCTCGTATAACTAGGTAATGGTTGGAGCCACAGATTTTATGCTTGACTTAAACTAATACCATTATCATAATGTGATGATGAGCGTCGTATCGCTCCAGGGTCCGGGATATAATCCCTCAGCATGCGTGCTTGCATCCAGATGTAAGTGATCCTAACGGTGGGTTCTGTAGTTTGTACATAGCTTTGTGGTTTCTGTCGTACTGCTTTCCATGCTGTGCAGAGTGTAATTCCTTTTTTTTGTTCGAGATCGAGACGGTGTATGCATGCGAGGGCTTCTCCAAGCCAGAAACCCTGCCAGCTGGGGAAGTTCTATCGTTCTTTCGCTTAGGCGGTCCTTGTACTCGAACCCTGCCCATCGACTAAGTATAACTCCGCCTGTAAAGAAGGAGGTGGCAGCCCGCTCTGGGTACCCTCACGACTTCCCCAACTTCATGACCACCAAGCTTGCATTATAGCGTACGTTCGAATGAAACAGCTAGGTACTCGACCGAGACTCTCAAAGGCAATCCAGAAAGTTCAGATTTGCTTTCCATTGGTTAGTACGAACTCTCCAATTCACTGAAAAACCACTTCTCACTGTGGTACCGGCGAAGAAACGTTCCGGTGATTATATGATACCAGGGGGAGTTACTGGCCCCCATGTTTTGCATGTGCACTTTAAAGAACCTTGCAACCTCGCCGCTCTTGAGCACAGCGGTGTCAGCAATGGACTAAGTAGAAGGTTGTAAACCAAGTCGCATCCCATGCAATTTGACGGACTAGTCGCCTCGCTGTTCTCTTCTACGACCTATCATCCCCACTCTCGGGTCTCCCGTACGACGGCCTGGCCACATAAAGCTGTGGTATCTCCCCCCTGGATGTCGTTGATATCATTTTCACGACAAACCATAAACGACCTGCTAGGTAAAGGCGCTTCGTGTTCATATGCACCTATCAGTGAGCGAGTGAGTGGTTGAGCGAGTGAGTGAGAGCGTTGTGCGAGAGTTCGTGTGTGCGTGTGTGTCTGGACGAAGTGACCGAGCAGACCAGCGCCCCGGACAGCCAACAGCACTTCTCCTTCAAGCCGGTCACTGGATTTTTTTGAACAGCAACAAGATCCTCTTCTATCAACTCTATCTGGGGAGGGTTCAATAATCAAAGCCGAGTACCGATACTGGATACCGAAGCTAGAGCTTCATTCTCCACTTCGCCCACAATCATACCGAAAGCAAGATGGCTGCATCGATTAGTGCTCGAGACTGCTCGCCTTATCCTTCTCCAGGGCCCTCGTTCAATAGCCCATATGCTGTCCCATCATCGGGGAGTTCATTAATTGCTTTTACTCCGTCTCCGTCACTGGCTAGCTCGACATGCGCCACCCCAGTCTCCATCAATATTACAATGCCTGAGACTCCCGTCGTTCCTAAAATTGAAGAAATAGAGGACGAGCATGTCGATATTAAACCCGTTCCGTTTGAATCAGCGTTGCCTACCCAGCCCCCGATTAAGCGAGGCCGTGGACGTCCACGAAAAAACCCAATCCCAGCACCGGAGGCCAAATCGAAAGGAGGCCGTACCAAGACTGGGTGTTTGACATGTCGGTGGAGGAAAAAAAAGTGTGATGAGGCGAAGCCAAGATGTCAGTATATACCCACTTTCACATGTATATTCTGCCCAACAACATCGCGACTGATTGTTGTTATAGGTAACAACTGTATCAGGAATTCGTTTATTTGCGAAGGATACCCAGAAAGAGTGTTCTGGCGACCTGGCAGACAAGGTAGTGGTCATGGAGCCCCGTGAATTTCCCGTCCGCCCATTGTACCCTAATATCGATGAGACTAACTCATTTTTTTGTTGGGAAGATCACTCCTCTCTCACCAGGCAACCAGGCTACCTTGGTGGGGACTTTCCAGTTTCGCACCTTGGGGAACTACTCTTTAGGGCGAGAGCTCCAGTCCAGCCTCGTGCCAGTCCCGGGTCTTGCACCATCCCAACCATTAACGTTGACGTTAATTGCGACTTACCATTCCTCATTGATGGGGTCGAAACCCCACAAGATCGATTATTGCTAGACCATTTTGTCTATGATGTTAGCCGGGTACTAACTCTAATTAATGATGAGACAAATCCTTTTCAGGAGCTTATATTGCCAATTGCAGTTCAGCATCGAGGGCTTATGCACTCTCTGCTGTGTCTTTCTGGAGCTCATCTTGCGCGTAAGGACCGCGAGCCCAAGTTCAAAATTGCCCAAGCCTATCACCTCGATCAGGCATTGAGAATTTTGCGGGCTGAAACCAATGGGAGACGGGTTGCCAATGGCCCAATAATTGCCCAAATGTTGATATTGTGTCTTGTGTCGATATGCCTTGGGGAAAGGGAGGGGCAATATCGGCCACATCTGAATGCTGCTCGCGGTATCCTATATCAGCTTCAGACTGACACCCCTTTTGGGAGGTTTCTTTTCGAATTTTTCATGTATCATGACGTGGCGAACTCCATTACGTGCTTGGACAGGCGCCCAATTCAGTACATGGAAGATTTTTGCCTCCCTGGGTTTATCCTGCAGCCAGGAGCAGGAGCTCTACTTGGTGTCCTGGACGGCCTATTTGGATACATATCCAAAATCACCATTTTGAGAGATGCCGTGAGGGAACACAAAAGAAAACGTATCTGCGTTAATTACGAGATGTTGTCAACAGCCGTGGCTATTGATTCTGAAATTCGAATGTGGGTGCCTCCACAACATCCAGATCGTGACCGATATATTGCAGCCCTCCTCTATCGGCAAAGCACTTGGGTTTATCTCTACCGCACCATCCAGCCTTCCCAACCAGGACCTAAAATTAGAAGGGCCGTCGAGGAAGGACTCACATTTATGCAAATGTTGCCAGAAAACTCGGCAACACAAAGCATTTTGTTAATGCCCCTATTTATGCTTGGATGTGCTGCATTCGAGCCGAGCCAGAGGCCACTGATCACAGACCGGTTCAAGTCCTTGTATGAGTACTCTGGTCTTGGGAACGTTGTGGCAGCCCACGAGGCCGTTGGCAAGGTTTGGCATTTAATGGATGCAGGAGATGAGAATGCGTGGGACTGGGAAACCATTCTCCATAACATGGGATATGACTTTCTGGTGGCCTAAGTAATACCTGATTTAGTGATTCGTGGTCCACTTTTTAAATATTGCGAGTGCAGCATTCCTTAGCCAAATCTCTTTGCTTCCTGTTCTTCCTGTTCATATCGTGGCGTTCAATGGTGTCTTATGCTTTCTGTCTTGCATCTTTCTCTGTGTATTTTTCCTAGGTGTTTATTCGAGATGGATGACCATGAGTACTTTTCCGGCATCTTAGACATGTTAATTGGGGGCCGTTTAATTTTCTTTCCAAGTAACAAAATTCGGGAATTTGGTTAACTGTTATATTCCTTCATCCGCGTAACTTTATATTTGCTCGGCGGTCAAAGTCGTATAAGAGAAAGTTTTGATATTTGGATAATATGGAGAGAGCCCAGTTTCGAACGAGACAAGTATATCAATGGATGATCTGACTGGGAAACCCCGCTGGGAGCTTGAAATCTCCGGCTGTTCCTTGAGGGACAAGGGTGGATTATAGGGCCCATAGGCTATGTAGGGCGGTGTGCTGGAAGATGCTAAGCGAGGAAATTGCTTGAGGGAATGTATTTTTCTCTTGTGAAATTTCCCCTCAATGTATATTTCTTTGCTGGTGGTGTACATAGCTGAATTTCATGAAGGACATCATGCCTCGTGTCAGCAGACATAGATTTGATATGTGCTCTCCTATACGGTGTATCGTAATTGTTGTGAAGCACTCGACGTCATCCATTGTAAACTGAACTTGATGTCTACGGTATTCAACCTTTGCATTGATCTTATAAATATAACCCACGATTGATTAGGGCTCATGTCATGATATCATAACATTGATATATAGCAATTGGGTACCGGGTTAAATTAGGTTCTCTTGATTTCTCACTTCTGGTTGTGAGTACTAGTACGTACGTACTAAGTGGTGCAGTGGTACTTTATATTAGAACTCCAAATATACAAAGTACTTACTTAAGTAGCAGTATGTATGTATGCAATGTTCTAAAGAACCGCATATGAGAAGGATAACTTCCTGCAAGAAGGCATCAGGATATAACTAGACGAGTCTGGTGCTCGAGTACGGCCCTAGACTAGACTTACATTCACATACATTCTCATAGCTACCTATGCCTATAGCCTCTATTCTCCTTCTCTTGCAATTGATAATGGGTTACAATTTACACGTGTGTCCACACAGGGATCTATTAGCCAGCTTGTTGGAAACTCGCCCTGGTCGGTGCTCACTTATCAGCGGAATTGATATAAATGGCACTCATACTAATATGTATTGGCATGTTACCACATAAGCACCTAAGCCCGAGTATGCTAGATTTCAAGCCAAACTCCTGAAATATTGATTGGTATGGCTAAGGAATTCGATATTTTGAAACATTGGAGATTTGAAACAAACGAGTTCTAGGCACGGAACTTCCCGCGGCAAGCGCCATGTTCATTTACAAGGCTTCAGACCTTATCACATGTTTTTTTAGATATCAACTATGATAGCCAGTAGGGTTAAAGCTTAAATAGACAACCCTTCCCTGGATACGAAGACGTTGTGCTCCTAACGCCGTGGAAGCTTGAATACAATGTACCTTATTAGCACAACCCAACCAGGCTCACCAGCGCAGGTGCACTGGCGCACATTCAGATAATCACACATCCACTTACGAAGACCTCCCTTTTTTGACACTACCGGAGCCATGAGTGGTCTCAGAATCCACCTAAACATAGCAGCAGATTCGAGGTTGGGTCTACAAGGTTACAGGCTCCAAAGTCAACTGATAATGCTGTCATTTGGGCCCGCCTTCTCAATCGTGGGTGTCTCGACTCGGAATCTAGACTGGTAGATGGAATCGGGCGTGCAGCGGGGTAGACCTTGGACCGAAAGTGCCCAATTGGCAGTCTCCCGGCTGAAATAGGAAGCCTCTCTCTCTCCATGCTAAGCTGGCGCCGCGCACACTTTCATTTGGCAGATATCCCGATTGGCCATGAGCTTGGGCTAGGGAGTTTCATCCGGTAATGGGGTGTTGGGTGCTCGGCTTATAATTGCTTTATTACTAGTACGGTATATGTCTCGGAGCAAACTCATGTCGTTGAGTCTTGCAGCAACATTTTTTTTTTTTTTTCAAGACGTGGCACCTAATCTGCTTGACGAGAAGGAGCTTTGGTGAAAAATATCGGAATGAAATAATAGTCAATCATTGGGAGACTGCTTGCTCTCTGACATGATCACAGAGCTCCCGGTAACGGGGGACGTAGCGGGATTGCAACAAAAACATTGAATACCGTAGATGGGTTGGGTTTGGAAGCCGAGGAATACCATGATATTAATCACTTGTCTTTTCGAGCAGTGGAGCCTGTCAATGTGAAGATCCGAAATCTCTCGATGTCCGACCTTCTATCGCATTACCTTCTCTTCTCATTTCTCTTACTAGGGGAGAAGGAGTCTCGAACGATTCTTGGTGTTATCAATGCTGATACACCTGCTGGCGGGTTGGTGGCAATTATAGGTGGCAGGTGGAAGCGGAAAGGTAACTACGAGCATAGCCATTCCAAACTAGAGATTTAATCATGATTTATATTATATTTTCTTCTTAGACCTCAATGCTCAATGTCATCGCCCATCGAATGTCCGCTGGTTCGTTCGCTACAAGTGGAGAGATCACATATAAAGGCATTTCCTCCATCCAAACCGTGAGGCACGCCTACGTCACGCAGAAGATGTCCTTATCCCGACCCTTATTGTTCGAGACACTCTACTGTACTCCGCTCAACTCCGGCTGCCTGCCTCAACTACCCACGAAGAGCGAGTGAAAACTGTCGAGGAGGTTATACTGCAATTGGGCCTAAAGGAGTGTGCAAACACCAGGATAGGTGATAATGAAGGATGTTCGAGACAGCTGTTCGCAATTCCATTGGTTTTGTATCTAGATGACCCTACGCAACATGTGCATTTCAGTTGGTTATAGACATTGAAGCATTTGGCTACAATGGGATGGACAATCATTACAACAAGTAAGTCATGCCCTTTCAGTCTGGTTTTTCGTAATGATCAAGGACCAATATTTATGTAGTCCATCAGCCCAGCCAGGTCTGAGATCTGGGCCCTGCTCGATCGAGTGACGCTTCTCAGTCGTGGTAGTCCATTATTCAGTGGTACTGTGACTGATTCAATAGATTACTTTGTTCCCAAGGCTACCAATTTCCATCGCACGAGAATCCAGCGGACTTCCTTCTTAACACTTCAGCCGTGGATAATCGAACACCTGAGGTAGAAGAGTCCACCACGGCACAGGTGTCTTCTCTTATAGCAGCATGGAGGGAACATTACAGGGCCTTAGTCTGGCTTGCACTAGCCCCTCTGGAAGAGAAACACCTCAAGCGGCAAATAATGCAGCGCAAGTTCAAGACGGGAGTTTAGCGGCATTCGGAGTAAACAAGCCGCTATCTTCGTTGCCGCCTCAATTGTTACTTTTGCATCTACGGACTTACTCGCCTGGACGTAAACGTTTTGACCCATTGATTAACCAGACTACCATTTATTATCAATTCTTCTATGACCATATTAATTTGTATTATCTCTGGCTTGTTGCTCCGCTTTTGGATGTCGACATCAATATCTCCAAGCCTAGAGCGGCAGATAATAGCGATGCTTCTGCGGGGAAGGAAGGGATCGGCGGCGTGCGTGCTTTGGATCGACGTCTATTGAAGCGTCAAAACCAAAGGGTGGAGATACTCAAAAGGGATATATCTAGTGTTTTGGGAGCAGGCACTGAAAACTATACAGGTTAGATGGGGATAGTCCTGAATTAATGCTAGTGGGACTGGCAGTAGCGGTCGTCATTTATAAGATTTTGGCGTACCTGGTTTTGAGGGGCAAAACGGTGGTGTTTTCGTTTTCGGACCAAGTGAGGAACTAAGTACTATTGGTCTTCCGTTTTTGATAGTTCGTAATGTGGAGGATGTGGATTAAGGGAACATAGTTAAGGAGGCCGATCGAGGTAGTTGGGTAGGGTCCGTACCATCTGGTTGGAGAGGGAGGATTGGCTGGAGGATTTGTTATCTGGATGTGACAACATGCATGCGCATATACCAAGCGGACGGAGGTTACCACTATGCTGACTTCTGATACTCCTACTACCATACCTACTTAACCACTATCTGTTTTATTCAAAAGAGTAGTCTGGTTGGTCGAAAGAAAGACATTATACATCCAGTTTTTAAAGCCCGAATACAATATTTTACAGCCAGGAGGTTTAAATATCGGTTATAAATGTATGCATGGAGATGGAGAGGCATCACACGTGACTAAATATAATCGGATGCCAAGCCACTCTGGCGGGGCAGTTCTCTCAAGGTCGGAGCATCAGTACCGCAATTGCACCCATTTTCGTCTCGACTGATGTGATATAAGTTGACTGCTTGCAGATTCTTAAGCTGGCACCAGAAGAGTGTTTTAGGGTACCGGTAACTGTGAAGCCGCGTAGATCTGGCACGCAAGTTTGCCCTAGGGGTAGGTATAAGCCGTTCTTGCAATGTGGCATGGTTGGGTGTAAGGTGAGCTTTAGCGCTAAACTAAGTAACCCTCAACATTGAACCTGCAACCGTCTCCAGTGTGCGAGCAGAGTGACAGGTGCTTCACCATCAGGGCAGCTCAGCAAACCTGTCATTATTTACATTCGTGTCTGTTCGACTATCCCTGACGATAGAGTTGAGCTCTCTACCCCGTTCCTTCATCCTCGAGTGTCTCCCACATCATGGACACTGCGATTTATCAAGCCCTGGCACAGCAGGATGACCCGAATCGCCAGAATCGCCAGCCACAGCAGCAGCAAGCACTACCTTCGGGCCATGCTCCCCAGGGTATCTATCAGCAAAGTGTGATCCCACCCCAGCAGCCAGGATATGGCTACCCACCTCCAGGACCAAACCTATATGGGGCCCCAATTCCTAGCACCACTCCATTGCAATTCCAGAATCCATACGCACCTCCAACACAGCCATATGGAGCTCCACAAGCTCCATACCAGCAGCAGGAGGGACCGTCGGGAATGGGGGGGCTAACTGCGCAAATGGGTGGGATGGGTATCACTGATGGAGCAATGGGCGGAGTTGGAGCTTCCCCAGGAACAGTCTCGCGGACAGCGAAGAAGAAGCAGAGACATGCATTCCATGAAATTGACCAAGCTCCTTCAGCTCCAGTCGCCAGCAACCCCCCATTCTCCCCTACAGCGTCGCAATTTCCCGGTCAGCAAGGGCAATTTGGGCCTCAACACGGTCAATTTGGTGCTCAGCCTAGTACCTTTACACCGGGATATCAGCAGCAACAGACAGGGTCCCAATTTCCTGTTCCCGCAAATCCGCAATTTGTACCAGGAAACCCACCTACATCACAGGCACAATACAATGCTTCTTCGAGTGGGAGGGATTCGTCAAGTGGTCAAGTTGACCCTAACGCAATACCATCTATCCCGGCATCCCGAGATTTAGCCCAAGCTCACTACAATACTAACCCATATGCTACTCTCGCTCAACATGGCCCACCTCCGACTATCACTGATTATGCCGTCATTGATCAAGGGAATGTGTCTCCGAAGTTCGCTCGGCTGACGATGTACACCATCCCCACATCTCAGGAGATTCTTAATCAAACAGCCCTCCCCCTAGCATGGATACTACAGCCTCTCGCGAAGCAGCGTTCAGACGAAGCTCCTGTCCCTGTTCTCGATTTCGGCGAAGCAGGCCCTCCACGATGTAGGCGGTGTAGGACATACATCAATCCCTTCATGACGTTCATTCAGGGTGGTGGCAAATTTGTTTGCAACATGTGCTCGTTCCCAAATGAAGTCCCACCAGAGTACTTCAGCCCTGTAGATATGTCAGGACGAAGGTTGGACAGAGAACAAAGACCAGAGCTGATAAGAGGGACAGTAGAATTCGTTGTTCCAAAGGAGTATTGGTCGAGACCGCTGGAGAAGGGGGAGACCATAGAAGACAGGGCATTGAAGTGGCTGTTTTTGGTTGATGTATCAATGGAAGCCTGTAACCGAGGGGGGCTTACTGCGTTCGTTGAGGGTATCAAAAAGGCTTTGTATAGTGACCTAAGTGAGGGTGAGGAACCCGTGAAGGGAGGGATCCAAAAGTTACCGAAGGGAACGAAAATAGCCATCGTGACATTTGACAAGGAAATACATTTTTACAACCTTAATGTATGTATACACCCACCTTCAATTTAGTTACAATCTCTGACATTAACATATCCCAACAGCCTTCGCTAGATGCAGCTCATATGATGGTCATGCCTGACCTCGAGGATCCCTTTGTGCCTCTTAGCACAGGGTTGTTCATAGACCCATATGAGTCGCGATCCGTTATCGAATCCCTGCTTGATTCCTTGCCCAAAATGTTCTCAGCTATCAAAAATCCCGAACCTGCGCTCTTACCCACTCTCCACGCAGTCCTTGGATCTATGGAGAAGAGCGGAGGAAGGATTATTTGTTCTCTCTCTTCGCTTCCAACATGGGGACCTGGTCGTCTGTTCCTCCGTGAGGATACAAAACTTCTAGGCACAGAAAAGGAGAAGGCCCTCTTTACAACAGAGCATCAGAGCTGGCGGAAGCTAGCAAACAAAATGGTCGATACGGGTGTGGGTTTGGATCTGTTCTTGACCCCACATGCCTACATTGACGCAGCGACACTGGGTTATGTATCTTCCACGACCGGTGGTGATGTCTTCTTCTACCCTAACTTTGTGACATCCCGGGACACACCGCGGTTGGTCGATGATATGGTGCATGTCGTGCATCGGGAAACAGGATATAATGCCCTTATGAAGGTGCGGTGCTCAACCGGACTTCAGGTGGCAAACTATTCCGGGAACTTTCTCCAGAGAACTGTGAACGGAGATCTTGAGTTCGGTGTCATTGATGCGGATAAGTCAATGTCTGTTTCGTTTAGTTATGATGGTAAACTGGAAAAGAAAGTGGATGCACATTTCCAGGCTGCGTTGCTATATACTACCCGGGAGGGGGAGCGAAGGGTCAGGTGTCTTAATATTGTGGCCGCAGTAAGTGACAACGGAAAGGACGTCCTTCGGTTTGTTGACCAGGACGCTGTCGTAATGCTCATGGCGAAAGAAGGTTGATCTCCATCATTGGTTCTCGCATCCCATTCCGGCTAATACTGACATTAATTCCCTGCAGCGGCAACGAAGATGGTCGACAGACCCCTAAAAGAAATTCGAGGCAACCTCACTGAGAAGGCAGTGGAGATCCTCTCGCAATACCGCAAAAATTTCTCTGCGCCGTCACCCCCTGGTCAATTAATCCTCCCTGAAGCCTTAAAAGAGTTCGCCCTCTTCATGCTTGCTTTACTCAAGACCCGTGGTCTACGTGGTGGTTCTGTTTCATCTGACATGCGTACTCACTCCATGCGGCTGTTGAAAGCTATGCCAATGGCTGATCTCTCAACATACCTTTATCCACTTATTATTCCGATACATAATCTTGCGCCTACCCAAGGATTTCCAGACCAGGCAGCAGAAGGTGTACTCTCTATCCCACCTACCCTCCGTGCTTCATACTCCCGTATAGAAGAAGGAGGCGTCTATCTTGTTGATAACAGTCAAACATGTATATTATGGCTGCATGCACATGTGTCACCCAATCTCTTGGAAGATTTGTTTGGCCCTGGAATAAAAACCCTACAGCAGCTCGATCCCTATATGTCAGAAATCCCGGCAGTAGAAACACATTTGAATGCGCAAGTAAGGAATTTAGTGCAGTGGCTAAGCGAAAAGAGGGGAGGAATGGCACTAAAACTGCAGCTGGCGAGGCAAGGTATGGACGGGGCAGAGTATGAGTTCGCAGGAATGTTGGTTGAAGATAGAGGTAATGACGAGAGGGCCTATGTGGATTGGTTGGTACATGTGCATAAGTTTGTGCAGTTGGAGGTAGGTTGTTTCTAGACTTTATGAAATCCTACTCTACGTATGAGGTCATGGAAAGTCTACGAAAAAGCACGGCTGACATTTTCCCACCCGGGCATCCCGGGAATAGGTGTCTGGCCAAAGACAACGAAATGATGTAGCACAGGCATCGGCAGCGGCTGCCCAAGCAGCAGCCTTTTCAGGCATGAGGCCGCCATATTGGTGAGCTCGAGGAGAGGTTGGTGAAATGTCAAGCAGGTTATGAGCGATGGGGGCCGCGCTGTGGTTGGGGTGGGGGGTGGGATGAAAGGAGCATTCTGGGCAAGAGGTGTGCTGTGAGAAGAGAGTTTAATACATAAACGTGGGAAAGACGAATGAAGTTATATAAAGTCCTGTATGGTAGTTACCCTGAGCGGCGCGCTTATGTAATGCGTCGCCCTCACGATTCGTCTAAGGAACATCAAGCATAGCGCGTCACAGGGCCCTTGCATGTGGCCAAACTAGCATCCCGCACGTATTCCCGGCAATGAAGGGCAACGGCGATCCAGAACGCAGAGCCCCAGTCATTGGAATTCGACGTACAACACGGCTCCAGCTTCAAGTTACACAAGCTACAGGACACGAGCTTTTTTTTTACGTGGAATTTCAAGGTGCATATACCTACGTCATCCTGCGACTCCAGAGCGTCGACAGAAGGGCAAGGGTTCGTTTGAGAGGTTCCCCAACGCCGGACACCAGGGAGAATACGGAGCGCAGAATCATCGACAGCACCAAAGCGGAGCTAGTACCGGCGACGGTGGGGAAGCAAGGAGAGGAGCTAGGCTTCAGAGGGGGTTGCTCAGCTCGCACCTGGCATCGCGATAGCCAGCACAACACTACCACGGCTAGGAAACTATATCTATATTATCGAGTGGGATAAACGCAGGGAGGAAAGGACACGGTTCCGGATAGTGCAATCATGGCGAAACGGCGGGCGCCAATCCGCACCCGAGCTCCGAATTCTCTCGCCCCA
Source organism: Terfezia claveryi (assembly GCA_015179025.1). NCBI lineage: Eukaryota > Fungi > Ascomycota > Pezizomycetes > Pezizales > Pezizaceae > Terfezia > Terfezia claveryi. The sequence goes on along the minus strand of WHUX01000038.1, from coordinate 63,026 downwards.
CTCCGCATCTTGAAGCAGATTGCGATTCTCCAAACAGTATTCTATCTTTCTGCGACATTGCTCATAGTATTCACGGTGCTTGTCGCGGGGTATACGTTTTCGGCAGGTATGGTGCTAGGGTCATCGACTTCCGTGCGGGGAGATACAGCGTTGGGATTAACAATGGGGCTATTGTGGTTATTAAGCGGGCTGGTAGTGTCAGTTCCTCTCTCCTTACCCCATACTCACCCACTCACCATTCACTTCTGGGGGGTTTTCAGCGCTCTCTCGACCTATCATGAGCTAATATGCATGTGTGTGAACAACAGTGTCCTAACAATGACTCTCGTCCTAGCCCGCTCAAAACTCGTCCTCGACTTCGCCCTAACCCTCCACTTCCTCCATATCCTCACAACATCAATATACCAAGGCGGAGTCCCACGGGAAATCGGGTGGTGGGGGTTGCAGGGATTAAGCGCCGTGGGGATGGTAGTTCTGGGAGGGTGGGCGTGTAGGTGGAGAGAGTTAAGACCTATAAGTATCGCTGTGCCAGGTGGTACGTCAGCAGCGGAGGTTGATGCAGAGAGGGCAGAGGACTATGAGATGGTCCCTATGATGGGGAAGGATGGTGGAGGCGGGGTCACCGGAGGGAGCGGGAGTAGCGGTATGAGATCATAGGGTCAATATTGTGGAAGGGGGAGATTGAAGCATTAGAGCGGCGTGTATCTTTCTTGTTCTTGCCTGTGCTCAACCTCCTTTTTTGGGAGATGTTTTCCGTTCTTGTGATTTATACTGTACGGCTTTTGGTTCTTGGTTCTCTAGTTTGGGTAGGTAATTTCTGATAGAGGGAGTTTGAATAATATTGGTCAAGACATACTGCTTTTTCTTGTTGGTGAAATGAGATTCAATTACGGGCAAACTGAACAGCTTTTATTGTTAATGTTTTTTAAGGGAATCGTGTTGCACCTCCCTTCGGGGAAGTATGACGAGCCACCCAGAAGCCCGGGTGGATTGAGGGGTGAGGCGTTAATCTGCCTGGCCCGAGCAAATTTTGTTCATCAAACGTGGAAAGATATCTCCGTGAAGGGAACGCTAAAATCTTAACTAAATAAAAAATAGAAATAAAAAATACCCTTATCTCAATTCTGAATATATATATAAAAAAAAAAGGAAAAGAACGCTTCGAGGAGGGCGGTTAGAGGGAGTCCACCAATCAACGCGATCCATCATCCCCCCCCCCCCCCCCCCAAATCATTTTTTTGATGAATGATTGAGGGCCTAATTATCGGAGACCATTTTGGCAAAAGAAAACTGAAAATAAGGAGTGTTTCGAGGATTTGAAGTTGCGGCGTTTTGTTCTTATTTACAATCTACGAAAAAAAGTCCCATGTACATACAGTATTACTCCGATTCGTCCTCCTTTTGTTCAAACTCGCTATTATTGATACGGGATGCTGTCAATGTGTATATATGTCGGTGGGGTTTTTTTTTTTGCAACCTGCATCCTGAGATTGAGAAACTCACTTTGGCCTTGGACGTCTGTCTGGTCGAAGACTTTACTTTCTAACAAAGCCGGTCGGTCCCCAGGGGGCATTTAGTATTCTCATATACAAATACATTTATGTTAGGAGACATAGGGCAGTATAGAAAATTTTTTTTGCGGGCACTTACACTGCATAATTCAGCTATTTTGGGATTTCGAACGCTTCAGACAATTCTTCAGTCTCTTGATCCTCTGTACCCTTCGCAGGCTATACATTCCTAACCCATACACCCTCCACCTTGATATTACCTGCCTTTGTATGGATCCAGACCTACAAGCCATGGCACATGAAGCCATGGCATTTAATGTAGAGGCAGCAACCCCCTACATAAGTTTGTTTACGCACGCAAGCAGTTGTGAAACTCACCACAAGTGTGGAACAGAGGGAGTTGAAGGAATGAGGTAGAAATATGCAAAATGGTTGATGCTCAGAAAGTGCTGAATCATAAAGACTGCTACAGAGGGAGATTGCTAAGGAGCAGGCTACATAGCAGGAAAGGGCAGCTTGAGAGTCACAGGCTGTGTTCGAAGCTCAATTGAATACGGATTATGCTGAATAGCGTACTGAATGAGATCAGGCTGTGGATGCTGCGCATCCAGTTGCCATGTTCCACCAACAGAGGGTGATACTAGTACATACATACACCTATATAAGGACTACCCTAAGTAAGTAACAACAGCCTAATTATAAGTATGTTTGGTTCAACTGCTTACTCCTACGTCAGTACTACTTCTGTTCTTCTCAATCACACTAGCCTCCCTGGCCTCAACGTGCGTAATTAACCACTACTGTGGCTAGGAGGTCAAAGATATGATGTATATACCACACTCAGCTAGCCTAAACCCTCACACCTTGCCACAATTGAGGTTAAACAGTCCATACTGTTACCCTGAACTAGGCGCTTGCTATATCTACAACTACCCTATCATCCCGCAAACAAGAAAATGTCTCTTATCTACCTTCAAAGGTTTAACGCCCATACAAAAGCCAGCAGGAACGGGGCCTTCATTGTAAGTTGAAAAGGGCAGAATTGGATATGAGTTCAGGGTAATCGCATTCGTGAAAACAAATGTTATACAAGAGCATATACACACACCAATCACGGGGTTCTTCCCAGCATGCATTGCGTATACTTTAGTTGTCATCACTCCATACCTGTGGCTATGCACTACGCTGTCTGGGAGAGGTTTGCGGGGGAGGTCATACACCAGGACTTACCAACTTTCAGACAACGATCAAGTTTACTCTATGACAACCATATTCATTGTGGAGCTATTGTATACAGGGCGGCGCTGAAGTACATTATGCATGCATACCCAATGTATGCACCACTTGTAGCTGTACGGTGACAAAGTCAACCTTGTTTGCAATAGAGCCACCAACAGAATTCGGTCCTTGCCCTACAGCACGATAACTAGGATCTCTTCGCTTGCACCCGACCAGGAGCACCGAACAAGCAGTAAGGCAATCCGTAAATCCAACTGGCCATGAAGGTCACGGCCCGTGTCGACATACTGTACTAGTAATGGAGTAAGGTTCTAAACCTTCCACAGAGATCTAAGGTGCGGGCTGCACGATGACATGGCCAATTAACACTCCAGCATTGCCTAGACCCAAGCTGCGCGCAGTTACCCAAATCTGCAGAACCATATCTAGTGTCTTACGTCTCCCCTGGATCGAGAGAGGAATACCCGTACAGTTAGCATACATCCCCAGTTGACAATACCATGCATAGATATAAGGATAGATTCTGCATGTTAATCTCAAAGCTGGAAAGTTTGTTACCGAGAGGGAAAAAAAAAAAATTTTACGCAAGTCTAATTAAGCTCTTCTCCATTCATTCGTGTGAACTAGTATTATCTTGATCTCCATTCGGCAAAAGGGTAATTTGATAGATCAACCGCTGCCCATTCAGTTGCCACTTTGAACGCGCGTCCATAATATCCGCAAGGAGAGGCTGATTGTTAGGGTTTGGAAGACTTCCCTCCTCCTCCTCCTCGTCTCTCCGTTAACGGTGCAGCATGTTGATTAGCTCCCACCCGAATTGCTTCGATGATCACTGCAGGACTTGCAGTATAGGAGACCGAGCTGTTGGGTATGTGTAGTAGTGAAACTTAGGTCCAAGCTCGGGCGCGCTCAGTCCAAAGGATGCAACAGGATCGAATCTTCATCTTAGAAAATAAAAAAATGACTCTACTTTGATTACGTCGCTGTTTCAGCTGCAAGTCCGATTGACCAGTGGATTTTTTTTTTTTTTTTTTTTTTTTCCAAATTTATCGCAATATAAGCCAAAATTAGAACATCTAAACTTATTTATTACCAGGAGGCTCTCATGACTATATATATCAACATTGGAATTCATGTAGAAGTACATTCTACCAAATCAATAAACTGATAGGGGGGCTGGCCATTTACATGTACCAAACAAAAATCCTATGAGGGCTGCAGAGATCCTCTTCTAAGCTAGGTTGACTGGACGCGCGTCCGCGAGAAAGCTTATCATTGCTAAGCTTTTGTTACTAATGGAGTGGCCGGACCGGAAATGTTGCCTGTGAATACATTACATATGTGCAACCACAGAAGAGTAACTATGACCTAAGCCTCCAAGGCATATACAGTTATCGAGTGCAGTAAGGCCAAATTGATATATATGTGTAAGATATGGAGTAGTAGGTCGAAGTATTTTTGTGTTCTGGTTGGCACCTCCCGTACCAACCAGTTTGCCCAGCACCATCTGATCATACATGCAATGATTGATGCACAGTATATCACGTGACCAATAAACTTCTGTAACATGTATGAGAAACATATTTGTGAATGGAGAACATCTGGTTCACAAGGCTAGGGATAGCCGGCGGCCACGTATTCCTTCAAACAAATATTGATTGCTCCCCCCAACTCTCCTACCTATACGGAGTAGTTAGAGCTGAAGAACCTCCTTCATTGTTGTGAGTTGCATTTGTTGGACATATGGGACCTGAACCCCCAAACAAACAGATGAAAACCAGGCCCTGCCAACGCACGTCCAATTAACGCTTAGGTAGTCGAGGGTTTAACCGGGGAAAAACAACCTGGGGAAAAACATGACTTGGAGAGCCAGCTTACCGTAGGTACCGGGTAGCGACATGCACGCGCAATAATGCATGCACGCATAAGTATACCTTCCAGGGTTTGAAGCATGCAGACAAGAAGTCAAGCTTTTCTGTATCATCAACCTGAGTAAGTTGAAACCTTAGACTGGAACTACCGGTAGGATTTCCTGGCTTCATGTGGGGATCATGTTTATGAGCATCTTTTGTGGTTTGGTGTGGATGCACAAAGCGAAGTTTTACGAAGAACAACGCCACATATGAACTATGGAATTTATTATGATCAGCTGTGTTGCTTTCTCAGTTAGCCCGGGGGGGGGGTGGGCGCACACCAATGTTGCTGCCTGACTTTTCTGCTAGCGGCATTATTTGGGGATTTCGAATGCATCGCTGACACTCGCAGAGCCTGCAGGCCATCAAAAGCTTGTTTCATTAAGCTTAATTATATATATATCAGTGGACACGCGGCCAGGTCCAGTTGGAAATGTGGAAATTTCCGCGCGGGGTGCGAGCCTCAAAGTTCCCCTCCCCCCTCCCCCAACCAGTAGAAATTCCAGTCCCAGCCCCGGGCAACCTTTCCCTTTCTTCTATGACGGGGATATAACCCGGGCGGGTCCGGCGACGGGAGGTGAACAATGAAAAAGTTGCAAAGTACTGACAACCCCTTCGCGTGCCGTAGCCGGATGATAACCATGACTAATATCCCAAACCCGTCAGTTGGTTTCTTTGCATTGATCTATTTCATACAAGTCCGAAAATGAGTGGTTGAGAGAATCGCCAGGAGTAAACCATGCCGCAATGATTCTACCTCCCTTACCGAATAACAAGGAGGAGGTTAGATATCCGCACATGCCATCGGCATTTTTCATTCTATCCTTCTCAGGTCATTGAAATTACTCTCATGACTAAATTTATTATCTTACTACATGCTAACTCGGTCAGCCTTAAAGATATTGGGGCCACTATACACTATACGTATAGACATGGGGAAACATAATCTAAGCTTGATCAATGTGGTGGCTAAGAAGTGACCAATTGATTGATTCATGAATGCTTCAATTCTTTGGATATTGGGGCTGACTGCCGATGGCTTGTACCGGCATTCTTTATGTATAGGATCTATGTACTGTATGTATATTGGATGATGTGATTAATAAAAGCTTCCCACATACAAGGCGTGATCAGCGTGACACAAGTGACAGCTGGATTATCCGTGTATATATATATATAGTAGATACATATACCTTCAGCACAGAGATTAATTAGAACCATATGTTATTGATCTACATATCCATCCATCCATTGAATTAAGTTATTATTTTCATAGCAGCAGACACACAGTCTTAAATTATCACAAAAGGCTTGGTTTTGAACCCACCCAACAAAACCCCATACCTACTCTTTGCAATCATCATATTCAAGGCTAATTCTCGTTCGCGCCGTCTATTCCCGAGTATCCTCTAGAAGGTACAATCATGCCTAACAGGATACAAAAAAAAGAGCACGTTTTGAAATACCCACCCACCCCAAGTAAACATGTTAATATACGTTAAACCATAGGGTATCCACAACACTTCATCACGTACACCCTTCACCATAAAGTAACCTGTACATCTTGCCCCATGATATCAAGTAGCTTCGGCAACTCGAACAGGTGCCGGCACGCTTCAGGAGCCCACGGCCATCCACTGTGGTGTTCAATAGCCCATAGCTACGTGGGGTGAAACACAAAAATTCATATATATATATATGTACATGTGCATATACATATATATCGTACCGCTCATGGCATCCGGATGAAATGGGACCAAGAACAGGATGAAATGAGGGTTGTGAAGTACAGAACATAATCCGGAGTGATCTCTCTTTTCTCGGTAGATATTTACGAGGTACAGAACCCATATCCTCACGTGACAAAGAAAAAACAAGAGTGTCAAGATTAAAACATAATTAAGATACCAGTTAATCACGGAGAATATGAAAGGTAAAAAGAAACCCCAAATCCCATGTAGATCGACAAAGGACATTAGCAGTGATTGAAATGACAGAAATTGGCACCAGCAATGAATATTACTCCCCCAAATCTACCCAAACCCCGAGAAATTTTAGCTTAACCCATACAATACTTCATTTCCGAGCCCCTCAATCTGCCTATCTGACCTCCAGCCAAAGATGCAGCAAATAATGCGGTTTAAAAAATTAAAAACGATGGTACTAAGGAGAAACACAAGGAAAGCCCAGGAACGAATATGTGACAAAGGAAAGAGACCGGAAAGAATAGCCACGCCACCCAGATGTAATGTGGAATGTAAAGATAAACAGGAAAAACGGAAGGATCAATGAGATGAGCCATGTACAGAAATTTTCAAACTGAATGCACACGTTCCCAATTTCATGCAACAAATGCCTTGTCTAACATTCTTAACGTCCGCACATCCTCATTAGAGAAAATTTTCTCACTAGGGATATCCTGCACATCTAAAAATTTAGACCCGCCAGGGCTCGTTTCTTCCGTTACTGATCCATTACCCCTCCCTGTACTGTCTGGGCTTCCCCGGATGGGATTCATTTCCCAGTTCTCAACGGTCCTAGGAGGGGTATGTGCCGACACGTGACTACTCTCACCGGGAGATGAATAGCGTATCGAGCCAGTGTGCTCAACCGGAGGTATTGATGGCTGCCTCTGGCCGTGGTACTGGTTTTCTTGGGCCATCATCCTTGGAGAAGACTGTTGTGTGGGGCGCAGGTGCATCATTGGCGATGACATTGACGAGGTTCGTGTGGACCCTGGTTGAAGCTGCGAGGAGCCCTCATACTGCTGGAGAGCCCCTTGAGTAATATAATGGCCATTCGTGGTTCCTACTGGTGGGGGTAGTTGATTCTGGGCCGGAAATGGAAGGTGATGAGCGTATTGCGTGGGCATCATGCCAGCTTGAGATATTGGTGGTGTGGCAGTTGGACTAGGAAGCCATTGTGGCTGGGAGTATGGAGACCCACTGATCTGAATAGGTTGAGTATAGCTGTGAGGGTGGGTTGCAGATTGTGGGCGGAATGATTGCGGTAGGCCAGAGTTCTGGTGAGGGTGGAATGGTGTAGCAAGTTGAGGACGCTGGTTGTTGGGCGACAATATCGGCACATTCTGCTGCTCGTGTACTGTGGACTCAGGATACATTCCCTTAGCTGGTCGAATATGTTTCAATTGTGGATCCTGCGAGGGTTGCATCAGACTCATAGATGCTGGATGTGACCGGGCATAATAGCTGATTAAATGTAACTTTTGATGATTGGCTGTCGTGATGCTGAATGACTGCTTCATCAAGCCATCTGGCTTATAACGATATCCCTCTTGCCCCTCCATATCCAGATGGTCGGAGTCACTGTCTCCATTGGGCGATTTCCGGTGAGGCATGGTCGTTACTGGGGGTGCAAATGCATTCCCTCCTCCCCGCTTTCCTTCCATCTCCCTATACGTCAGAAAACTCCCGGAAACCCTGCTCGCACTCCATGATTTTCCGTCTGTCCACCGTCTCATCCCTGCTTCCCGTTCATCCCAAACAAAGATGCTCCCGGATTTGATGCTCTGTCGTTCCTTCTCCGATAATCGTCGCTGAACTCGAGGCAATAACCCAAGTCTGCATGCCTCAAAGAGTATGATGGCGTCCGCTGGTGTCCGGACGTGTCCATGGTATGTCTCCATGTTGGTTGTAGTCTATATTGATTGACTTCTCTCTTCTACTCTTATTGGTGCCCTTGAAGAGTGCAGTAACAAAGTGGTAAAGGTGATACGTTCGTTGTCGAGTATGTGTTGAGGACTAAATTGCTGAATGGTGCGTATAAGTAAAGTCCTGAGGGGTGAGTCTACTGATCCTGATCCTGAAAAAGAATAAAGTAAGAGCCGCTCTTTATGTGGATGGAAAAACGTGAGACTGAGGATGATAGTTTCAGAGCGGGTGAATGGGGGTGTTCGCAAGTATATGAATGAAAATGGTTCGGTCGGGCTTGCGAGATAGAGCCGCTTGTCCGGATGAATATAGTAATCCGAGCGAGCGGTAGGGCCAACAACTGACTTTATGACAGACTGGCAAAAATCTCCAGAGACAACTTCGTAGTCTAAATATTGGTGTGGGTGAGGCTTCGCCCCAGAAGTTGTACGTAGTTGTCTTGGTGCGTGCGAACGAACGAAACTTTAGAACTGCACCCAGCTTGGCTTTCGCGCGAGTGTGGGTGGGGCAAGGGTCGCTCGGTCAAGAAGCAGATGCAGCACGACAAGGGAGGGTGGGGGGGATGGAGGAGTTTGCCCAGGGTTGGTGGGGGGGCAGGTATGTATATGCAGAAGTTTCAGGGAATGAAAATGCGAGGATGTTTATCTTCGTTGCTGAAGCCCGGGCCGGGCCCTATGATATTGGCAACAAATGCCAGAGCTGGAGGCGATGATGGTGATGATGGTGATGGTGATGATGGCGATGATGGCGATGATGGCGATGATGATAGAGATACTGGTGCCGGTAACGGTGAGGATCAGGAACAAAAGCCACTCACGCACACTTTGAATTCTTCATATATAGCGAGCTAACTTGCATTTAGTCGCTACTTGGGAATGGCGGCCTTCGTGAAGCTTGTGGAAGGGGGGGGGAGATTGAACAAATATATTTCAAATTTCAACCACAATGATCAATATGCAGATGGATAATGAACTTAAGCTTGAAACCAGGGCACCTGTTGCTGGCACACCAGCTCGACATTTAACGATATTCTGGCAAAAAACTATGGATATCGAACGATGCCCGGGGCTGCACTTCGATCGATGATCTCCAGCCTGAACTGAGTAAAGTTCTGCATTCTGACTCCGGATCCCTCGGTACTCTAGCACCGGACGCACTGTACTACACGGTAACTGTGCTCTCCGGCTCAGCTAGCGCGCTGTCGATAATTGTCCGCCTTGAAAATTAAGACGAAAAGAAAAAAGCCTGGGCGAACGTCCCTGTAGGCGCTCTTTTTCAATACAGAGTACCTTTGTATGTACAGTATAGTCTGTGGTTGCTTTACCTATATACATATCGAGTTTCCCGAAGGATGAAACACATTCGATAACTGCACCTATAGTGCAGACTTTCAAGGGTTAGGCCTCCCCAGTCGATGATATGTACATATCGGGCTGTTTGCTATTTGTTTCGAGGCACATAGGTAACAGGGGCAAGCAACTGGCCATGGGAAACTGGTGAGTACTCTATGTTTGAAACCAAAATGCCGTGTCGTAGTTGGAAGCCTATTTTATGCGAGGTCCGTAGTATCCGATCAGCAAGGCCCTTCAGAGCTTTGTCCTTTACTCATCGAGGGTCCATAGCGAGCCAAGTCCTCGCGATGTAACTAAGACTTACATACTCTACTGACGAGAGTACGGATACCTTCATTCTATAACTACCTAGGTATATGCATATGTGTACCCTTGATCTACGGTAAGTGATCTACTTAAATCAGAGCCCTTCAATCTCTCTCCCTGTTCTGAATCATGATACTGCCCATGATGACCATAATTATTGCTCTGCCATTGGTCAGAGTGCTGACTAGCTGAGGCTGCCCCCCAATCAAGGGCGCCTGGTGCAGCCACGTTTGACTAGTGCTGGCGTTTTTCAAATTTGTAGATAAACCAAGCATTTTGGCTTGACAGGGGTGCCGGTAGTGGAATGTAGCCTAGAGGATTCCAGACGGCGTGTGCGTGGTACATGTGTGATCAACGATCTGGCCCGAAGCTGTCATGCAATCTTTGAAGCTGAAGTTCTAAGCTTAAATCCTTGAATCACGTATGAGAAATAAAGCTTCAAGAATATTATTTTCGAGACCTTATAGTAATGGTATTACTACGCATGTTATTTAGTATCCAAGGTGACGATATATAGATGGGGACTCCTAGCTCTGTGTCCCAGTCAAGTGCTCAATGCCCATGTAGCCTTAATCAGTCAGAACGAATTCTAGGAGACTGAAGTCGGTATGCGGATGATCCTCAATCCAGAATCAGTAAGAATATATGTCTGTGTGTGTGGCCTTGCCCAGATAGGTGTAGAACGTGATAGCCAGCAACGTGGCTAACTAGGATGATGAGTCTGAAAAAACACTAGACTAAAAAAAAGCCATCTGCATAGTTAGGGCACATGAGCAAAAACTCTCCGGGAGCATATACAAATATATCTTTGAGCCCACCAATACTAACCTGCATACTCCCTTATCTGAGGTTATATGTGGGGTTGAAGAGTTAGCGAGATTATAGATTTAAGGTTCTGCAATGTGAGTATAAAGTTACCTCCATTCATGCTTTCACCACCTTCCTGCGGGATGCGTGTGCTTTGTCGGAAGTTTGGTTCTTGCTTTAAAACCTGTAATTTAAAATCAACCTCAATCATCGTCACCTAAATTTGCCTCTATACACACCAACAAATGCAAAAGCGACCATGACCGCGAGTTAGTAGCCGTCCCCTCAAGCCGAGCAATACCTCGAACCCTTAGCCACCGTATTGATAATACCTCACCCAAAGGTAAGCCTCCTCACGGGAAGGTGGATTCTGCTGCACAAAGCTCGAATTCCGCTTAGGCCCGTGGCCGCTAATAGAGGATTTAAAGGCCCCACTAAGACTCTCCCATCGATGGGTGCTCATAAGAACAGAGTTAATCATAAACAGATATTTAAATACATATCATACGCCTGAGTACTCTGCCGCTACTTAAGTAGTTGAAAAAGTACTTACCGCTATTAGAGTATATTAAAGTTAGAGTTCAAGACATTATGCATATATCAAACTTATGATGGACAGCCGCGCCCAAAAACGTTTTCCGGCTTGATCCGATCACACCTTCTAAAAAGACAGTGTGAATGCCACCTAACCTTCCGAGCACGGTACTTTTTCGAGGAAGGCAAAATGTGACAGGGAAAGGGTGTGTATACGAAGCCTTAATGAAACTTAATTTTTGGCTGCCTTATGGCGAATCTTGGTAGAGCTTTAGCTGTTGATCTTATGTCTTTATGGTAATTAATTGGCAGAAGCAAGGACGGATTATCTTCGTGAACCGGATGCTGGCGAGAATCAATGTCTTGAGCATTCTTTTTGGTGTTACGGTATCTATACACACACACACATATATATATATATATATCAAGCTTCTAGTTAAATATATAGAGATCGTGAACTTGGGCTGCAAAAAGTCCTCTGATTTCTATACCTAGTGTTTTTGGTACAGTGGTTACCCCTCCTCATATCTCTAGCTCTTTAGATACTTACATTAGTGATATTTTGAAACGTTCTACCTCATATTGTTTGATTAGTAGCTGGTGTGAACATACAGGTTGGTGATGCCCGGTGCCGAGACTAGTACATACTATAGTAAAGGTAATAATGCCAGGGAAATAACGGTCAACTACCCAATTTGGTATGTATCATAATTTCTTGGCAATGCAGGGCGACTCTAAGTTTATCAGTAACGGGGGAACGTACCCGACAAAGCGAGGATATATTTAGTTTAGGAACAGCGCAGCAAAGAACAAAACAAGCTATTGTGTGGCATGAACCAGCACGGCACTTTCAAGCAGACTACGGTACTTTCCGTAATGTAATCTCGGATTAAGAGTGGATAAGTATCTGCAAACGGCAGAATCTTTGATTCAATTCTTGTGAACTGAGCTCGCAATGTTTTGGTGTACAGATATAAATCAAAAGGCACTTGTTATGCTTTCTTTCCCGTGAGCCATCTCGGTAGTAGCGTTGCTTGCATTAATAATAAGTGCTAATTCAATATACGGCTACCTAGGCTACTGTTTAGTATATATATATATATATATATATATATTCTGAAAAAAAAAAAGCTGCTGTTCGCAATTCTCACGATCCTAACGACGATCCACCTAATTTGATACAAATTGGGTTGCCCAGCTCCAGTGATACTGCAAGCATGAGTGAATATTCGCAGTTTCTCGCAACTCCAATCCGGTGCCAAGAACACGAGTCATAATCTGAAGCAAAATCAAGCCGACGGACCGCCATGCAGCAAATCTTAATTGAACTACGGTCGACCTCTGTGATCGAATGATCGATACTTTTGCGACATGTTGGAATAAACACTTTATTATTGATTGCGGCCGGAATCGTCTTAGGAAAAGCTGGAGAAAGGACATTCACTATCGATTTACAGTATCAAGTATTATTCACATGTAACAAATCTTGACCTTAAGGAATTATCAAGTCTTATGCTTTGCCGCATGTTCGTGCCCTACCAACGGTTAATACCACCGGACTACATTGCCTTTAGATTTAATTAATAAAAGTGCAAAATCCATGATAAGGCAAAAAGCTTGATCGCAATTGCTTATTTCCAGGATATAACGACCGACCTCGCCCCCTACGGGCGTGGGCCAACTCGAGACATCATTGTTGGAGAATAATTTCCTTCAAGGGACGATGGATGAATCAAACCAGTGAGGACCCGTGTTTATATGAAGAGACCTGGCTGCGTTCCTCATGGCCACTCTCTTATTGATTCTGGTTAATATGTGTGGTTATAGGATGAAATCCGGAGATGCCGAATTCCGAGCGGGCTCTGCAGAGTAAGCATATCCAGGCTGGGTAAGCATCGATTGCGCATGCCATGGCATTTGACCATAGCCACTTAGCATTACACAACAAGCTTTAGTGAAGTGTTAACACCAACTCCAGCAGCATGTGTGCGTAACTGCCACAGGAAACCCAGCGGAGAATTCTGCATATGGTGTGTTCTAACATCTCTGCTCTTTCCTATCATCTATTACGACATCAACTTCACCTGAGAGCAAATTATGCCAATAGCAATATTTTGCATAGAGAAATAGACATCTGCATTACTTCTAGTCAAATGGCTATCGAATGCCACTCGGCCAGTAACCCTGGATCAACTCTGAGGCACTAGGCATAACCTTACATAGACTTCAAAGTGTGAGATATTTATACTTGCTGGGACAAATGCTGCCTCAGATCTGCACCATAAGCAACTCCCTTTCGGAGGAAAACTGCCAGAAAGCTGTTTAGGCCGCGTCATCCACAGTAGCGCACCAAGGATGTGGATTTTCATAGCGGAGCTAGAGGGCTCATAATAGTTCCAAAAGACTCTTCTACACAATCTAGAGCTTTAGAATAACAGGATGTAACTCGCCGCTGCAAAAAAACCAGGGAAACTCTCGGCTATGCCTAGCCGGAGTAAACCTTAAGCGGCAAACGTTGAAGTCACAGGTCAGCAAACTACCAACTAGGATTGGATTTAGAAATCAACCTTCTGCAAGTTAACATGGGTTCATGGGTATCTCGGCATCTTTAGCGACTCGGCCGCCATGAAAATTACTTCAAGGAACTCCGCTTGCCCAGCATTCATTCATCCTCCATAAAATGATCACTGCTATGCACTGTTGGTAGCCCACAAAAACCAAAAGTAGACGGTCAGAGTTGTAAAATCGGCTCGTACTCGGATGCATCATCAAATACAGTTTAGTGCGGCGGTTACTTGATGTTATAACCATTTCATCCAAGTACAAAGTAAAATGCTAATATATGCATATTGCGAACGAACATCGGATGTTATAACGAGGCTAGCATGTTATCTCATACACTCCTCTGGTTTGACATATGTACTCCGTATCCCCGCTTCCTATTAAAGTCGATTGCCGTTCCACAAAAAAGCTTGGTCTCAACCCATGTAGTTTGGTGCACCCTGGTGGCTGGGATACCCATGCTGTGTGGTGATGGATGTGGCGTTCAAATTCAATCATTAGAAGGATAGAGACCCAGAGACAATCCATAGGAAATCTTACGACGCTGGCCGGCTTTGTCGGCCGGGATTGAGAGCAATCAACAAAAATTCTCGAGGCCGCCGCCAGCACACCAAAACTGAGTGACGAGATCGGCCGAACACTTGGAAAGTTCTTCGCAAAGTTCTTGGCAGCAGTTCGATCTTCCCACGATAAGGTTGTCGCAAATCCCTGCTCGCAGCATGCCAAGCTTCCTAAACTTTGACGGCTTGCTTTAGCGTGCTGCCAAGATTCTGCCAGGGATCTCCGACAATAAAGGTTAAATGAATTTGTCATATTCACTTCATACTTAGGAAATTTCCATTTATACTCCACTTTCCACTTGTGGGATCGGTTCGCTATGTTAGAACGCCACGTAACACATATAGCAAAATAGTTAGATAACAGAGTTGTCGTCATAGGATCAAGATCTATATGTCCACTGGCACCAATTGCAAATAATGTAAACCTCAGAGATTATAGCTGGGGTAGAAAAATTGGGCCCGTCAGATTATTTGATGCCCATTGGACTATGGTGATCATGAAAATGGAATAGATAGTCTAGCTGGGCTAGATGGTGAGGCCAATGAATGTACCATATAGTCTACTAGATACCGTCATGGGTTCACGAAGATCCAAGCTGGATCCTTCTCAATCAGATATATCACGTGCACTGCCTTCTGAGGTTTTAACAAAGGTGCATTCGGTCAATCTTCACATTTTGTTGGTCATAGAATCCAAATGATTCTTTAAGCGTTTTGATTCTAGCAGGCATGAGAATCCACCGTGTTGATGAGTCCGATGAGCCACGGTATGCTGCGCAATAACCACTGCCCATGACCTCACCGGGGTCCATAAACTGCCCATGGGGTTTCACCATTGTTTTCATTTTTCATTTTCTAGTTGGTGACTCGAGCTTACCTGGCCCCACAAATTCTCCACAAAATAAGTTAGTCCCCAATAATGACACCCCTCAGCTGTCCATCGCATCGCACCCCTAGCGACCGTAGTGATAGAGTCATTTCAGGGTAACCTTAGGGTGTTAGACTAAGTGACATATTGACAAACATATATGAGTGGTTGCTGGTGGCATTGACATGGCATCGTTAACTCACAACATTCCTAAAGTATATATTTTGTAGATGTATGGCTGGGGGGTTTTGATCGTCGTTCAGCTTGTATAGTCCTTGCCTACTTTTATACTGACCTTTACCCTGTCATTGGCATACGACAATGCTATTCCTAGTCTATGTAGATAATACCTCCAATATTTTCTCATGCCATATGTGTTTTATTAATCCGTCTACTGGTTTGATATCCCTTATCTTTATAAATATATGCGACTTTTTATATTTATTGTAACTTCCCCGCACGCCGCCAATGGGAATGAGCTGGATCTAGGTGTGAACGATCCTTGTAGTGGTTAACCTTAATCCTCCACCGCACATAAAATATCACCGATTACTTAAGATATAGCTACGTATACTACTACACACGTCCCTCCGAACTCGTGTCCTCCTGTAGTGCAATGAAAGCATTGTTAAAATGAGGGCCTCTGCTGCCTGTTTTTTCGTACCTACCATGAAATTCCGGAATCCCAAGACAGAGACCACGAACACTAAATTACATAAAATCTCTAGAACAATACGCGGAGCGTTATTTCCTGCTAAGATATTGGTTCATGAGTTAGTTGGCAACATTATTAAAGAACTGCACCAAAGGGAGTGTCAGCTTTTGAAGTAATCATTTGCGCAAAATCGATGATACCTTCTCTGGTCAGCGGGGGCTTTGGGGAGAGTAGCTAGCGTAGTTTACTTGTTCAACCATATTGGGTTATATCCTGTGGTACCTTTGGGTCTATATGTAGGTATATGCAACCTGGAATGAACCTTTTTCCATCTAGATATGACATAAACTAGGCTCCCGCCTCTGGATTATCTATAATAGGGTACTCATACATTCCCACAGGAGGAGGGTCGTGCAACCAGACTAATACATTCCTACGTGTTTGATTTACTGATCATGACCCCCACAAGTGTGCTTGGCATCAGTACTCACGCTAGGCCTACTCCTCTCTACCGCCCCATCCCCCCTCACCCCCACTACCCCCTCTCCTCCCGCTCGGAAGGAAGGGTGGGAAGTGAGGTAATGGGACAGTTCAATGTCACCTCTGCTACGAGAGGCTACATAGTGCTAGCCAGATTATCACCTCTGTGGTTCTTACACATACATACATATCCGACTAGTCTATGCCGGCCGCAAACACGGGTAACCCGCTTTACTTCTAAGGAGACGAGAACCCCTGTCGTCCTGGGTTGCTGACAGAACTATCCACCAGCTAGCCATTTGGGAACTCTCCTCTAGGCCTGTTGTCAACACCCCTACCCCGTGGTATGATATACTACAATGCTCCGACCACCTGATTTTCCACTGAGTTTCGTAAATTCGGTTTGAGTAGACTTCAAGATTTCCTCAACCTCTTCCGGGATTTGCAGAGACTCTGGGTCAGTCCCTCTCAGAAAAAATTTAGGGGAAATTCCCACAGAAGGCAGAGTCAAGGTTAAGCCTTGATAACTATATGAGGATCTCATAGCCCAGATCGAGTATACCTTTGTATGGGCTACCTAGTTACTTCTTGTGGAACAACGTGTACGGCATGGAGTTCAGAAGAAACTTACCCCTGCAGGTTTATTCGCTTGTGTGAAGGCCTAGGGAAAGCCCCTAGCATCATATGCTTTGAGCCCTGTTATCACGACATTTGCACTCGCATGGGTAAAGGAGCATCGAAGCAGAGAGAAAATCGGTGTAGAGCTATATGGTAGTCGAGTAAGGCTAAATGCTGGGGTCCAACCTTAACGGGCCGCGATTGGTTAGAGAAAGAACCCGTTTTATCCTGCCTCATCATGACTGCTATTTGGTGAGGAGGGAGGTACATAGACTATTGAACCGGCCAACTTACTGCGCGTTAATTAAGATAGGTTTCTAGTCTACCAAAGACTGTTCTAGGGCCAGTTGCGCCGTTGTTGGTGGTTCAGTCGCGATGTAGATGAAGCAAACAGATATTAAGTTTAAGGGTTACGATAGTTGGGATAGTTGTGGAGGTGTGGTATTCTATCTTTCCAAGTTTATAATGTGTCGGGTGCCGAGATCAAATGCGTTGTGGTAATGACAGAAGTTTGTGGTAGTCCACCGCGAGTTTGTGGTCAGACAGCGGAAGGCAGAAGAACCACGTATACGGGCACATGTGGGTACGGACATACCAGACGAACAAAACCAGCCATGTTTTATCCGCGAGTAGTTCTACTCGAGGAGGCCAATATTCTCTAAATGGAGGGGGTATTAGGTCGAGTTTAGTAGATTATATAGCACTTGGACTGACTGTAGGTAGGCTCGTCTGGTACACGAATACAGCAAGAATGGGGACAGGGTAGAAAAACTGTTCGGCCATCTATTTGTATGGGATAGATGGTAGCAGGGTGGGCCGTCTTGCTGCTCTCATTGAATCATCCAATTCACCAGCAGCTGTTCGGGCCCCCTTGGAGTAGGCACTTTTTGTACTTGAGCAAAGCAATGTAGCTGTATATAGAGTCGTGATAACTCTACCTCGATAATGAATTCTGGTTGCAGTTAGTACATCATCTGCGGGGAACATCTCGGCATAGTCTGGCGGTCATTCTCGATGAGAACCCGTCGAGAAGCCCTATTTTGGACGCGCGAACCTGGCCTTCCCGCTCGAGAAGACTGTTCTTCTCAGACGGTTTCACATAGAGAAGTGCTGTTTGTTTGTTGTTTGTAGTTTATTGTTTGTTGTTACAAGTTACCCTGACTCTGTTTCAATCACGTGCATGATTATGTCACCCCTTCATTGTTACGCTTGGGAGTGGCGGTTTCCCATCTTCCCCCTTCAATTGCGGCGCGACGAACTTCACGTTTGCCAGCTCAGCCCGGCCAACAGCAGTACAGCGTGCCCACCCACGGATTGGATAAGAAGTGGAGGGTAAAAACTCAACCAAAGAACCCAGCGCGTTGCGATTCAGCAGAGTCCTTGGATCCCCCACCACCACAAGACACCCAGCGGCATGTTCCACTTCACCCCCCTCCTCGGAACGCAGTCCGACTCGCATGCACACTCGTCACTACTGGAGCTCGATGGGGGAATCAAGATCCTTGTGGATGTAGGCTGGGATGAAAAGTTCGATGTGGGGATGCTGAAGGCGATTGAGAAGTGAGCCAGATTCAAAACCAATCACAAATCCATCACCAGGAGGGAAGATCTTGTTAACATCGAGCTGTACAGAGTCACACCACAACTATCACTGATCCTCCTCACCCACCCAACAATCTCACATATCGGCGCATACGCACACTGCTGTAAATATATACCGTTCTTCACCACGATACCGGTATACTCCACCTTCCCCATCTCTGCCTTGGGACGCCTACTCTTGACAGATCTCTATCTATCTAACCCACTTTCTACTCCACGATTACCACCACTACCATCATCACCACCCACAGCCTCCTCTTCTCCATCCTCTTCAACGACTAATGGAGCCTACAACCCTTCTTGGCTACTCCCCACTCCTTCCCCAAGCGAAATCACATCCTACTTTTCAAAAATCCATCTCCTAAAATACTCCCAACCGCACCACCCTCTCCTACGCACCCCTCCAAGCGCATCTCACCACCTCCACCATCCCCGTGGGGCCGGCCACACCTCGCAATCCACAACCGTAACCATCACCGCCTACGCAGCAGGTCACACCCTCGGAGGAACAATCTGGAAAATCCAACACTCTCAGGAATCAATAGTTTACGCCGTCTCCTGGAACCACACCCGCGAGAACCACCTCTCCGGCGCTGCATTCCTCTCTCACAGCAATCCCAGCTCCTCTGGCGTCCCTGGTCCCGTGGGGGGTGGTGTCAATGTTATCAACTCCAGCGAGGGTCTTGGTCGTCCCACGGCATTAATTTTCAGCTCACGAACGACAGACGAGGAGTTCTTTGGCGCGAGTAAATGGACGAGAAAGAAGCGTGATGAGGCGCTGCTGGAGGTTATTAGGACTGTAGCTGTTGGGCGGGGGAAGGTGGTCTTAATCCCTACAGACTCGGTTGCGAGGGTCCTAGAGTTGGTCTATTTACTTGAACATGCATTCCGGAAGGATAGGCATCTAAGTGGCGATGGGGGTGGTAGTGCGGGATCAGGCTTGTATTTGGTGGCAAGGAAGGGTAGGAGGTTGAGGGATGTGGTGGGGAGTATGTTGGAGTGGATGGATGAAGGGGTTATCAAGGATTTGGAGGGGGCGGCGAAGGTCGCTGCGCAGCAGGAGGCCGAAGGCGGGGCTAAGAATCAGGGTCAGAGAGGGGGAAGAGGAGGCGGTAAAGGGAAAGGGGGGAAGAGTGGACAGGATGCGGGGAAGCAGACTAAAGCAGCAGGACCATTCGACTTTCTGCATTTGAAGATTTTGGATAAGCCGGCGCAGATGGAGAGGTTACTAAGGGAGTATAATACCCTTAGTGGTGAAACTTCTGGGGAGGCAGGTGATGATGGAAGCGCTACTGGAACAGAAAATGAAACCGGGAATGAGAGTGATGCGAGTGCGACTTCGATGGACTACGATCCTGAGACTGGAGCGCTTGTGGAGCGGGTGAGCAGGAATGCTAAGAAAAATCCTACCCGACAACAGCCACAACAACGGCAACAGCAGCAACAACGTGGGAAACGCCGGCGCGGGCAGGAGAAACAACCACGCAAACAAGCTCTCAAGAAACCCCCTCGAGGGATGGTCATCATCGCCAGCGACGCCTCCCTTGAATACGGATACTCCCGGGAGATATTCACTAAAATTGCTAGCGGGGAGGGGAATGTCGTCATCCTAACTGAGCTCATGGACGGGGGGGGAAACTCCGAAAAGGGATCTCTAGGAGAGGAATTATCCCAGGCCTGGCGTACGGGAATGAAGGCCCGAAAAGAGAAATCTAACGATCAGTCTTCTTCCACGACAATAGGGAAAGATAATACTATTGGCGTCGGCCTCCCCTGGGAAAAGAAACAAGTAGAGCTCCATGAGAGGGTACCCTTGAAGCCTGCAGAGGTGGAGGAGTATAAACGGTATATGGCTGGTTTGAAGAAATCTGCTTCGCAGGTCAATGTAGATGCGGATGGGCATCCCACTCCGGGACATGATTCGTTCCCGTATCTTATCCCACTGGGAGGGAAAGATGGAGAGAGTGAAGACGAAGAGAGTGAGGATGATGATGATGAGTCGAGTGACGATTCTGAAGGCGACTCGGAGCCGGATAAGCAGGGTGTGTCTTTGGCTAAAACCGGGGTGAAATCAAAGAAGGCATTGGCAGCGAAGGCGCTGAAGGCTGCTCAAGCTTCTGCCGCTGCAGCTTCTGCTGCTACAGATGGGGGTGTGGGAGGTGGAGTTGGGTTAGGAGGGATCAATGTCCTGCCTGCTGCCACGGTCGCGGATTTAGGTATCAGTGTATTACTGCGAGGAAGGGGCGTGTATGACTTCGATGTCCGTGGGGCAAAAGGGAGGAATAGGATGTTGCCGTTTATGGTCCGGAGGAGAAGGGCAGATGAATACGGGGAGGTGGTGAAGGGTGAGGAGTATATTCGTGCTGAAGAGCGAGAGGAGAAAGCGGCAGTGGATGATAAAGTTGGTGGGGGGTTGGGGGATAGGATGATTGTTACATCGGGGTGGGATGGGAGGGATATGAGAGAACGGGAAAGGGTGGTGGAGAGGGTTATGGGGAGGAAGAGGAAGTGGGAAGAGGCGGGGGCAGCGGGGGTAGTTGCTGGGGTGGCATTGGGAACGAATGGGAAGGGAGGGAAGAAGGGGAAGAGGGGGTTACCCGAGAAGCTGGCGGCAAGGAAAAAAAAGTCCATGAAACGAAGGAAGGGGAACGATTCTTCAGCGTCATCCCCGGGGCGGCAGTATTCAGACGGTGATGGTGCAGATAATGAATCTGGAGACGAGGATAACGAAGAAGAAGGCGAGGTCAAAGAATCCTCAAACGCCGACACGGATACCTCCTCTGACGGCGAAGACGATGACGAAGAAGAAATTGAACAGTCACTCCTCAGCAACCCCTCAAAAGTCTCATCTAGGAAACTGGTCATTGCAACAGTCAGGGCCAGAGTATGCTATATTGATTTCTCCGGACTCCATGATAGGCGCTCACTACGCATGCTCTTACCGCTGATAAACCCTCGCAAACTGATTCTTGTCAGCGGGACGAAATCGCAAATTGAGAATATGGCGAGAGAGTGTAAGGAGTTGTTGGCAGGGAGTGGTGATGGTGCGATGGTGAAATTTGGAGTGAGGGGAACCGATGTTTTAACCCCGAAGACTGGGGAGAAGGTTAATGCTAGTGTGGATATGAATGCTTGGACTGTGAGGTTAGGGGAGGGGCTGGTTAAGGAGTTGAGGTGGCAGGAGGTGGGGGGCTTAGGTGTCGTGCATGTTGTTGGCCGCATAGGGGTCAATAATAAGGTCGTGAAGTTGGTTGAGGAGAAGACTGGAATGGAGATTGCGAAGATCATTTGTGGGAAGGTGGGGGCGAACGGGGAGAAGGCTATTGAAGGGGCAAAAGAGGAAGGGAAGGAGAAGGAAAAGAAGGGCGTAGATGGCGAGGGGGATACGGATATGGCTATGACTGTGGCTACTACCGTGGGTAGCTTATTAGAAAAGAAGCCCACACAAGATGGCGGCGGAGGAACGGAAATGGATATAGACTCCCTAGGCCCCCCTCAAGACGACCCAAAACTCCCCCCACGCATGCTAGAGGCAATTATCCCCGAGTCCTCCACCACAATCACATCCACCTCCTCGTTATCAAATAACCACTCCAGCACAACATCAACCCTCTCAATGAGACACCTCTCCACCCCGCCCATCCATGTCGGGGACATAAAACTCACGGATCTCCGTAGGGTTCTTGTTGCAGCGGGACATGCCGCGGAGTTTGCCGGGGAAGGGGGCGCGTTGGTGTGTGATGGGGTAGTGGTAGTGAGGAAAGTTGGGGTGGGAAGGGTTGTGGTGGAAGATGCGGGAGGTGGGCTGTATGTTGGGGTTGGGGGTGCGGGAGGGAAGTGGAGGAGTTTCGTGGAGGTTAGGAGGAGAGTTTATGAAGGGTTGGCGGTGGTGAGAGGGGGGGTGTAGGTATGAGGCATGGATATTTTGAGTAGGATTGATGCCTACTACTTGCATTGATGATTTGGATTTTGCGTTTTGCTGAATTCTATGGCTTAATGAGACTGCCCTTTTGTTTATTATTTTACTAGTTCTTCTCGAGGTTGGTTGCGTGAATCGAGTTTATTAGAAATAAAGAAAGAATCGAAGGTTCCGGGAGTGGTGACTAGATTTCTAGTTTACATACATAGTACATATACATACAGTACATACTAGGTAGCAAATATATATAATCTCTCCTTTATGGAACTAACTATCGGAGAAAGAGATAGCCAATACTTAGAGCAGCGTCCGTGGAGTTGAGTGCATACATGTATATACACTACACTCAATCTGATACAGCTATATTGATGGTGTTCAACGTTTGCTGCTGTAATAGATACCTATTATGGCTTAATGCTAGGACACGTGTTGGTGAAATTGGTAGTGATGTTGTTGTAACCAAACTAGCTATTCTTGAAATGCGAAGTCTCAAGCGAATAGTATTTACTGGACCTGACTGGGAAAATATGTATGCATATATAGTACTATCATGCGTCAAAAAGTATAGGCTGCCTTATCCACTCTTTCCTGTCTCCTCTAAATCTTCCATTGACTACAAATCACCCATATAACATGACTATAATTTTAACTCTACTGCCTTTCCCTCCCGTATCCTAAAACACTCATTTGTGTCCGGAGGGTCACCACCGCATTTTCCAGATGATCCAGTCCAATGCCTATGAGCCCCAACACCACTTTAGGCGAGCTGCAAGCAGCCTTTTTGGACACGGTTATTGTCGCTTAGTCTTGCGATAATTTCGTATCCCAACTTGCATAACACGGCAGGCGGTGAAAGATGTTCAGATAAATCCATTGGGGCAATTGGTATGCATTAAGATTTTTTCCCCGGCCAATTTGGGAAATTCTTTGAATGGCATGGTCAACCCGTACACTGGGGGGCCAACTCATGTGCATGGGTAGTTACTGCATCTAAGGAATCTAGTATTCAGGTATTAGTAGCTATATTAGCACTGCTCCCTCTGATCCCCCAACTCTAGATCCCGCTGCTCCCTCTAACAATAAATCTAGGAGGAGCACAGAGTAGAGGATACAGGGGTGTATTGGGGGTCTAAGTAGCCTCTCGAGGAGAGCCGCCTAGTCTATCAGAAGTAGAAATCTGATTGCATAACTAGACTCGAGGTATCAGCAGTACAGTACCTAGCGCTCCCCCGCTATGGAATAAGTTCCGCATATTATTGGTATTCCGAATTGTCTTTCTGTATGCAGGGTTCGGTGCGAGCCTTTTTATTGGAGCTGGTGGCTATATGCTAATCGTTAGTTCTAGATGCCTTTTAGTCTGGCGGGCGCCGTCAGCTGTATACCATCTCACAGCCACTGAGCATCCAATCCAAAGCCAAGTAAACACCTTGCACGAACGACAGGTATTGATTGGGTCTCTCGAGGGCCAAAGGGACCTCATCTGGCCCTTTTAGCTTCTTATAGTAGTTTCACGGTCACTTTCGTCCGTCAATATGTTGGACGCAGAACGCCATCCCTTAATTAACAGCTAACATGTTCCGGACACGACGCGGCCGTTCCATCTTGGTATGCAAGCCCAGGGAGTAGGGCCCAATATGCAGAGGTATCTTTTTGTAGAATGAAAAAAGATTCGATTTTTGATAGAGCAGCTCGATGGTCCTGGGAAATTATGAGGAAGCACAGCTCTGATCTGCGCCACAACAGTAAGAAAAATACACAACTTCTAAAGTACACATGCATGAGTACGAAAAAACAGACACCATGATTTTTTGAAATAGTAGTTTACTCAGGGCAGAAGATTGATGAAAATAACATTGGTGAGAAAAAAAATATATATATATATATATTTTTCCATATGAAGATTCTGCATAAGCTTGTGTAGTTCAAACTCAGGGTAAACACCATGGTGCATTTTGATATTCAGGGTAACCTTTGGCATGTATCAAACCAACTTTGCGACAAAAATTTGCAGAACTAAGGCAGCATATAGCCGGAAATATAACAATAAGACTTAAGAAAATTGTCTGGATGGAATAAAGCAGAGGTATGTATGATTTGTAGATAGTGCACCCAGCATGGGCAAAAATCAATATATTCCTACAGTTTGAAAAAAATAACCATCTGAATCCCACTGGGCGCATCTAGTATTGACAGCATTGTAACCTAGAATGCTCCAGCATTTGCTAAAATCAGCTATTTGATTGCCAACTCAAATCGAAAAAGCCCTCGGTTAGTGACTGTAAATGCATGCACACCAGTCCAATTAGCGTAGCTTGCGTGCAGCCCTGAAAAATTATATAACAAGATGGTCAACCGCACAAGCTACTCTCACTTTGCGATGGCTCACTTTTTGAAACGCCTGTTATACCTCTGTCGCACATTCACCCCACCATCCTTGGCGGCGCAATAAATCACCGACTAGCTTCTGAAGCAGCTGATTACGGCCAACACATGTGCTGTCCATGGGTTGTGCATAAATTAAATACATAACCTAGAATGGATATAGCTGGTGCCCCAAGGTTGCTCCGGGATACCTTTGAGCTATTCCATCATTTAAGTATCTTGGAGATAGCGCTCTAGAATGAACTGCTCAACTGCCTATATTGTGTCGGATTTGAAATAACATCCATTCTTGTCGTTCTCAATTCTTGGGTAGGTCATATTATCGTTGGGTGTTCGAACGATTATTCTAGTATCGTGGGACAAGTTCCCCAATCAACGGCTTCTTCCATCCCAGGGACTGTTCTCCATTACAGTTCTCCATTAAAAGATGCGTAAATTTGAGAATAGAACTATCGGGTTTTCTTTATCAAAACTTACGCGAAAAGATGTAGCCCTCAATACGGAAAATTGTTAGCAAATTGTAAATCTTGGATCTCACAGTTTCATCCACTGGCTAACCATATACATACATACATACATACGTATCTCCAATAGCTACTTGGTAGAATTTTCTCTTTTATCTAATTGCCGATAGAGAGGAAAGGCACTATAGCGTCCGTTTCTGGCGGGGTTTATTTTAACGCTGCGATAACTACAAGATTTCTGTAGGTTGCGGGCTGGGCATTTCGCCTTGGAATTCGAAAATCAAAACACAAGCCAGCAATTTGGGTACGGAAGCAAATATTAGCTCTCTCAAGAAGTGATACCAAGATTCCTGATTGAGTGACATGTATATATTGATCGGGCGATCCTCCAGGAAGGTATATGTCCATAAGGTTCTGAAAATCAAGTTAGGTAGTTGATATCCATACGGCTTAACCAATTGAGAACATGATGAATAACGTGATTTGCATTTTGGCACTATATTTGCACAAAATGCAGGCTGAATTCCTGCGCCCGATTTGTGTAGGCAAATACAAATTGGTTTTTTTGATATGTATCATGGTGACCTGTGGAATTGGTGCGATCACGATGTTGGCTGCAGATCGATATCTAGACCTAGATGCAACAAAGTGCGGGGCCGAACACACGAAAGGTAGTTATGATGGTTTCCATTGTGGTAATGTCTGTATCCGGCCGGAGGTTGCAAGCTGTTATTATAATCTGGCTTGCTCGCCAAGACGCTATGTGCAGTTAGAGCCTACTGTAGTTGGAGAGAGGATTCCGTGTCCCAAGTGAATACCCGTAGATGGCATGCGCAGTGCTTTAATGAGTAAGTATGCGGCAATTAATGAATGCTAAGCACACATTCTATTGGGGGATAAACATACCACAGACAAGTGCCAAAGATCAACAGGAGCTGATATCCAGTCATTAACCGACCTCAGATAGTGGAAAAATTCTTATCATAATAATGGCCACGTGAACGAGTTCGAAATCATAACCTGCCGCAATATCCTGAGCCCCATGGCTTGCTTGCGTAGCCCCACCTTTGGCTGGCAGTTGGAGTACTCATTCCAGAGAACGGAACGCGAGCCTGGGACTTGACTGTATGGCACCACAAGTTGTGTATGGAGATAGATCTGTTAGTAATAGAGCTGTTATTGACTACCATCTGGAGGAGTGAGCATTCAGGCCCCAAAACATGGCAAGGTATAAGCCTCTGTAATTTGCCCACGATTATCACCTATTATCAAGCGGCATGCAGCCATTGCCAGTTCGCGAATCTGGTGATTGTTTCTGTTTCCTGCAGCTCCAGTTGCTGTTGCTTAGTAAGTACATTAAACCTGTTTTGTAAGTGGTCAGCTCACACCATTCTCGAAAGAGTTAAGACCATGCTTAGTCTCATGCCAAGACCCTCTGGCACTCGAGCGTATTGGCAAAGTCAACCAGCTATGGCAAAGTATTCCATGTACGCATTACGCAAGGCTAATAATAATTGAAAGAATTATTGTTGTAATAATTTATGATACTCTATTAACAAGTAAGACTGTTTTAGCAAAGTAATGACATGCCCCACTCTTGTTGAACATGAAGTCTCGCTCTTTTTTGCAGGGAACCGCTCACCACCATGCTATAGGATATATATCGTTATCAGGCATCTGATGCCACTGTTTTGGATGCTACACCAAGACCCTGCTGGGGGTGAGGTACAAGCACCTGACTAGCCGCTTTCGAGAGTACTCTCAAGTATAAGTATTTGTCTTTTTTAAGTAGGTACCTATATACGAAACGGATGGGAAGCGACCTCGGTATGCGCAACGTAGCCAGGAGATGGGTAAAGACAATGCAGAAGCGAGCGTGAAGCATCAAGGCACCGTGAGGAGTCAATAGAAGCAATCCTAGCATCAATTCGCCTCCTTGGAGAGTGCAGCCGTTGCATATTGCATGCCACATCAACAGCATTGCAGGCCGCAAACCTTAAATAGGGGGCCATGAAGCAGAAGAGGCTAGAATATTTTTCTACTTTTCATGGGGGTATGCACTACGATATATATTATGATACGGCAAATTGCTCTCGAAATTCAGCTGCATCCACAGCGTTCTATTAGACCAGCATTATATCCCGGAGTGAAAGATTTCTGCTACGGCATCCTGAGACGATGAATTCCATTAGTCAGGCTTTGGTTAGCATTAACCAGGAGGATTCAAAGCCAAAAAGCCCCACACAAGTAGAAGTTCCAACTATCCATAACAGCATATTAGTACAGAACCACCTCTACATCATTTTGGGCATGTCGCTGCCTGTATATGGAACTTCAAGTGAACACTTGCGTACCTAGGTCAAATCTCACCCCCATCCGCACTCGGTTCCCCGGTCCATTATGTTAGCTGCAACCAGCTGATCTGACTGGACAGCATACTGGGGCTGGCAGACTAGTAGTTCAGTTAATATCGTCGAGCCCTGTAGGTACAGTAGGTAAAACGAGCGAGAAATCAATCCTAACAGTTGTAACCTTCAACCATTGCAATTGGCTCCTCGGCGAGGTAGATGCGGAGTTTAATCCCACTTTCATGCGTAACCTCGTGCTTCGGCCCGCCGGCTAGGTACTTAAGTAGTCATAGGCATTGGGTAAAGCAAGAGTGTGCCAATCTTTTATTTATGCTCACAATCCAATAGCGATTTAACGGGAGCCCGTTGAAGAACCGGACGTCCACCTTGACGCACAACGCATGGATTAGGTTTCAACGTTTATGGTTATGATTTTTACGGTACTTGCTGTGCACCAAATATCTTGAACCAGGAAGTCAAAGGCCAGAGGAAGTCGGAATTACCATAGGTATTATAAATCGGGAGCATGTCAATTCTCAAATCTCCAGCTGTTTCCTTGCTAGGGTTTACGCACCCTGAACGTTTTCCAACCTAGGTACGTAATATGTCTCACTAACTGCTTCATGCTTCATGCCTGACAATGAATGATACAATCAAAGCATGCTACTAGGATAATATGTGTTACATGCACTCCAGCGTTAAGCTTCATCTGGAAGCCGCAGAAGCAAGTCCACGTTAATTCAATATTTGATTAGAACTGCGTATGAAACTGGCGCACGAAAATTTGCTATTCGCCTGTAGGCGAAGGTCGCGTCAACCTACTCAAAAGGATATAAGGCCGAAAACTCCGGTGGTCAGGTGATTTCGTTTCATAGCGAAGGGTCGGACCGAGACTAGATAAGTTGCATCACAGGGAATGTACCCCATTGTACATCAGGGCGGCCCGCAGGCGGAAGCTAAACAAATGGCAGGCACAGGGGCCGAATCCAATCTTTTAATCACAAAACAAGAAGCTGATGGTAGAAAAAGCAATGCCATAAAAAAATCCTGGGAAAAATTAGAAGCAAAATATGCCATGCACAATCATTCAATCGTTAAGAAAAAACTGAACATAGTGGCACAACAAGGGGAACAAGATTACCCATTCAAGGCCCTAGAAGAGATTGGAAACCAGTCTTAAAATAAAAACAAAGATACCCAGTCGACCCCTCAATCTGTGGCGATCATAAGCCGACAGCTGTATTTCATGTTAAGGGAGTTGGGTTTATTAGGATCGAAGGTTGAAACACGGCGTGATTTAAGGGTGTCTATTTGTCGTGGACACCGTCGAGTTAGAAGACCCTCGCAATTAACATGGAGAAAGGTATAGTACTTACCTCCTCTACGCTTGACCTCAGCTGACAGTGCATTCATATAATCTACCTCTTGTTCTTTCCCCGCCGTTTCTTCGCCTTCCACTTTCTTCCCTTCTAGGGGGAAAGGAGGCACATGGCCCTTTGAAACACCCCGGAAGTGCGCCGCGAGAACATCGACGAGACGCATATTTCTGTCAACGAGGGCTTCTGGGGGCTCTTTCAGAGGCCATTCGATAGGGGGCTGGTAAACTGTCAATGCTATATGTAGCGGTTAGGGCGAAAGAACTCACCGATATCTCTGTGCTTTTCACCCCGCAGTTCCAAGTTTCCAAATTCCAGGTATCCTCTTCTAGGGCCGTGAAAAAAACAAAGATGGCGAGATATATTCCAAACCATTCGTCTGGGGGTCTTTTCAAAAACATTCGTGTCTGAAGTTCCGTAAGAAATTGAAGCTCCAGATCAGCGGTCTTGTTTTCAATTAAGGAATCAAGCTGCTGATTGAGCAGTATCGGAAGAGGAGTAATTCTAGTCGATGCCGAACCCTTTGGTGTAATGACCGTCATTCCAGGGGCATCAACGGGGTCAGTCTGAAGGTCGAGCCTCCAAGGATGCTTGAAGAAAAGGAATTGTGCGGCCCAGATCCTAAGCGCCAATAGGGTGATGAGAACCTATCATGGTAAAAGTCAGTACTTTCCTCGATTTGGCGTTTTCTCTTGCAGGCGGAATTAGCTGCCTACCCCCTCCGTGCTTTTTTTGTTATACCTGTAGGCAGCATTCATAGTATCAATGAAGACCTTTTCATGTCCGCCACTGCATAGTTGACTGATGAGTAGTGGGATCAAGTTGTCGAGGTATTCGTCGAAGCGCGGAATTGCTAGAGCTACGGGCTCGTTGGCGGGCGATACCCCGAAAGGCGTGGACGAAATCCGGGTAAAGCCTGACTGACCGTTGCCTTTCCATAGAGCTTTCTGGAGCAAAGATGTGTCATTTGCAACATACTCATTCAGCAAAAGCGAAAGGGTCGGCTGGAAACCATTGGAGAAGTGGACAGTTGATGTCTTTCCTAGCCATTCCTTGATATTCTCCCTTTGCTGTGCGCACTGTGCTTTGTAGAGTCCTTCAAATAAATGACTAGTCAGCATCCAAGAAACATAGCTAGATTTCTCCAACATACCTCTAGAAAACACCTTCTTCTCCACGAATTGCATTGATACACATACTGGCTGCCAGAGTGGTAAAGTTTGACATCTCTCACAAGGAAATCCCCCACGACACTTTAGAAAATGTAAGCGTGATAACTAGTAACCCAAGGGCCGTTTCATTACCTTCTCTTTAAATTTTTTGCATCTGTAACAAACGCCGTTAAGCCTATTTTGTTTCACGGCTGCCCTCTCTTCTTCTGGCATCGGTTTTCGTTTCGGCTTCTCCTTTTTCGGGGCTTCCTGGGGGGAACTAATCCCCGAGGAGTCGACGATTTGACAGATATCAATCGGAGTCAAGACATGACACCCAGGGATGTTACCGTGGTCAGGTGCTGAGTTAAAAGCACCTTGGCTCAGTTGCTGAGGCGTTTGGTGCGCGGAGTTTCGTCGAACTGCTTTCGAATTCAGTTTAGTCTTGTTATTCCTTAAAGCTCTCCGGAAGGGTTTTGGGGGTTGCGAATTCAGCCTTGGGTCGAGCGTACCAGGAGGTAGATGAATACTATTGAGGACACCGTCCGGAGTAAACTGCCCTGGCTCTACAACGAGAGAACGATTCAGATGGCTGAATGCGTCGCTGAAAGGAGGCTGTATCCCATCGCCAAGCGGGCGGGGAGGGTTATTCTGGGTCCCTAAATTCCCTAAATCGGGGCTATGACTGCGTACTTCCTGTGAATACCTGTGGTGGTTTCGGAAACCTCCGTCGTAATAATTATCGGGAGTAACGGCATCTCCCGAGTACCAAGCTGGATGGTGAGAGCCATAATCTTCGGAATAATGGCGGCCGCTCTGAGTGAGATCGCTGTGGGAGGCAGGTTCGGGATCGAAGAGTGACGGTAATGGTGACTCTGGCTGGTGTGTCTGTGAACCTGGGGACAGTGCACTACGAGTGTTTTCACTTGTCTCGTAAGCCCGGTCATAGTTTTCTCGGGGGCAATATGAGTCTTTGTCTGGACTTCCAGGCATGTAGGCAGATGTCGAGAACCCTGGCTGGTTGAAAGCTGGGCTGACTTGATGGTACCCGGGTGATTCACAAAATGGGACAGAAGAACCCGCTGCGTGTTGCGGGAAAAATATGCCTTCTCTGACGTGGAAATACGGATCGACGAAAAGATTGAATCTATGGCTAGTGAATGTTTCCCCACGCACTCGCCGCTCTTCGTCAGTTTCTAAAACATTTAAAGCTCATTGAAGGGTCCCCGGGTGGATGAAATTCTACGAAATTGCTTTTGTGGGTCTATTTACCTTTGAGACCATGTTCCATGTATATGCCCTGTCGTAGGGGTACTTGCTTTCATTGACATGGCTCCAGTGGGAGGATTTCTATAAATGGCTTATTAGTTAGGCTTCCATATGCCACACATTAGCGTAGTGATGAACTGAGCGAGAAATCGAATGAGAGCCACTAACTTTATTTCACTTCCTGTGGCTTCTTGATCAAAACCAGGGGACAGGCGCTCGGTCCCGCCAAAGTCCCCAGGCACTTCGTGAGCATTGGCTTCTCTGGAATTGTGAGATAGCTTAGTAGTTGGTATATTGTGAAGTGTAGTACCCGTTAGACTAGTACCTAGTCTACCTGTAGCACCAATTCGAGATGTCGCAATGCTATTACTGATATTCGCATTATCTGCGTCACTATAAGGTGCCATTCCTCCTAGGTTCCCACTGCAGCTATCTCGTGACTTCATTATATTCTCCCTAAGAAGACCGTTACTGTGTAATGCTTTTTTTCTTAGATTTCGGGTCTTAGGTTTTGCGCATGCGTTTGCTTGTCCCTCTGCAGAAAGCTCAAGGTGGGGGGATTGATCATGGGTCCTTGCCGGTCAATCGTAATGGGTAAAGCTCAGTGCAAAACTCATAATCTCATCGTACCGCCGATTCCACGGTTTTTATCTTTCACTTGCCGGGGGTCTTTTTCACAAATTCCTATGCTATGTTGCCGATGGTGAGAGCTCTCTGCTTTTCAGGCAATCCTCATATTCAGTCAAGAGATTCCGTCCCTTTAAAGACGATCAAAGTTCGAAAGGACAACAATAATCTGTGTGGTATTAGCATCTCTACAGAAAGATGTAGGAGATGCACTAACCTGTAATACCATCCCCAGCCCTCCTGATCACCTGCGACGGCTGACCCCATACAGTCTCCTCCTCCTCAGTCGTCAGTACTCGCATGGCCATATGCAAGGGAATATGAATTGGTATCAATTAACGTAGGAAATAACAAAATCTAGGCCAACCTCCATCACGAAGAACTGATTGCGTGATTCCCGAGAAATCGTCGATCCCGAGACAGCTGTTGGGACCCGATTGAGTCCTTCAAAGGTCTGATATGACCTCAATGTTCATCAAGATGCTGCATGTGCTCTCAACCAAACAAAATTTATGTGCGCAGTCCAAAGCTCGTTAAACGGGCGAATAAGTGCAGGAAGCAAAAGAGACAGAGGCTCGGGGTTCGTGATGAGTCTGGGTATCATTGGCTTTTCAGTTTTTCCAAAGCCGTGGGCTGAAAATGGAGTCTATGAATGATATCTGAAGGCCTCGAGCTCGAACTCGACTGAGTGGGGATATGTCTAGAATTTCCTGAATGGGATAGTCTCGGCAGTGGCACTTGGGGGGGAATCGGTTGCTGCAGGCCTTGCCTAGCATGGGAAGTTCATTCACCTCAGATCACTGTTCAAAGGGTCTGGGGAGGGCAGAGCAGCCAGGGGAGTGGGTCCCAAGATGCAATGTCCAGAGGTTGGGGGAGTGATTCTGGGGTGGGTCTCGTCAAGAACAGCGGCAGTTGACGCCCTGCTCCGTGGGATAACGATTGTGATGGCGGCAGAATCGAGAGCCACTAACATGCAATTAGAGCTCGAAGTTGCACATGCATATGCACAGCCATAGCACCATGATTAGGAGTAGGACGGCACAAGCACGGGGGTGGGGGGATGGGTGGACTGCGTGTGGCTCATGATAGTCTTAAAGAAGCCAGAGAGGCAGTTTGGTTCCTTTGGACTATGTACTTGAGGCGGTTGCGAGACTTATGCTTGAGGAACCAATTGGGGGTGGGGAGTGGGGGGTGGGGGAGGTTTTGCTGTGCTCAGCGGACTATTGAGGTACTTGCTGTGCCGTACAATCAATCTCGTTCGAGTTCGCGTGCAACCAGACTACTCGTTCGACGCCGTTGACAGCGACGCTTTGCATGGGGTCTCGGCGACACTTACCTAAAGAGTTTATCCTGGAGCTTGCGCTAACTTGAGCCACGATCCCCAACTGCAATCCAACCTTGCCAGACTACCCTCGAGCGTACTGCACATACGATGCTCGAGCTGCCCTTTGCCCTGTGCGACGGTGATGTCCTTTGCTCTTTGCTGCTGTGAGTATTGTTAAAAACTGCGGCTGCAGCTGGTTGCAATTGGAGATGGGTTCTCCAGCCCCGACGCTCGAGCTGGGCTCACAAAGCGTCAGCCACTCCTTGAGCTTTGGCCCTGTCTCTACCGTACCTGCTCTGTAGCGGTGCCTGCTCCCCAGCTCTCTCAATGTGCCATATTGGTATGGGAGGGACAGCTGCATGATGCCGTGGCGACGAAGCGAATTGTCTCAAGGTTAGAAGTTGCCATGGTCCCTACTTAACCATGGCTCAGGGTACCGCTAGCTTGCATAGTGGTTCTTGCGTCTTTCCCCACAGATGCCATTAGACTCCATACTCTTTGGCGATATTGTATTGCATCAACGCCCCAAGAACTACTCCCACAACACCCGCTCCACAGCTGTCATGCACCTTCTCCGACAAGCTGCAACACGCTTTATGCGGAAAAATTCACATGTCATTTTTTGGCCTGTATAACCTTTTCTTTTAATCCCCTGGCATCGCAACCTAGTCGCATATGGTTTTCTTTGGTCTATTAGCATGACATTTGCACCAGGCTATACCCACATGACGCTCTCTCACCCAAGTTTGGACCTCTAGGCGGAAAGTTCAAGCTGAAATATGCTGGGGAGGGGACTACAAACGCGAGTTAAGGTTCAATCGCAAGTGAACATGCAGTTTGAGTGACGTTGGTCATCACATGGTATTAGCTTCGCTTACAATGTTTCTGGTACTCCGAAAAGCCGGCGTCGACTTCCCAAATTATGAACAGGCTTGCCACCCACATTTGCTGCTTTCACAGCAGATACAAGGTCTGATATTACCCCAACAGCTATGGAAGGCTCTCGACGCACATTCCAGATCATGGAAGGTTTTCTATTCCCGCGAATTTGTATAATTTAAGGCCCTAGCTTGTGTGAATCCTTACACTGTCCTTCTTCCCCGCCCTTTTTAAAACCTGGCTGATTTTCCAAGCCTAGCCTTACGCAGATATATAAACGTCATAGCTCTCTAGGCCCGTAAAGGCGTCACAAAGTCTATTGAATGGTTGCACAAAACCCTGCATTGCATTGTTTCCCTACTCCTCTTCGTTTCCTCTGGGCTCTAGTGACTCCTATGACCCTGGTAGTAACTCTAGTTAGATTCCATTCCTGGGAATTGGAATGCAGAAATGAATAAATCACAGCAGATCTCCCATTTTACATAAGCAAGTCATTGTTCCCATATTTTTATAAGCCCCAGTATTGACCCAATGAAAGACTATTCCAGGGGTAAGCTGGTTTGTGAGAAACCCACAGTTTCTCTTTCCTAGGGATGAAAAACTGGCAGTATGTACCTCTTACCAGACTGTCTCTAATCTTGATGATTTATCGATTTGACATGGCATACCAGGTTACTCACAAGTGCATCGTGATCTACTCTTCCAATATAAAGCACCAACAATTGGCTTTTCCAATGTAGGTTGGTGGGTTATCCCGGAGGGATCTCTTCAGAATACTGGTTCCTGTATACACACTCAAAAATGCGAAGCATAGGCGAGGCAGTGTTGGTATTTCACGGTGGCCATTAAAACACGTACGATAGATAGCAGAATTGACGATGTTTCATGTTCCAAATCGGGAACCGGGGGGTCGGGGGGACTCATTTCGAGCCTGTGTACAGTCGTCAATTTGACGCCGGTCCGGCACGGGATGCCAGTTTCATTCTGGCACATGTTTATCCTGAGGACCTATGATGCTTCTAACACGAACAAGAGCATACATAATCTGGTCACAGACCTAACAAGCAAGCTTACAATTCTATCCCTATTAATATCATATCCCGTATACTTTAGCTGCAATTGTTATAATAGGTTGTTCTAGCTATGTTGCCGCCGTTTTAACAGCCTTGGCACAAGTGAACATTGACGTCCACAACTACCACAATAGGTAACTATATCTCTGCTGCATGTGGTGCCGAGACTAGGCTCTACCTACCAACCAGGTACTAAGTACGTAGTTGATACCCTACCAAGTAAGGAGGAACCTAATGATTTGGATTTAATATGCTACGATAGCTACACGTAAAAACTAACAGTCTGGTTGGAAAATTTCATGGGTAGATATTAACTATTCTAAGCAACCTAGCTAGCCGGCCTAAACTTCATGAGGGCCGATACCTTAAGCACCTAGGTACCTCAGTCTCTATTGTACAGCTCTCTCCCAGATTCTTTCCATTTGACTTAATCCTGTGTGACACTCTACTCCACTTTAATATAATGCATTATGGTACTCTGATTTTTTTTAATTCCTCCAAAGTTCGGTTCAGTACATCCATGCACAGGCACGTGATGGCCAGCTCACCAATATAGAATGACCTTGCTCCTGCCAATGGGTGATGTGGCGCAAGGTGCTCTGCCAATCTGCCTCGTGCCGTATTGCCTGACCCAATTATTAGCAAAGCAATTGAATTGTTCTAGGCCGCAAATACAACCTTGCCTGTGGAAACGCGATCAAGGCCTCGGGTCGCCGAAGATGAAGCTTTAAAGATACCAAGAATCTGTAATATAAAACATCCCGTATTTCACTCGACACTTTCATGAGTCCAGTGTAACCCAGGGAATGCTATGTATATTATATATATAGAGTCGTCTATCATCTAGCCGTGGGAAGACATCTACAATACATATTGGGAGGGGTCCTATTTGCGGCTGTATCAACATTTTTTTTTTTTTCACTCTCTCTCTTATGCTCCCTCTTCATCTGGTAAGTAGATACTTATTTCTCTCCTGCTAACGGCCGGCTAGGTATATTTATCCGAAATATCCTCCAGCGAGTATCAGTCAAATTTTCAGCCAGGGAGGTAGTTTAGAAAGTAGAACATATAATGTATATTCGATAAGACTTATCACTGACTGTTTGTTAGTGGTCTTGTATGCGGTTTTTTGTGCATGGAATCACGGGAATATTATCAAATGGCCTCTTACGAGATCACATGGGACACTACTGAGTACGAAGTACCTGAAATATTTTTGGTGTGAGGCAGAGTACTTATCCATATTCTCCTCCAGTGATATGAGGTTGTATTGTACAATGCGTGGGGGAGAGTTATGGCACGCTAGCAATAGATATTCTACAAGTTAGTGCGCGTTTCCTCAACACACTGTATAAACATGCTACAACTCATGATTGCTGAAGCTGACTTGCTTGACAGGCCTAGATCTTCTATGTAACTAACAACTATATTTTAAATACTGAAAATCCCATCAGTATAATAATCAATACTATGGGTTGCATTGCATACACATTTCACAATGCAGGCATATTACACTTCCGGGCATATGCGTAACCTCCTCTATTACATCAGAAAGGGCTTCAATGAGAATCATGAAATTTGATTATATACTAGAAGATATATAATCCAATCACCAGATACACTAGAATTCCCTCACCCAGATTCTATAGATGATATCTGCATTCACAGGCGCACTAGACAATAATTGACGTATCACGCACCTCAGGGTAACTGACAGACCGCCTCATTTTATAACCGGACCATCAGTCTGAAGGGTCATGCCATTCTTAGAATTAGTTATGCCAGAAAACTTTAAGGAAGCGCGCAAGATATTTAATTTGCGAGGATCACTTTCCTCG
The DNA here is from genome assembly GCA_015179025.1 of Terfezia claveryi. Classification (NCBI taxonomy): domain Eukaryota; kingdom Fungi; phylum Ascomycota; class Pezizomycetes; order Pezizales; family Pezizaceae; genus Terfezia; species Terfezia claveryi. Next base: position 25,698 of record WHUX01000038.1, on the reverse strand, counting down.
GATTGAGCGCAGCTGCTGAACGTGCGTTGCGTGCCAATCCTTTAACTAGAAGAAAAGGCTTAGCTACTGTCAGCGTTCAAACATATTAATTGCATACCAACCATTTTCAATTAATCATTCATTAGTACAGGGGAAAATGTGCTGCATGATCGGGTTCAGGATGATAGTGGAAATCATGCAACAAATAATATTCAAGCTTCTAGAAAGCGTGGTATGGGGGCATTCTTCTTGAGATTGTGGTTTGTTGTTACAAAGTAGAGGCTGGGAATGAGACTACCTAGTCTTGTCTCTCTTACTATCTACCGGGAGCCTTTGAATGGGAAACGACGCTCCGACATTTGGTAAAAGAAGGCTATGGAAGCTCAGGAGCCTGAGGCAAGGCAAGCCAAAGGTAACCATTTACCTGATACTTACCGAAGGCCTGAACAATTTGGCAGACGATGGTACCCATGTTGAAGAAAGTTACGTATGTCCGTCAGGTGACTCTTTTCCGGCCGGGTGCCACTGAGACAGAGTCACCTGACGGACATACACGTGTACTTTGTGGCTTTTTTGTTTTAATAAAAACGCAGTACCGTACTCCTGCTAAATGGCGATCCCAGTATGGGAGCCATAGGAGCCACCCGGAAACCCGGGTAGATTCAAGACAAGGCAAGTTGATCTACCTGGTCCGGCGCCTATATATCACAATACTCAAGTGCCGCGATGGCAAAGACAATATATAGCTTACCAGAACCAAAAAAAAAAACTCAACTAAGTGCCAACTGGCAAGCAGTTGCAGTGAGACAAATAGACTCAAGTAAACTCAAAAGACTCAAGTGAAGCGAGGTTCCCATGCTGTCATTAACCGGCATATGTCAGATAGGCCTGACTGGAGCCTGCCCCAAAACAATCTGGGATATGAAATGCGAGAATCCCCTTTCCTACCGAAGCCATAATCTCAGCCCTAACAAAAGACAACCAAGGAAATGAAACCAATCGAAGGAAACGGGACCTCCATACTGTCATTAACCGGCACTGCCAGATGGCCCCAGGGCCTGGATGAGGTCTGTCCTCAAAGAACGGTTATCTGCCGCCTCTGCCGGCGAGTTGACGAAATAGAACCCGAAGAAAGCCTCCACGGGCGTCCCACCTGCCTCCGTCCTCCTCCGTGTACTTTCTGGCGATATGAGTATGTACGTAGAATTTGCAATATATTTAGACGGCTAGCTTGAACTCCTCAGCTAAGGATTGGTATTCACTTGCATGGTGTGAGATGCAGCTACTTATACAACTGCCAGTATTGCATTGGCACGGAAGGCCCGCCCGTAAGAACAGTTAGCTAAGCCTTGAAGGCTGTTCGATCTGGGTCAGTAATTTAAAACGGTCACCTACTTACACGAGTCCAGTTTACATTCTAACTAATAGGATACCTAGGCTAACGAACCGGCGAGACTATAGCCATTAGGGAAGTACCCCCTCACTTAATCGAAGCCTACCGCTTAGAGATAGCGCACAACAAGCTACGTATAATGGACCAGCAAATTGTAATGGCAGCTCAGTGTTCTCATAGACATAATGGAGCCGTTTAAGATATGTAAATGTGTACGTCTCAATAGACTACCTGGGCTCTGGACCACCCTAAGCGTGGATTCAGGTCGTCAATGGGCCGTAAATGCTATATAAGTAGTATAAGTAGCAAGCTGGTGTTTTGTGATGTCATAGCGAAGCAGAACATTCCCTAAGGGGTTTCTAGCGATTGTGCGAGCTAGGTATCTCTGGGCTCGTGCTTGCATATATTTTGCTCTAGATATATATACGTAGTAGATTGAGACGTCGCCGCGTTACTATGTAGCGTGCCGAAGGTAGCCTTGGATGCTAAAGCGGGTCTGGAGCACGACCCTACCTACATAGGCCGGCCTACTCCTCCCTGTATATGAACAAACAAGGTGTGAACTATGACAGACCGGGCCGCCTCATAGCCTAAAGCTCCATAGACGTACAGACTTCAAGGGAAAAAAAAAAAAAGATGCAGCTGTTACACGTCCCACAGCTCCCAGGCAAGCTTCTGGCCAAACTGCCTGCGCCGGGATCAATGATAGCCTAGTTGTATATATTTGATATAGGTTTAGTTAGGTATATTGTTATCAATTCAAGTGCGTTATGTACCAAATCCAGTAATCAAATACATTGCCCGCAAGGGGCATAGCGGGTATGCCTCCCGCGGCCCAGAAACATATATCATTGTAAGCTTCCAATCATACCCACTGGTATATTCCATAGTTTGAAATGCACTCGCGCTCGTACCTACTTACGTAGCACATGCACCTTGGGTTCTCGGACTCGGAAGCTCAGCACTACGTGCACCCGGCCGGCGGCTCTTCACATGTCGTGCGAAACATACTTGATAGGCGGCTATATCTGACAACGCTACCTTGGGAAGGCAGTCCATGGTGGCAGCCTAGAGAAACAGCAATTACTATGACCTTGAACACGGAAGAACATCCATACCAATTTTAAGTTTCTATTATGGCGAGTCGATCCTTATTTGATAAGCCTGGGCTGCATGGCCATTTGTACCTAGTTGCGCGAGGTGAATACGAGCGTTCACATATGTGACGTCGATTTGGAATGAAATTTTTCAGGCTGGAGGTCTTTAGTTGCGCGCTGTCTCTAGAAACATAAGAATATGGTTCGGGGGACTCGAAAAAGAATTGGCGAGTTTTCCCCGTGCACACCGGTTCAACGTGCAATGTTGGGTTGAGGTTGAGATTGAATAATATAGCACCTAGGTACCCGCATATTACAATGAAAAGAACTAAGGCTGATTTTGAAGCCATGATTCACCAGTAGGTAAGCCTTGATATTGAATTGACAGAAAATTATCAAGGGTTTTAACTGTTTTAGCTTAAGTAACTATCTTCAGCCGTACAGACATAAAGCATGTGCCTAGGTTACACCATGCTACAGCGAAGTAAACAAATGCAGGGCTGTCAATTGCAATTAATAACCAAAGTTGACCTCAATGGAAGGCGGTAGGTAGCACGACTTTCGTTGTTCAACTTGTCTCTTGTATGACAAGCGGGGTTATGTTCCAGAATCTCATTTCGTAAGCGACGCATTATTTAGAGTAACGGGGTCGCTTATGAGATTGCTCATCCACTGCTGTGCTTAGCCGAATCAGGGAAACATCAACGTTCGGCATCTCATGGTGGTCGCTGGGGGGTATTTCTCATGTCCTCGGATACCGGAATCTCGCGTCATCATCATCATATTATCGGTTTGGCAGCGGTCTCCAAATAAGAATCACCATGCTTAATTTATAGAACTGAATAATGAGAGCCGCGATAGTATCCTGAGTCCGCCTTGCATGGTATACTAGTTCCAGACGATGTCAGAATATATTTGTGATTTCAGGGCGTTGGGACGCAGGGTTACAACACACCAAACTGTAGATACTGGAGGAAACTCGTGATCATGCAGGCTGAGCTCTGGTTAGGTAGGTTACCTAATCGAATTTTCATCCCCCATGCGCGTCCAATGGACGGTTTCCTGTGTAGTTAGTAGGTACCGAAAGACCAATCGATTGGCGGACAAGATTTACAGCACCTGCAAGCTGGCTATGTACTCACTGTATTTCTTACCAACTACTGCAACTAAGCCGTAATTGCAGAACCAACAGGACCACGGTAATGGGCTGAAACTAAGCTGTACGTATGTTCTATGACTGTGGTGTATATTACCAAATACCCAATTGCAATGGACAAGTATCCATGGAAGACTCATTTAAGTACAGGGGAGCTACCAAAAGCTTTCTAGGCCAGGCCTGCCTATGAGCAAAGATAAAAGGAAACCCATAGTCCTTTCCGCCAGGGACTTTTATTATTCTAATCGATGGAGACCAGCTGATAACGCTTACCTCCATCCAACATTGCCATTTATACTCGAGCTGCTGTGTATTTGAGACCTCGTTGATTGGATTCTAAACAAGCTTCAGAGTCCTTCAAATTCAAGGTATGAATTCATGGTAATTATTTACTCTAGAGGAGAATATTATGAGCTTCCTAGCTCGCTGCTTCCCATTCTAGCCTCCAGAAGGTGTATATTCTTTCACGTAATGTTTCCGCTAACAATTTTAGGTTGACAAGAGACACACCGGGAGGAAGCAGTAGAAAATATGCCTCACTACACCGCATCTCCTATCGAGTACTCTACCTGTTCCCCAGGACATTCTAGTAAAGGTCGGGACTCACCTAGTGCATATTCCCGTGACCACTGCCGTGGGGATTCGGTATACCGTAGCTACTACGAAGCCCAGAATGACGAATTCTCGGAACTGGAAGAACGGGAGCGGAGGCATGCCTATCGGTCAAGGCATCATCGCGCGCCCGGCTTATACGATCGTCAATCTCCAGATAGCCCAGTGGATGGTCGATACACGTACGGGCTCGAGTATTCTCCTGCAAGGGCTCCCGATACTCATCCAGAAGGCATATCGGTGCCGGCACCATATTCCGCATATGCACTTGGAGCTGCATCTGCGCCCAAAATCACCGTAAGCGCGTACGATTACGAAGGATATGAATATAGATATCAACCCCAACAACCAGATAGTCATATACACCAACAGCATCACAAGAAATATCCCGAACATGATAATTCCGAAGAAAATCCTCGTGGGCCAGTGCCTCAAGATTCATACAGTGGACACCGTGTTTACTCCCCTGAGTCTCCCCATGATCCTTACATCTCTAATAATTCCTATTCTCGTCACCACAATCACCCTCAAAGTCCCATGTCGAGCTCGCATTACCCTAAGAAAATTCCCTCCTCTGTGTCAAATCAGTCAGAGAGGTATTCGGCATCTCCACCGTCACCAACGGAGTCAGAAACATCGAGGGGGGTGAATAGTTATGGGAGAGTGCCACTATGGTATGAGGAAAGGGTAGCATTTACAAGATATACTTAGTGTGAATATAGGGTAAGAGATTTGGGAAATCGGTTTATGGTAGGATGTGGATATCCATCGGGATATCATAGCTGGGAGCATAAAAGATTAATATGGGACAAGCACCAGAAGGTTGTATGACGCAGATGTTACCCAGAAGGACAGTATTATACTGGGCTTGGGTTCTCTACTCCACTCTTACTCTTGCCATAATGCCTGTGAAAATCTTGTATTTGACACGGTTCTTCAATTCAGCGATGGGGGGAATATGAATGTCAAACCGCTGTTTGTGCATGGAAGAACAGGTAGCACGCCTGGGGCAAGAATATCTTCTTTTGTCTCTGCTTTATTGGCAGTGCTGAGAAGTCGGGGGTGATTAGTTGAGAAATGTTTTGTACTAGAAGTGTGGCCCGAAGGAGTATAACGGAGTTATTATGCCGAACATCTATCTCCACAATGAAACCTCAAAACTAGATTCTGCTAGACAACGTGTAGTGTGTGTGTGATGCGTGTATAAGAAGATTTGGTTTCATGCATTTATATATATACTGTATATCAGACCAAACCTGAGGCGAAGGCCCTCTACTATGAAATGGTTGAATACTTACAAGTTGTTTTATGTGGACTATGACAAAACCATATATTTCTTACAACTTGTGGGAATCACTGGATTTCTAGACGCACCTGCCATACGAGCTACGTAATAATTATTTCTCTTTAAAGGCCTGGCAGGGCTAAGTATATAATAATAATATGGTATCATAATTAAAGATGGTGGGTTCTAGATAGTCATTCTGAAGGATTAATAATTCTTAGAAAATTGGGCTATTTTTGTGTAAAAACAGCCTTGGGCGACGAATACATAGAAATCGAAAATGGCGGAACTTCAAGGTGCCCGAGGAGAAAGAAATGTTGGTAAGTATCAACCACATTAAATTCCTGATTCACTGTGGTGAGTGGAGCGTTCCAAATAATTGTTCTCGTTCCTCAGAACAAAAAGCATGGAGTGCAGTACTTAGATCTACACAAAAAGCAGAATTTGGAACTACCCTAAACTCAAACTTGTGCAATTCTCTAGAAGGACTACAAAAGACTATGGTGATTACTTTGGCGATGACTGATGCCTGAAACTACAGCCCTTATCGAGTCAGGGTAATTTGTAGTCCTGCAGTTGCAATTTGTTTGGTCCTACCTCGTTGCTTGGTGTTGTGCCAACCAGACTAGTTGCATGCAATATTTCACCTCTCCCAAATGACCAGCTGATCATCGTTATGAAAGCCTTTCTTCGAATGATAAAGGAAGGCAGTTTTTCTTCATAGCACATGATTCTTATCTTGAGATCGCACCCGCCGAAGTCACGTGTGTATTGCCCACGCGACGTAAAGTTACCCAGCAAGACAAGTGGAATATCATCATCCCTCTGAAGTATTTTCAACATCTCTAACCTGTGCAGCTACCGTCCCTGTCTTCCTGCTGTCCTTACACTACCTGTGCTGACGCCCTCTGGAGCTTGAATAGCAAATCTAGGACCGTATAAAGACAGCGGACACGGGAGACTAGGGGCTGGGCCAGAATTGACATTGCCTCGACTGCTTGTAGAGAATAGGTAAATGTCATTCTCCGTTCCCTCCTCAGAGTATATGCAAATGGGCCACCTAGATCTACATTAAGACCTCTTCCCAGTGGTGCTGACCCGAATATTGTGCTTAGAACTCCCCCGTAGGCATCTCCACCATAGCAGCATACATAGCCATGACGCCACCACAACCTTTACACCCCCCCATATACAAGCTACCCCCCGAGCTCCTGCTTCATGTATTCACATTCCTCGCTCACCCACCATCCCTCATCACCGCTGCTCTCACATGTCGGTCTTTCCACCACCAAATCTTCGATATCTCCGCGGACAAGTACATCTGGAAGGAGGCAGCAAGGGCAGTTTGTGGGTTCGGTGGCAAAATTGATAAGACTGGAGACATTGAAGGAGACGATGCCAATTATTTGGAGTCAGTGAGCGGTGGGATTCCGGAATCTCTGGATGAGCTGTGGGCTATTGGGGTAGGACCTGTCGTGATTGACGTTAAGGTAAAAGAGGAGAAGAAGGCATCACTCAAGGGCAAAGAAAGGGCAGTGGATGCAGATGATGCTGCAGCTAGCGCAGGTGTGGTCGTTGAATTGAAACCAATGTACAGGGAGATGTGTAAGGCACAAATGAGATGGGAAAAATATTTCAGGGCAAAGAATGGTGTAAAGGAAACGACCAAGGAAGTTGAGAAACTGGTAGATACTACTCTCCTTTCTTTTCAGACGAAACCTATCATACCATCCTCAGTTTCTGAGGTCCCCTCGACAGCTGCAGAGGCCATCTCATCGAAAACTGAGGGGACGACTCAACAGATTTCTCGGAGGTCCGCGAGGATTGCAGTCAAGAAAAAACAGGCAGAGCAGGCAGCAGCTAAAGAAGAAAAGCCCCCCTTGCTCCAAAACGGGCCATAAAGCGGAAGACTACCGGTAGCGATCATGGCGAGTCTTTACCTTCAAAGACAGCGAGGAAAGCAAAGGCTCCCCGGTATGGTAGGGTGCACACCTCACTTCCATCACTCTTCACTCTCCCACCAAGCCTGGTCAAAACGCACTACACCAAACGTATTTTCTCAATTGTCCATACCGAAACAGAGGGTACTCGATCCGAGCTGGAACCCCCTATAGTCTCAGTGAAAATGCCCTCATGGGGTGAACAGTTGGACAGCTATCCACTTGGAAAGCAATCTATCACCTTGACCCTCCATGAGCAAAGGCAGAGTGATACGAAGCGAGACAAGCGGAATCGAGAGTTGGCGCAAGGCGGAGTCAGGGATAACATCGCATTCTTCCTGTTCTCGGACGACCCGAGATTGCTATATAGTGAACGAGGAGCTATTAATGATGATTCGAGGTACACTGTGAGAAGAGGAGTCGTAGGAGGATCTTTCGGAGCACCACCGCTAGGAGAATGCATTATCGTTAACACGAAGGCTAGCACTGGCAAGAGAGCAGTGATAACACAAGAGAAAAGTCAACAGGAGAAGGATGGAGATGGTGATATAACAATGGTAAACGGGCAAGAGACCGGAATTGGGGCCCGACTCCAAGGAAGCGCTTCTACAGTAACAAACGGCCTTTCAGTAGTCGAAAGGACACGGACCGCTATCTATGGGTTGAGCGACAAAATTAGGGATGTATCGACCGAGGAATTCTATGGGCTCTATCGCATGGATCAACTACCTGAGAATAACGAGCCATGGCTACACCAAGGAAAGTCATACTCAATTGCTACAACGGAATTCATTAGACCTGTTCCTTACACAGCTTGTTTTCCTTCTTTCAAGAAGCTTGATCGAAACAGGACATTGAAGAAATCAATTGTCGAGCACTTTCCATCGCTGAAAAACATTTTGGGAATGGATGAACAGAGTACCACAGGGTCGTCTACGGATGGAACAGCAGTCCCAATGCTTGACCTCGGACCTGACTATCATAGATTGCAGAAACTAGGGTTGTCCAATCTCCAGCTGAACAGGTGGGCCAAAAATAATATCCATTCTGACGCGAACCTAAGGCTGGTGCCTGAACTTAGAAAGATAAAAGAGAAGGATGGGAAGACTATATCTGTAAATGAGGAAACATTGCCGGCTATATTCCTCGGACGGGCACCACCAGATCTAGCTGGGCTTGAGGTCGCAGAAGTGGAGAGGCTGACGGTGGATTATGACGATAATAACAATGAGCTCGAGGTTAAGACAAAGGTCAATCTTCGCTGGCGCATGCCAAAATGTCAGGACCTCTTATCCTTGAGGCCGCCGTTCGAGCCGCCATCTTTTGCGATGCAAACACCTCCTGCGAGCTCTACCGCAGGCCCATCAACAGCAGCAGCCTCTACTTCCATTGGAACTGCATCTGCCTCGGCACCTGGTGCCACCACAGCTTCCACTCCCGCTGTGCATATCCATCCTTTCGCGCCGAGCCCCCCACCACCTTGGGCAATTTCCCATCACATTGCATACCATTATCAGAACCAACCCCATAGTGCTTCCATGAACATAAACGCTATTTCTGCAGTTGGTACCATCACCAGCGCTGATCTTGCACATCTCCTGTATACTGTGCCGGACACCGAGACTACTTGGGAATTTCGCTCTCGTGGCCCCTATCTTGTTTCGTGTGACGACAATGACGGTTTAGCACCTAGTACCTTGACCTGTTTTCGCGCTCGCCCATGTCATCAAGCTGGGGAAATGGGAGATATGCTATGGCAGCGGCTTCTAGCTGTACCACTGCACTACAAGGACTCCCGCCTAAGCGTTTCTGCAGAACTCCGCAACAAAGAGCAGCTTAATAACTTAATGCATGAGTTTTACTACATGGATAACGACGGATTTCGGTTGACTAGTAGCATGGTCATATATGCAACCCGTCGACACATAGTTTCTCCGCAGCTCCTCATTCAACATCGGAAAGAGCTTGCGCGGGATGTGGCAGCTGAATTTCAAGCGCAGACGCAATCTGGGTTGGAGCGGACTGCAACACAGCGGGCAGAAGCGCTAAAGCGAATGAATGCGTTGTCGCAAAGGATGAATAGGGATAAATGGGGAACTGGGACGGCGACAGGTTATAAAGGATGTTGCGAATTTTGGTTTTTCGCCCTCGAAAATGGACACACCGTCAAGATCGTGAGTTTAAAGGAGGAGATTAGAGAGGTGACTGGTGCCTGGAGAGGATGGGTAAATTGGGATGTGAATGACGCAGGTGGTTTAGTAGCAAGTGTGGGTGGGATTATGGATACGAAGTGGAAGGAGGTAGTGAGGAAAGTCACTAAGCTTGGTGAAATGCCTACCATGGAGGAGGTAGGAAAGAGTGCTCAAGGAGGGGACAAGGGGAAGAAAAAAGATAAAGGCAAAGGCAAAGGGAAAGGGAAGGCTAGTGTGCCGAATGTTAAAACGAGATTTCGCGCGAAGGCGAATGAAAATGAAGATCTAGAAGGATTTGAAGGCGATGGAGGGACCACAGACTATGATGACGAAGTGGCCAATGGCCAACAGTGTAATTGCCCGGCTTGCAGCTCTGATGTTTTTTTGGATGGGTACGAGGACGTGTACGGCTATCAATCGGATTATGATGACGAATTCACTTCCGACGAGGAACCTTTGGAGCCCAGACCTGCGACTAGAGATCCACAGTACCACCATAGGTATCTCTTCTGTTGGGATTTCAAAGCTCACTCCGCCGATTCCTCGACGTCCTCCAACCCCGGGCTTGAACTCCTCCCCCTTCCATCCCGAACTTGGTGGAATGACGACTACGATCATGGCGTCTATGTCACGTTTTCACCATGCAGCAGATATATCGCAGCATCATCAAACTTCCGCTTCGCACTCTGGGATTTGGAAGAGAAGCTCGATAAGCTGGGAGAACGGCAAGACCTACAGTATCCAAGGTACAGGCGAGGTGGCAATTCCATCGACCCTAGTAAAACACAGATGAGCCTCTTGCGTTCTCGGAAACCACAGTTATGGAAAGTTCCCAAGACGGATCTCCATCGATGGACTAGAGGAGGACTTTTTGATACCTGGCACGATCGAGAACATTATTCAACTCAAGCAGAGGATCACGATGAGCTTGTGTGTAAGCCGTTCAACGGGATTTGGGTACTTTGGGAGGACGTAGCTATTCCCCGGCAATATCCTATCGCCAACACGGCTTCTCCACCGGCTCCGACCACACTTGGAAAGGGTGTCTCGTTCATCAATAGCATTGATTTAAGGCGTTATGTTGATGGTGTGGATATGGGAGCCGACCTTGAGCAGCGAATGGAGGACTACCACAATACTTTGCAAGAGATATATGAAGAACGGCAAGATGAGATTGATGAGGCCGAAATGGCTGATGATGATGATGATGCTTGGCTCGATGATGATAGTTTTGAGAACCAACACTTTGCAATGTATCACACGCAGTTTGCAGCTGTGCATCCGGATGTGACAGATGATTGGGATGATGGTGATGATAATAATGATGATGATATTGATGATGGTGATAGTGGTGGTGATGGTGATTATGGTGATGATTTGTTGGGTGACGACGAAGATTATCAAACTGAGGATACATATAATGTGTTTGGGATGTTGCAGGAGCTCCTGTAGCTGCCGGTGCGGTTGTAGGATTAGGTAGGAGCTGCGAATGCTGGTGAGGACAATGGCAATGTGGAAGATCTATTCGCTATTTAAGACTCTGTATGTCGAACGGCCTTCCTACATCTTCGTTGCCTTTGCCACCCTTCTTCCTCCGAGCTTCCAATTTAAGAGTACAGTCTTTTAATGTTTACATTGGCTTCCGAGAGCTAGATATTTGCTAAATTTGCTTCGATCTTCCTTGTTATTTGCATTTGTTATCAAAAGTGAACTTACCCTATATACATGGAATTTTTTTCCTAGACAAGTGGGGCGTTTTGATGTTGATATGTAGGTATGGCTTTCCGGCTGATTTGGTAAATGCATTTGCGGGTGGATGGTTTAGATTATCAGATAGAGAGAAATATTTTGAGCCTAATATCCTTGTACTTTATTTAGGCGTCGGCTTGGACATCATTCTTTGTGTCATACATCCGGGTATTGTAATTGATGGACCGGGAGGGCTTGCGTGTAAGGAAAGGACTTGATATTCAGCACCTGGAGAGGGTTGCTGTATTCTACTGTATTGTAGGGTCCATTTCACTAGTCTGGCTGCGCAAATCCTCTAGGAAGCCAGTATTTTGGGGGGGGTCATGGGCTGGGTATGTATACAAATAGACTGTGGAATAGAATAGCACATAACGATACGTGCAGACGTCAAGCATAGGGGAGGATACAAGCCAACGCTGTGAGGAAATAGCCGTGATATTGAATAATTCAGATATTGCTTGAGTACGTGGCCCTAACCCAAAGAGCAAAACCACGTTGACTGACTAAAATAACATTTTATATCGCCAATTACGTGATATATCTGAACGTCGGTCGGTCTGATATGCCCCGAGTCAACACGGATTCAGTCTCAGGGTAACGCAAATACCAGTCTCGTATCCGCCAATAGTGAAGAGTAGAAATACAAAACAAAGCAGAAAGGTGTGACTTACGCCTCATCCCCCAACTCCCTCACACAGTCCTCCTCCTTCCCTTCCACCTTCCAATCCTCCCTCCCCCCTTCCTCCTCATATTGGTCCTCACATACGACCACTACAACACCGCATACACCGCACCCCAAAACGCCACTAGCCCTAGCGTCACTGCATGCCCCACAATATTCCTTGGCCCGTCTTTACTCGGGTAAATAAACGGCAATCACCACCCCCGCGACATTCCCAATACTCAACTGAAATCCACTCCCCGCTGTACGCTTTCCGTACCGGGGGGAGTTACTGGGTAACCAGGATAACGGCAGTCCGGCAGCGACGTATAGCCCCACGGCGATAAGAAATGTGGCGAGGTAGTGTGCGCCTTCGGGGCAGAGGGGATGAGCAGGAGAATATACCCAGAGATGGAGACAGTGCAGCCGATGAGGGTTGGGAAGGCATGGTATTGGTATGTGTCAGAGAGGCGGGCGGTCAGGAGGTAGGTTAGGGCGCCGAGGAGGTAGCAGGGGATGGTGAGCGCTTGGATTTATGGGGTGGTCCAGGTGGTGCTGCGGGAAGTTGATTTTATGATGGTGGGGAGAAAAGTTGAGAAACCGTAGAGTATGGTGTCGACCCCGAATTGCGCGATGGCGCTGTGCGGGAAGAGGCATAGTTAGTAGGTATTTTGTTAGGTAGGTAGGGAGAGGGAAAGTGGGAAGGAGGTGGGGGGGAGGTACAAGGCCCAACAGCGCCAGTCGAGGAAGCACTTTCGGACGTCATTCCCCATCACCACATCAATTCACTAGTATGTTGAAATTGAATGCTTCGGCAGAGGAAATTACAGTGAAACTCCATTGCCTTCTTCGTCTGCCCCATTTCCCCAAGCATCCTTTCCTTCATCAATAGCTTTTCCCCAGGCGTCAAATAACCGGCATCATCGGGGTCGTCCGCAAGCACAAAGTATGCCAGCACCCCGAGCAGTGAGAATGCCTTCGAGAATGAGAATCCACCGCCACCTGCGGCAGTAGCGGGATAAGGTTGTTAGTAAAGTCGACAATTGTGCTTTCGAAGCTGGGAAACAATTGGGGGAGGGGGGGAGTTGCAGTTCAGGGTAAGTAAGGTATTGGAAACCTACCCTCGCAAACCAGCTACCCCGTCCATAAAACCTATACAGTACGCAAGTAAACCCTAGAGTACCTCTCACCGCCACGTCAGCTACATTGTCGAACAGGGTCCAGGGTTGGTTTAGCTATTCATACCCCACATGCACCAGCAAGTGCTATATATCCTGCCATATATCCGAATTAGCCCATACATGCATGCCTTAACTAAGCTTCACTGATTCCAGAATTCCTTGAACGTACCTGCGCTAACGAATAGATATCCTGAGTAGCCCTCAATTATATTAGGATATTAGGCCCTGTGTGGGTAGGCAGTGGCTACATACCAATCCTCAACGCCAACTCCCTTTTTGTGTAAAAAAACGTTAGATAAACCTATACATCCCCGAAATAACCGAAGGCTAAGTCAGCTCATGCAATTCCATAGCATCAGCTCCTTTCCCCATCTTCATTAACCCCTCCATGTCACCAATTAAGCTCACAATAACCTTTTGCATATTCCACTATCCATTCTTCTACGCCAATCTACCCCCGGTATATTCCGACTAAAATCAATCGATCCAGGCCATTCACCCGGCTCTTACCTCACACCCCATACACCAGAAAACCCTCTTCCGAAAATAAAAGGAAAGTAAAAGAAAAGAAAATCTAATACTCACCGTCAACCCCGGAAACAACCCCGCCTCTAGAGCACCCAATAGTAACCTAACCCTTACCACCCCCGTAAGCGCCGCCACCACTCCCCACCCAACTGTTACCCCCACGATATACCTCCCCGAATGAAACTTCTTTAGCACAAGGTTACTTGGAATCTCAAAAATTTGTCCGAGATATATGTTAGCCCACTCCACCACCAACATTCCCGGGTTAAGGATATGCAGGCCTTACGATATAAGTGACAAATAAAATTGACACCGCAACCTGGAACTGTACTCCTATCAATCCTAAATCTTCTTCAAGACCGTACAGACGAGCGTTACCGATGTTGACACGGTCGAGGAAGGAGAATAGGTACAGCGCCATGACGAGTGGGATTATGTTGCGGTCGAGTTTACTGATGAGCTCTTTCTCAGAGATGGCCTCTGCGCCCTGCCCATGGGGCACGGGTGGAGGTGAGGGTACGGGTGAATTTGGGGGGGAAGGGGATTATTGAAAGATATGCCATCATTATTCCTTGAATATAACTTGCAATCGGTAATGCAACTGGGTATCAAATTTGAACAAATACAGATTTGGATATGGGGTATCTGTGAATCAAGCTGCCTGAGAGTACTCTGCTATTAACCAGCCAGCTCTGTTTGCTTTTGATTGACTTACTAGGAAAGGTTGTCGTGCATATTTCCAACGCCCTCGTTGCAATTGTGTTTTCTCCAGTGGTACGAGACCGCCTTCCACTGCTTCAGGCTAGGCTCACACGCAATCCCTTGACTTGTATGTATGCTTGTATATCTTCGCGACTGGACCGCTGTGTTGTGGCGATCACACGATTATCCAAGCGTTTCTCTTCGGTATAATATCGATATACAGTAAGGTCGATAAACAAATGTTTATAAGCCTAAACTCTAGCCTGCGGCAGCCCTTGCAATGTCTCGGTAGTTAAACTCGTTCTGGATTGTTGCCCCGATAGGTTGAGATAAGCTTTCAATGACCTATATCGTATTTGATAGAAGGTCTTGTATTACCAGTCTCTTCATATAAATACATGAAGGCTCGAATTCATGTTATCAGACCCAATATATCAAGCTCCTAATGAGTTCCCAATTTACTTCAGTAAATATCAATATCTCCAATATGCACCAAAAGATCCAGGGGTTGGCAAATACGTACACACCAAGTACCAGTATTCTGTTTATAGCCTCCATCATGAGATCGTGAAGCTCACCTCATAGCAGGTGCCTCCTTTGACGGAATCTGGCTTAGGTAGGCCTTTTGCCAACGCGCGCTTAGCGGCGTTTTTCAGGTCCACCCACGCGCACATACAGGCATATTAGGGCACGCATACGTAAATTCCGGCCTGCAAGTTTCACCCTAATAGGTGTATATCATCTTCTACCTCTACTACCTCTAGAACTGTGCGGAGGCCTTCTTGACTCTGAACTTGGGCTACTACAGCTAGCGGGATCCGGGAGGATTCGCCAAAAACAGAGAAGGCTTGACTCACCTTTACTCCCCAGCTGGCGTCCAATTCTTAATGTATCTTACACTATGTATCGTGAGATTCGTGGTTTAGGGTTTATGTTGGATGACCACGTTCACGAGGACTATAGGTATATAGCATTTGTAGCATATACTGTACCACCTGGTGCCGGCTAGCCAGCGCAATATAGTATCTACCAATCAGACGCCAACCAGGCCCCGGCCCAACCAACTAGCCGTTGGCATTGTACTCTAGACTGGTTTGGTTGCCCGTCCACTTCAGGGGACGAGCCGCCCGGCATGCTGGCTGCTGGCATACGATCTTACGTAGAAAAGACTCCCAAAGCAAGGGCTTATGACGTGGGAAATAGGCAGTTTGCGACAGTAATACAGTATTCGTTGTCATACTCGTCTTTGCTTGTTGTCGTTGTCGCTCCGCTTGTTGTTGTACTCGCCTTACTTATCAAAGTACTGACTACCCGCCCTTCCAATAGAATCAGAGCTTGGCATGGCATTTAACGGTAAGATCCAAGCACTTGTAGAGTGATCCCCATCACTCCCCAGGGTGTCCATCAAGCAGTAGATCGATTACATTCTGACGTGTAGGCAAGTAGCCACTACCTATAGCAGAAAGCTCAAGAGAAGACGAGTAGCATTGGCGGGCGAGTGTGCAAACAAGATAAGATGAGCAGGTATTACACATCATGACAAGGCGAGTACGAAGTATAAGTTCGTTATGCAACCACGATCAGCTGGGTATGGAAATAGTAGATTTATATGGAGGGGATGAGCTACTGTTACAGATTAGGCGAGTAGTTTTTCCCAGAACTGGGAAGAAACTGTTCAAATTCCATGTCATATGACTAGGTATCAGTATATGCAGTCTACATCTCGTATGTATCATAGTTTGCTAGAAGTGACAGGTATAGTGCCAAACCTGTTAGCGTTGAAGTGAGTTAGGTATTGTGTTACTGAAGAGCTGCATGTCATACTGTATGCAGCTGCCCCAAATGTAGAAGTTTCTTGGTTGCATAGATTTCCTCCGCCAACTATGCTTGTCCTTTGTCCGTCGCCGGTAAACTATATGTATATGATCTCAAAGCATAGGTCAATATCAAACTGAATATCATATCTAGCTTCTAATATCGAGAGCCATTTCTTATTCAATATGGGGAGAACACAATTGTTGTCTAGCGTTGGATTAGTATTTGTCCCGAATTCGAAGGGGGGTTTACTTTAAGTTAGCTATTGAATTGAAACCTCCTTTTCAAAGGTCCACCGGTCATGAATCGCCAGCCACTAAACCACAATGTTGTATCAAGAACTTTGCGCGTGTGATCTTTGCTTGAATTTCTGGGGTATTTGCACTTGGGCGAGTACTCATTATCTCCTGTTGCGAGAATTTCAAGTTAATTTAAAATGGAGTGGACCCAGTGCGTCCAGCTCAGGGTGACTGTGAGATTCTTTTGCTCCACCCTGCTAGACTAATCTCATGTTCTACTTAGACTCCGGAAGTCATAATCGTACTAGTAAATTGCAAATCTTCGGCTTATCACTAGATCTGGTTTCAACTGGATAATAAGGGAGGTATAAACCTGTCCATTTCGAAATCGGATGCCGATATGCCACAGACATCGGCTCTATGGTGTGCTGAACCTAATTTAGCAACTAGGTCTCGTCCTCCGAGGCTTCAGTATCGAGATCCCGACCTCCTCAAAAAATAATTGAAATTCTGGTCAGATCTCGACAGCTTCATTCCCGCTATAGAATCTAGAAGCTAGCTGAATATCAAAGTTATTAGAAGATTGAGAAAAAAACAGGTTCATAAGGTAGTTGAGGGTAATAGTCCAGAACCGGGCAAGGTCTGAAACATATGCAACAAATGAAGATTTCTGTTATTACGCGAGAACTGCTAGGGAATAGATCCGGAGTAACCTACGAAGCAGTTTGATTTGTAACCTCGTTGTGTTGAACACTCCTTAGTTCTGGTTGGGGCTCCTAACATTCATTTGCATACCAAGTCGACAAGGTGGCTTGCCGCCTGAAACCAAGCCATACATGCGACTTTTGAGCCGTTTGATTCACGGTAGATTTGCCATTCCGCGACCCGGTCGATTTTTTCAGCGGCAGGCGCTATGTGTGGTGCATAGTTTTCCAGCAATATGCGGGGGTATATCTACCGGCTGGATATGGTGTAACTGCCGGTTCACATGCATGAGTTAACGAGTTTCATAGTTCATGGATTTAAAACCATAGTTTTCCGAATACGCTGTGTCAATTAAGTGAAGGGTATCTAAACCTAAGATGCTAGGGCTACATATCCTGTATATAGTAACGTTAACCATGGGTACAAGACTGCGTTTGAGGTACCATGTTATCTCAACCTGGTTACTGGTTCTTATTACTATAATCAAGATCGCGAACGCCCAAACAAGAATTGCAGGTTTCTGAAATGCACTGTTGCGAGGGTGTAGTGAACAGCTGATTTGCGATTACCGTGAAATGTCTCCCGGCTACAAAACAAATATAGTGGAGCATGTTTGAAGCCAATGTGGCGCAAGACAGCAAGTTACTCACATTCACCGGAATATTACATGCTCAGAAGTAAAGGAGATTAACGGATCCTCTAGGCCCTGTAATGTAGTTCTATTGGATACCAGATGCATAATCATATGTTAGATCATACATAAACAGTATTCAAATGACCCCTGGAAGCGTCCCGGTCATAGAATCGATTATTTGATCACGTCGATGTATCAAGTCTCAAACTCGATATTGTTATTGCAAGTAGCTGAAGATGAGTGGTAGACTGAATTTACTAGTAGGTTGCTAGCATTAGAATTCAAATGTTATGTCCATATGTTGGTGGTAGATACATACTTTTTATTACTAGCTAGTGCAAGGAATTTCCACCTGCATGAATTTCCACCTGCATTGTGAGACTGGCCCCCAGAAAAGAACTCTGTGTGGCTTTAACACGAAATTTAATATCATATCCATTGTTTTTCTTGAAGGAACAGGGGGCATCATAAGCCTCACGACTCCAAGGTGTATCCAGGAGAGGAGAAGGCAAGGTGATAATAATACATCACACACAAACATATACATTTATGCACATAAGTCGACATCGCAACGTCAACCGTCATCATGTCAGCATGTAATCTCGAGAAGGCAAGTCGAGTCCCAGCAGTCTGTTTGGCACGAGCCTCAGCTTCGTACAAATTGCCGAAGTAGGTGATTGGAATACAGCCCCCACATGAAGAGGGTTTTGAATCTGGGTCGCACTTTTGAGACCGGCCTAACTCAGTCGCATTTGAATTTTTGAATTAGAGGACGCCTGTACTGTATATCAATCGATTTCCAGCTCAACCGCAGAGCAACTATTAATTATAACTCAAGGGAATAACTATGCCTAAGCACATGTGCGTAGGTACGCGCTCGAACCGAAATTCTGCTTTGGTCATGCGCTTAGGAAAAAGTGCATAAAATCACATGAATGAGAGCTCCTCGGATGTTGCCACGGCTGGGCCCGGGCTCCGTGGAATACCAGAAAATCTCCAGACGAGTAGTATGGTGGGCTGACTTAGTTCATGCGTATATAGTAGTACAGTACATGCTCATAATCAGTCGCGCACGGTATATCAGACAGATATCATCGGTACCCCGCGGCTCACGACTGAAAGTACTGTTAGGTGACTTGTCTCAGTTGTAAAACATTCACCTGACGGACGTACTTCCGGGGAATATGAGTCCCGCGGCCCAACACAGTCGGACAACCCACCCAGTCGCCGGTACCACTCGTCGATGGCTAATCCTCTCTGGACTGGTAAGGGCCAGCTGCCATACCTATGTGCCGCTATATATCGCGTTAGCGTTCAAACTGCCTGTACACGTGAAGATTGGTCCAAAAAAGACAGGGGGGACAGCGTACAGTACCTCTTCCGTTTTGAGCCATTCTTAAAAACACTGTGGTTCATTTGGTCAGGTCTCAAGAGTGAGACCAAAAGAGGTTTCGCATCAACAATTGTATGGGAAACCTCCAAAGGTCTACTCAGAAACTTTTGGTGGTTTCAGATAAACCTTTTGAGGTTTCGAACAAAACTTTGTTTAGGTTTCGCGTATTATGATCTCCGTCCTATGGAAACTTTACATAGGTCTCACTAGTGAAGTCACTGCTAGAGCTCGTGACAGAAGCCAATGCAAAATCTCATGTAAATTCACTGCATGGAAACCTGGCAAAGGACTCGAATAGAAGCTAATATAATATCTCATGTAAATTCACTCCACGGAAACCTGGCAAAGGACTCGAATAGAAGCCATATAAATGTCTCGTGTGAATTTAAATTTAACCCTACAGAAACCTAGCAAAAGACTCGAATAGAAGCCATATAAATGTCTCGTGTGAATTTAAATTTAACTCTACGGAAACCTAGCAAAAGACTCCAATAGAAGCAAAAAAAAGGTCTCCAAGCAAATTCAAATTTAACCCTACGGAAACCTAGCAAAAGACTCCAATAGAAGCAAAAAAAAGGTCTCAAAGCAAATTCAAATTAAGAAACACACAAATAATAATGCCGCAACAATCTTATTGACCTTTAGTAGACCTGGCCTACGTTCGCTGAGACCGTCCAGAAACCTTTTTGTTCTGTAGTTTGACTTTCCCATTGCAGAGTGCCTTGATCTTGTTCTTAGCAGAGGTTTCTTGATGCTTATATGCCAGCTCTTCTATGACTTTGGCACTGGATTTGCAGTTAGTCCGAGTTCCATAATGGTTGCGAGTACTAGAAATATGAATTGTATCAGGTCTGGCTTCCATTAATTGGGTCTCATCAATATCACTCTCTGGTGATTCACAATCTGGGACATTGGCTTGAGGTTGTAGTATGACATCCATCGTAGTAAAGGTTTTCTTAGGACGGCCACGACATTTTTTCAGTGGTGGTTCAATTGAAGAGGAAGACTGTCTCTATAAAAAATTTAAAATGATCAGTATATGTTCATTTTGAGAATCGGAAGAATATACCTTTGGTGAATTAGGTTGTGATGAGGTCACGGGGGTACCGGGGTTTGTGTGAGATGAAGCATTATCTATAGTACTTAGTGAGCTAAGTACCAGAGCTGCTTCGAGTTCAGCTGGAGATCTACAGCTCTTTTGACTATCGGGGATTTGCTGCACCAGGAAGAAGGAATCCGGTTGGGAAAACGAGGGGGAAGGGCGTCGAAGAGATTGCAAATTAGCATAATGTTTGGCAACCTCGGAAGTTTGACTAGATGGATATTCATCAAGACCAACGTCCACAGAGTTGCATCGTTGGTTCTGATTGAATGGTGGTGGAGTAGAAGATATCGAAGTTGTGGTATGGAGCTGAGCTTGTGAGTGAGCTTGTGAGTCATCAACCTCAGTTTCATGTACAGTTTGCTAGACATCGGTATTACTATGGAGTTATATTTTCATGGAATGAGGCAGAGACATTACCTGACTTTCACTTTGCAATGCAGGGGAAGAAGTATTATTAGTTTGAACGACGACTCGATGTTGTTGATAAGTGAATGTATTATGGGCTAGTTGGATTGCATCACGGGCTGGTTGGATAGATTTCTCCTTCATTGTGGCAGCTGGCAGAGCTGGTCTTTTTGAGCTTGTATATTGCTTTTTAGTTAGCGGATTTTGCTTTTTAGTTAGTGGGTTGCCTATTCTCCTCACTGGTGCCACTGGAGAAGAGGATCGTAAGTTGCTTTGTGGAGCATCAGAAGTGGGAGGCTGTGGGTCTGGTATGTATAGCTGCCCTCGATGGTTATTGTTTTTGATATTTGTTTTGCAAATACATTTGCATAAATCTTCCACCAATACTTTATCGAATCCATATTTTGCCTCTGCTGCTTTGAAGATCTTACGAATACATGACCTTTTTTGTTCCAAACTGAATTTGTGCTATAGTTGCCGAAGAAAGAAACCATTATCGTAGGCACGCTGATAGACATAACGTCGACGTGCACAAACTTCGGCGTGGTCGTCTGGGTTACATCCAGACCGGATTGCCAACCTTTGAGACTCAGATAACTTACTGAGATAATTCCAGTCAAGTTCATCTGACTTGGGTGCACGGCAGATAAGCTCAAGTTCTTCATTATCCTCCGAGACTGGCATATATCCTTGGGGAAGAGCTGGGACTTCTCGTCGATCTTCAAAGCATGAGGAAGGCAAAATTAGGTAGACCAATGATTTGGGCTTTGGCTGGATATTAGTACCTCGTTTGGACTTGAATTTGGGATGCTTAAATTCGGGGCCAGGTGATGCTCCAGATGGAGTGTTTGAAAGAAGTGCTGGATCTATAGGTGGCGAAATATTCTGGAGTTGAGGGGGAAGCACGTTGAAGAATTCATGGAAGACTGGCGGGGCTTGAGTGAATATCAGCAAGGGAGCATCAACGTAGGGTTATTCATTGCACTTACGAGCTCCAGTTAGTTGACTGAGTTCGAGTGCACCAAGGAACTCACGCATGGCTTGTGCCTGAGCCTGTGCTGCCACCAGAGCTTGAACATTGGTGGCCTGAATGTCGTGGCCCAAGGAGGGCTCAGGCGACATTGGGCGTTGATGCCTGTGTGGGGAAGTATCATGCTGATGGGGCTGAAGTAGAGGGGGACTGGGGGAATAGTGTAGATGGGGCTGGAGTGGGAGGGGGGGGGGATTATGCTGGTCCATTTCTGTGAGTTCTTTGGGGGTTTGCGAGGCTATAGGAAGACAAGTCCATAAGTCAAATCCTCCTCCTTCGGCATACATATCCATGATGGCATAGAGCCTACCTGTATGTTTCAAAAACTGTATAGGGTTCGAATTCTAGCTAGGACACCTGAGGAGTCTAGTACATGAGAGTTAGTAAGTCATATATATGGCAGGAAAGTGAGTCTTACCCTGATGTGTGCTGGGGTTCATTGAAATTTCAACAGGTTGAATCAGAAGAGTGAGATCTGAAGAGGTTTCAATAAGAAGCGGGGGAAGAACGCAAACTTGCACAGTCATCAAACACTTGACCGAGACCATGAAAAGGTTTCAACATTAAACCTTAACTAAAACCTAGAGGTCTCGAACTTGTAACACTTGTGATTTTTATTGTAATATGACAAATCAACAAGACCTATAATATGAATAAAGGCCCTTGTGTAGTTCTTGTAGATGTCTACACCTTGTAGTATTCCAAAAGTCTCGCAAAGGTCTCAAAAAGGTCTCAAAAAGGTCTCAGTCAAACGTTCACTCCGGATAACTCCACGAACACATATATATATTCTGGAGCCTGCCGCGTGTCTTGAGACACGCGGCAGGCCCTTGTTTCTTGTGAATATCCAAAAGATATTCATCCTGGGCAGGGTATGCAGGTCAATATGCCTATTCGGGGAATTTTCGCGGAAAGGTCTCAGAAAGCTCTCACAAAGGTCTCGGAAAGCTCTCACAAAAGGTCTCAGTCAAACCTTTATGAGAGCTTTCCGAGGCCTTTAATATATATGCTAAAGGCTCTGGCAAAGGTCTCAGTCAAACGTTCGCTCCGGATAACTCCACGAACACACATATATATGCTGGAGCCTGCCGCGTGTCTCAAGACACGCGGCAGGCCCTTGATTCTTGTGAATATCTAAAAGATATTCATCCTGGACAGGGTATGCAGGTCAATATGCCTATTCGGGGAATTTTCGCGGAAAGGTCTCGGAAAGCTCTCACAAAGGTCTCGGAAAGCTCTCACAAAGGTCTTGGAAAGCTCTCACAAAGGTTTGACTGAGACCTTTTATAAGAGCTTTCCGAGGCCTTTAACATATATATGCTAAAGGCTCTGGCAAAGGTCTCAGTCAAACGTTCGCTCCGGATAACTCCATGAACACACATATATATGCTGGAGCCTGCCGCGTGTCTCAAGACACGCGGCAGGCCCTTGATTCTTGTAAATATCTAAAAGATATTCATCCTGGGCAGGGTATGCAGGTCAATATGCCTATTCGGGGAATTTTCGCGGAAAGGTCTCAGAAAGCTCTCACAAAGGTCTCGGAAAGCTCTCACAAAAGGTCTCAGTCAAACCTTTGTGAGAGCTTTCCGAGGCCTTTAACATATATGCTAAAGGCTCTGGCAAAGGTCTCAGTCAAACGTTCGCTCGGAATAACTCCACGAACACACATATATATTCTATAAGAAAGCCTTAAATTCAAAAGTAAAAAAATTCAAACAAAAAGATGAAACTACATGTCCTCGAAATCCTCTTCGTCCTGCACCATGTTCTCATCCTCGAAATCACCCATGTCCGAATCCTCCACCTCTCTGATTTCGGCCTTAATCATGTCCATCAATCTTTGTAGCCTCCTCTTTATGATCTCAATGCTCGGTTTCCCCTCTCCATTTATCAAGCCCTTAATTGCCTGTTCGACCGCAATTACATCATCTTTGTCCTCATCTTCAACTAAACCTCTTTTCATCTCCTCCACTACCTCATCTACGTCCAAGTTAATGACAGGAATATGTATCTGAAATTTCCTCCCTTGATACAATTTTTCGTTCACCTACAGTTCCTTATTAATCTGCCGCTTTCGCTTACGTATGTCCACCTGGGAAACTACCTCCACCGGAGAATTATGTTCTTTGTTTTTGTGGACCTTTCTGTGTAAGATTGGAGTAGGAGATTTTGAGGAAGTGTGTGCGGTAGGAGATTTGGACGAGGAGCCTGGGGTAGAAGATTTTGAGGAAGTGTGTAGAGTAGGAGATTTTGAGGATGACCCTGGGGCAGGAGATTTGGATGAGGAGCCTGGGGCAGGAGATTTAGATGAGGAGCCTGGGGCAGGAGAGGTCTTCTTGGCATTATCTTTCGGAGTAGTATTCGTCTTATTTCCTGTAGTATTATTCCCAGCGATCACATCATTCCTGGACGATGTGATCTGTGTAGATGAGCCCGGATTTTGTTCATCACTCTCCTCAGTAGTTGCATCTGTAGTCTTCCTCCGACGAACTCTCCTTTTCTCGGTAAGGATCCTATCTGCGACATCTCTTGACATTAGGTATGGTACTTTCTTTGTCCTCTTAGCAGCAAGTCGTTCTTGGATTCTCTGCTTCATGAGGACCTTAGCTGCTTCTATATTCTTGTTTTTTTCAGCAAAAATGGCCAGAGCCCTGAGGAATTCTTCTGCTGCCCAAGGTGGCATGAGGTCACCGAGATCCTCCTCCCAGTTGTCACTCCAAGCCTCTACCAGCCTTCCCACTGCGTTTGCCTTTCTTTTTTCAGATTTCTCATGAACCTCGGACAGAGGGACAAGAATAGTTGTGTATGCGAGATCCAGCTCCAAATTACTCCTATCTGCCTCCATTTCTTCAAAATCTTCATCACCCCATTCATCAATTATGCGTTTTTGTACATCTGCAGCATACGCTATCTTTTCCATCTGGCCCTGAACTAATCTTGACACTTCTGTCGCCAGTTCCCACTTTTGCCGACCCTCTAGGTTGTCTAATACTTCACAGTATCTTGATTCGAGGTCGAAACTTTTGCTGATGAGACGGTTGGCAATGGCCACAACGTTGGCATTTGCAGACATATTTGCGGAATAAATTTCCGGATGGCACTGGTTATAGACCGTTAATGTGATATTATGTTAGTTGGGGGGGGGATGTGTGCCTTAAGTACTCATAAATTTATGAGTGACAGTTAACCGGTTTGGCCATCTTAGTCCTACTTGAATGTACATGTAGCCTTCCGTTTGTTTGCCTAGATTATGACCATTTGCTTGGAAATTCATTTAGTTAGCCATTGAAGTATGACCATCTTCTAGTATCCACACTTCTACCTTCAACTGCCCCTGGTCAGTCATGGGTTTTTTCCTCCACCCTTTGTTGTTCGTCATAACGAAACCATCGAAGTTCACACTATAATATATAGCGAGATAGGGTATAGGACTGCTGGGCTGCAAAAAGACACTATTCAGGCTTCGGATACCTAAAGAGAAGGTAAGAAGCCTATCTTCGGCTTGCTCTGTAGTCGAAGACAGTTGAACTAAAACCCTCGAACCTTCCGTGTGTCTCATGGAAGAGTAGAAGGTTTACCAGTCTTTGTAGATGTGATTAGAAAGTTATGGTGTAGTCTAGTCTAGTCTGGTTGGCACAAGCCCCTCGTAGTCTGGTTATGTGGTAGTTGATGTTGAGACTTTTCCAAGACCTTTCCGCAAAAATTCCCGAATAGGCATATTGACCTGCATACCCTGCCCAGGATGAATATCTTTTGGATATTCACAAGAAACAAGGGCCTGCCGCGTGTCTCAAGACACGCGGCAGGCTCCAGCATATATATGTGTGTTCGTGGAGTTATCCGAGCGAACGTTTGACTGAGACCTTTGCCAGAGCCTTTAGCATATATGTTAAAGGC
>WHUX01000379.1:0-35137 GCA_015179025.1 Terfezia claveryi | reverse complement strand
TATGCAACAGTGATGGATGCGGACATAGTAGGAAAGCTCTGAGATGGAAAACAGGGGAAACCATAGTATAAGAGGGACAGGGAGGACCATTGCACGAACAATCAGCCCCTAATACGATAACCTAAGCCATGGATAGAGGGGAAGGTAGCGGAAATGATGCGCAACGATCCCAGGAAGTTAATGTGGGGTAAGGGAAATAGCAGAGTACAAGGAAATAAACAAGCGAATTACATACAAAACCCAGAAGGGGGTCAAAATAGATAGACTGATGAGCACACCCAGTGTAGCGACACCATCAGACAAGACTCTAAGATGGGCACCATGGGGGTCTCTCTCTTTCATATGTCCTACAAAGTGGCGCAATGGGATCGGGAGGCGGTGAAGGGTCTGACACATATCATAATGGACAAAGGGTTGCTTAAATACTAACTGCGAACAATAGTGAAAGTGGAGGATGGGAGGAGGAACTGCGGTACAGCACAGAGATCAGCGCACCTATTACAGTCAACGAGGTCGAGGACCACTGGAAGAGACAGCAGGACAAAATCTCGGAAGTTGAATGGTGTAGGGAACTGGATAAATGTTTGTGCTTAAAAGCCGCGGAGAGAGGCGTATAGAAAGGGAATGGAGAAAAGGGAGGAGGTGGTGGGATGTATGTAATTTAGGAGCTAGATGGATAATCCAGGTGGGCTTACGCCTGGAGATGTTCTTTCTCGTTATATAATAATAATATATACTACATAGCATGAATACGAGTAGGGATTCACCAAACAAAAAAAATATTCATACGATGCCATGCTGGGTGCCAGAGGGGTTGGTTATTTTTTAGAATAATAAATCATGACTCTACTCGTAATTAAGTTATTCTAACATAGCCCGGGGCAAGCACCCGGTCGATTTTCCGACCGCGGGGCCGGTTTATGCCTGTTGGAATGCACACACCCAGAACACCTGACTTACATACCTGGCTTACCTGGCTTACCCGGCTTACCCTGAACTCGCAAGCTACTTCTTATCTTACCTATTTATCTTGTTCTATCGCTCCTTGAAATCAGCTTATCCAACATCAGCTTATGTTATTGTCGCTACTATTGTATCCCCGTATTTCATTTCTAGCGCTCTCATTGGCTGATTATTCATATCCCTGTCCGGGATTACCCTTAAAACCCGTGAAAATAAATATTCGTGTATTTTTCGCTGTAATCGAGCAAGTCTCTAACCACATCATCCACTGTTACCATTGAGTGAACTCTGCTCTATATATTACGCACAGATCCGTATAGCCTACTGCGCTATTTATTAAGTATATATCCATATACTTTGTTAATCGTCCCGTGGCTGATTGGTTACACAACGAGTCCTGTGGTTGAATATTCCGCTCCAGACATGTGATCTCTCATCATAGACTGGAATACGGGTAAGAAGCACTTCTTGACGTAGTCACGTGTGTACGCAGTCCCGAAATAGGCTTGTCATCTCAACCTTACTACAAGGAAAATAACCTGTATGAGGTTGAGGGAAGGCGAATTCCCTTGTGCAGTCTTCTTACTTTGTGCAGTATTTGTGCCATGATGAGCTTCACAGGCTTCTTTCTCATGCATTCAGCTCGGCCTACACCTGGCTCCGTACAAACTGTGGCTTCAAGAACTGATGACTTTTTTACATTAAGAAATTCGTCTACTGCCACGACTCCATGGAGGGTGGTGACAACATCAAATTGTCATGTCACGGATCTGATTCACTAAGAACCCCGCTGTCGTCCCACAAGGATTGGAAACATCTAGAGAGACCTATCAGCCGCCTCGTTGGCAGAGCAGTGGAGAATGATCAGATAAGTTTTTTTCGTCTTTTATTTTTATGTTTTACAGACACCTCGTCGGTAGAGCTGGAGGTAATCGAATATCATGTATTTCTTCCCATACTATTAAAACTAACAGTTTCCGGAGCAAAGAGCCACCTTAGGCAGTATCAAGGACTGGGAGGACCTCGACTGCCCCATATGGATTCAGGAGGAGGATGGGATAAGTAGGGACTCAGTAGAGGCCTTTTTCGGTTTCTTGTAGGGACGGCTGACTGGGAGAGGGTGCCCTGTTTCTATAGATATGACACGCAGGTTCCACCATTCTACTGTCATTCCCTTCATCAGCTGTTGGAGTTGGCTCCTATCAGGCTCCTTGGGGTCATCTGGCATGAGCCGGTTCATGACAGCATGGGTGTCCCGCTCCTTCACTTGGGTTTTATTTTTTATTACCTATAAATGAATATATATCGCCACGGGATTTTGCTTGGGGTCGGCTTCAGTCAGGCCTCCCAGGGTCATCTGGCAGAAGCGGGTCAACTGTTTCGCCTCGCTTGGTTTATCTGCTTTCTCTTACTTACATCTCCTTGCCAGTTGGCATTTGAGTTGTCTGTTATTTGCTTTGCGCTATATAGGCGCCGGATCTGGCAGATTAACTTGCTTTGTCCTGAACACTACTCGGGTTTTTGGGTGGCTCATATGTTCCCCTTACTGGGACTGCATATGAGTACTGAGTATTTAATTTTAAAAAAAAAGCGTTTTCTTATAGTCTATCTACGCCTTTCCAATGTTTTGTAATACACAATACACTTCTTCCCTTATTTCTTTTTGGAACAAAATAAAGAATCTCATACTTTATTCAGAGCTTTTGTGATGACGAATGCGTCCTAAGCACCCCCTGAACCTCTCGATCCCAACATCGCTTTGCCCAAAGAAATTCAATGTGTGTATGTCCCGACAAGAGGCCCATTAGACTTGGAAACGGTGGCTGTTCGTTTACAGGAGCGGCCTTAATGAGAAATCCAACGGCCTAGTCAGTTATTGGTAGATATAGTGATGAGGTTTTAGGTGGGCCCTGGTGGAGAAAGAGCAAAGAACTCTTCAGGACAGACAGAGCATATCACGGTCTACTTGTTACATAATCGTAGATAAATAAATAATATTGGTTATATCTTCCGCAAGAAACATAGACTAGGTACATAGGAAGTTCTTCTTAGACCCTATTAAATATGATATAGGGAGCCTGCACACCAACGTCAAGGTGATGAACTTCATAGCGCAGGTTCCGTTCTCTTTCTTCCTCCATTCCCATACGACTCCCCTTTCCATTAAGATTCTACTTATGCAAACCAAAGCTTCCACATATCATACCTGTTTGGGTTTTTTAATAACAAAAGAAAGACAGTCTAACTCGAGTTCCACTTTTCTAGTCAATGGGATAAACTTTCTGTTCCATTCCCCACTTCCCATCTCTACTCAACATCAACCACGAGTTGTTAGCAGACCCATTGAAAGCGGGGTGGCTTCTTCGGGTACTGAGTCGGTAGCCAGCCGGTAACTTAATACCGCGGAGCTCGAGGCGTTAGCAGACCTGTTGGATGCGAGGTAGCTGGAGACTGAGGAGAGAAGAAGAGAGGAAGGAATGGGGGGGGGGGGAACGGGGTTTTTATAGGATTTTTGGGACTCTGCCAAGAATTGGGTAGTCTGTGTGGGAGCGGGCTTGGCTCAGCGGGCTTGGCTGTCGTTGGGTTTAGGGCACGAGGGGAGGGGGATCACACTAGTGGCCTCGAGGTGCCTTAGGCCAGTTGCAATAGGACTTAACCGCCTTCCCAGTTCACAGATTATCTCGCACTGTTCAGGGCGCACCTGAATGTATAAATAAAGTCTGCTTCGTGCTTGTTTAAACTACGAGGGTCTGATCAAGACTAGTTTAAACATGTCTTCGCCTGGACCTACACGAGAAGTTGGCAGAACCCACTCGGACTTGTGGAGATATCAATGATGGCAGCAACTTGTTATATTCGGCAGGTGAGGAACGTTGGACCACAGATCCGTACCATTATTGTCCGGCCATCGTCAGTTTTAAGGCAAGACCTCTACTATCGGAACATCTGGTACAACTCGATAAAAGTTTATTTTATAACTTCAACGAAATAACTAAATACATGGCGAAGTTCCTCTTAGACCCATTCTAGGGAGCCTGCGCACCAATGTCAAGGTAATGAACTTCATAACGCAGGTTCCTTCTCTTTCTTCCCTCTTTTCTATACGAAACCCCTTTCCATAAATCTTCAGTTCACCGTATTCGTTACCCTATTCCAACACAACATGACAATATTTATAATAGGATACCAGACGTCCGATACAAGCTTGACATTCTCGCGAATAAACATGGTCCGAACCTCCTAAACAGTGACAATGGCATGAGAATAGAAAATTGGAAGGGTGCCACGCTTTATTACTCTATTCGTGATGTCCTCCACAATCAGGGCTGTGCCTGGATTTTCCAAGAACATTTTAACAAAGCTATGAAGCTTCCTCACAGCTACCTCATCAAGTGCTTAATGTAACAAGCCATATGACGAGCCGCCGTCACCACATTCATTGGCTTTGCCTCGAATAGATCACGGCTTTTCACTCCCTCGCTAGTTCGTCGTTCTTGGTGACAGTGTCATTGTGCTTCTGATCTACTTCATCCAACCTCCTCTTGATATTTGCTTCGAATTGATCATGTTTGCGTCGTAGCTCACTCAATTCCATCAGTAGTTTCCCTGTTGGTGAGCCATGTAGACTCCTCGTGACCGCTTGAAACCATTCTCCTGCTGGAGCCTCACGAGCGCCAAAAAATCCACCTACTAACGGTTTCTGGGTAAATCACGCTTCTTCCAAAAAGCAATACCTACATAATAGTTGGCGCAATTGATTAATTGCTGTTGGCTCATTTTTGCAGCCACCTGAATGCCGTCTTTCACGTCCGGGTGAGCCCATCTCATCGTCGTATTATGCGGAATAGTTTCTTGTACCTCACTGGGAAATGTAACCTTGGTCCGCTTTTGCTGTAGATTGAGGACTGGGGCCCTCCGATTCATGATTCAGTTTCGCTTGACCTTCCACAGGTTGTTGCTTAATTTAAACCTCAACTAAATTCTGCTTCGAAACTAAATAGATTATCCGGATCGTTTACTTCACCGCTACAGTGAGACTACCACCTACAGAGTCCAAATCAGTCACAATGAACAAGAGAGTTAGAACTCATATGGACCACCAGAAATAACATAAAATGTTTCCTAGAAGTATAAGGCGGTCTCTTCGCACGTTGTATTAGCCAAAGGTTTCGCTTTAAGAAGTTGGGATTGTGTTGCGCCAAGACATTACCTTGGCCGTAGTTCACTAGTCTGGTTGGCACAAGTAGTTCACATGATGTTTTTTTTCTAGACGTAGTAGTCCAGACCAGAGGAATGTCAGGTTCGTTTTCAGCGCACCAATTGTAAGAAATAGCAAGTGGCTTCAGTTGATAACGAGGCGGGAACTTCGTTCATGGCCCCAACCCTTGGCTACGAGGTGGTTGATTACTTGGACCGAATAGGGGTAATGAATATTCCAAAAAAAAAAAAAAAAAAAAAAAATGTGGTTGAAGAGAAAAGTAGAATAGAGGAGTGAGAGGATTATAGGATTTCTGGGAATTTTTCTGAGGAGGCGAAGGTTACGTAATGTAATGAAAGATGGGGGGTGGTTGAGCGGAGGTTATACATATTTTATATCTAAATAATATCAATAAAATTAGATTTTATTTCTGCCAAGGAATGGATCTTGTTCCATGGAGCAGGCTTGGCTCTATGTCACTCTTTCTTTCTTTTAAAAAAATTCTCCGTACTCATTAGTTATCCCAGTAGGAGGACCATTAGGAGCCACCGGAAACCTGGGTGAATGCAGGACAAGGCAAGTTAATGTGCCAGGTTCGGCGCGAAAAAGCACAACAAAGCAAGTCGCAGGTGGAACAAAACCCTCACAATAAAATACCCACAGGTGGAAAAAGTCAAGCGCTAGTAGGAATTAGACGAAACAAAAACCTCGTCCAAAGATACTTACAAGGCTTGGCTGTCTCGGTGGGCAGTAAATTTATATATCAATCGTCATCCTTATCACCTGCCTCCATAACGAGTACCCCTGCAAGCCTACTAGTGAGCAGCCACCGTCTAGTGATCACCCCTGCAAACCCCCCTGCAACAGCGTCTCCAGCCACAACTCATGACATATCATGAGCCTGGTGATTCTGGCTAAATGCATATCTATGGAAACGAGTACGCTCTACAATCTGGTTGTGCTCACATCCCGCCAATATCAGCCAAAGACTCAATATCTCCTCTTCCAATACGACCTCGCCGAAGACTGACCTCTCCCCTCTCAACCCCCCGTATAGGCCAGGTACCCAGCGGGTGAGCCTGTGACGACTAGAAGGCCATTACCTGGTATCTATATTCATTTCAAAACAGCCTCTAGGGCGGCAGCCTCGAATATGAGCAAACGGTATGCAATCAAATAAAACTCCAAATGGCTATTTTAATAATTAACTAAATTTGCTCTATTTATGCTACCCTAGGCCCTCGCCTTTCACCCGTCTATAGCCTACCCTCCGCAGCATTCTCAAATCACTACAGAGAGGTCCCCAATAGCTCTAAAAGCTCCAATACCCCCCCTTTGGCCTCTTGGGTCGCTTGCATCTTGAGGGGTTTACAGGTCTTCCCTGCAGTCGTTTCAACTAGGCCTGGGCACGAGCCGGCTCGCATACAGGCTCGAGCCGGCTCGCGAGAATTGCAAGGTACGCTACATATGTGTATAGGTCCTGGAAAATATGAAAGACGCAGAAATATGAAAGATACGGATATAAACAGACATGTAAATAGGACAGAATCAATTTCAACCCTCATCGCCCACCTAAAGTCCGCAGCGAAATCGCACAATACATAGGACTGCAATATTGTAGCCACCGAGCAAATTGTAGGTTCCAACCATAGCGAGATACAGTGGTGATTTTATCAATTTGTGTAGTTTCCTCCTCTTGTGTTGGTAGGCATGGTTGGTTATGCCGGAAATTGAGCGATTGTAGTTGTAAATTCTGAAGGGAGGTAATGAACTCCTGGACTGCCGGTGGAGGTTGTGTTATTAAGATGAAAAAACAACAGAAGAAAGGGTGGGAATCCAACGCATTTTGAAGATTTCCACTCCCCGGGTACCTTCGGTATTTCGCGGTTGCAACGACCTCCGGGCTCGAGCCTGTGTAACCTTGGGCTCGAGCCGGCTCGGCTCGTGCCCAGGCGTAGTTTCAACCCCCTATATCAACCATTTGCTCACGCTGCTCCATATTTCCAAATATTTAACCTAGCTTGGTCGTGCCAACCAGACTAAGCTCGGTCTAATGTCAGTCTAGACGCCTAACTAATGATGTAGTCTAGCATCCAACCCCACCAGCCTACATCCAACCCAGTGCCCAACCTAGCGCCCAACCTAGTGCCAACCTAGCGCCCAGCCAAGTGTTTAACTCAGTGCTCTTCCAGTAGCTTGCGCTGATATTGGTAATGCTTGAGCTGAGTGCATGGTTACAATACAAAGGTCTAAAATGCCTCTAGAAAGGCCAATAGTGTGCGACCATTGGAGCCCAAAATATGGGGGTTATTGGAGCCCCAGAGCTATTAGAGACCTCTACGGGGGTGCTGAGAATGCTCTGGAGGAGGGTTCGGATCAGGTAGATCTTAGGAGGGCATAGATAAGGTGCATTTGGTTGATTGGATAACAGCTCTCGGAAGTGCGTATTTGGAAAGCTTAGTGCCCCGAATTGAGACCTTCCAATTTTACCATTTTGCATGCTCCACATTCAGTGCTGTAGATGGATGCTAGGTATAGGTCTTTTAGTTGTTTTGGGCTCATTTGTGCAGAATTCGGCCTATAGAGGATAGAGAACGGGAGTTAGCTATTAGGGGCATAGTTCTTGAAAGGGGGCAGTATTGAAGGTTTTAATGCTATTGGGGACCTCTTCGTAGTGATGGAGAATGCTAAGGAGAGAAGGCTATAGAGGGGGGAAAGACGAGGGCCCAGGATAGCATAAATAGAGCAAATTTAGTTAATTATTAAAATAGCCATTTGGAGTTTATTTGATTGCATACCGTTTGCTCATATTCGAGGCTGCTGCCCTAGAGGCTGTTTTGAAATGAATATAGATACCAGGTAATGGCCTTCTAGTCGTCACAGGCTCACCCGCTGGGTACCTGGCCTATACGGAGGGTTGAGAGGGAGAGGTCAGTCTTCGGTGAGGTCATATTGGAAGGGGGGATATTGAGTCTTTGGCTGATATTGGCGGGATGTGAGCACAACCAGATTGTAGAGCGTACTCGTTTCCATAGATATGCATTTAGCCAGAATCACTATGTTAGTGATTGAATGCCGTACATTCATTCATTCCGCTCATGCCTTGCTATTCCACACGCAGCGACCTTCGGCCTGCAGATCTTATGGCAAGCAACGGTCTTCTCAGGCATTGCGTGCTTCGGCCTTCACAGGCATTGCGTGCTCTGGCCTGCAGATCTTATGGCAAGCAACGGCCTTCTCAGGCATTGCGTGCTTCGGCCTTCACAGGCATTGCGTGCTCTGGCCTGCAGATCATATGGCAAGCATCGGCCTTCACAGGCATTGCGTGCTTCGGCCTTCACAGGCATTGCGTGCTACTCATATGTCCTTCTTCTTCTTCACTTTCTTATGTACGTTCATTCATGTATATATATCTCGTTCGTTTCCTGTTGGATAGAGATATGAATCACAGAACAGCGCATCTCTTCGCTGCAATACATCTCTTCACTTCTATATACTCTTCTCTACGTGACAATCTCACTTCGCTCATTCGTATTATCCTTCAGTGGACTTTTGGATCTCACTGCTGCCTATACCTCCCTCCTTTATCTCTTAAACACTAGGCTCATGATATATCATGAGTTGTGGCTGGAGACGCTGTTGCAGGGGGGTTTGCAGGGGTGATCACTAGACGGTGGCTGCTCACTAGTAGGCCTGCAGGGGTACTTCATTCAAACTACCAAGCGACTGTTCGTCTAAAGGATCTTCCAGCGTCACTTCCAGAACTCCAAGCCATGCTTTACAGCATAGAATTGCGTTTTATTAAAATTCACGGTTGCAATGACCTGTATGGAGCCGGCTCAAGCCTGTGTACTTAACAGGCCAGACTACGCATTTTCCAACTTACTCTCGGTTTCGTACACGAGACTATCAGAATGTCCAAGACTCTTGGTGGTGATAACTTTTTGATTCATATTAGTTTTTCTCATGGTCTGCTCATCTCCTCGCCAATTGGCATTTGCGTTCATGCTGCGGTATAAATGATATCCGCCAGATTAACTTGCAATCTATCCGGTTTCCGGGTGTCCTCCCTGTCGGGACCAAATGTGTACTGAGTATTAAAATTAAGAAAAACCTTGAAAAAAAGTCAATATGGTATATCACGATCTGGTTGATACATAACCGTTGATAAATAATATTTTTTAGTTATATATCTTTAACTAAATACAAGTGACTAAATACATACTGAAGTTCTTCTTAGACCCTATTTGATATAGGGAGCCTGCGCACCAACGTCAAGGTGATGAACTTCATAGCGCAGGTTCCGTTCTCTTTCTTCCTCCATTCCCATACGACTCCCCTTTCCATTAAGATTCTACTTATGCAAACCTGAGCTTCCACATCTCATACCTGTTTAGGTCTCTTGATAACAAAAGAAAGACACTCTACACTGAGATCCACTTTTTATGTCAATCAGACAAACTTTTATGTTCGTTTTCTCACTTCCCATCCTTACTCAACGTCAACCACGAGTTGTTAGCAGACTCATTGAATGCGGGGTGGCTTCTTCGGGTACTGAGTCGGTAGCCAGCCGGTAACTTAATACCGCGGAGCTCGAGGCGTTAGCAGACCTGTTGGATGCGAGGTAGCTGGAGACCGAGGAGAGAAGAAGAGAGGAAGGAATGGGGGGGAACGGGGTTTTTATAGGATTTTTGGGACTCTGCCAAGAATTGTGTAGTCTGTGGGGGAGCGGGCTTGGCTCAGCGGGCTTGGCTACCTTATGGGCAGGCGCAGTATGACACCACTAGTTGTCCCAATCAGACTCCTGAGGCTGTGAAGGTATTGTGCCAACCAGACTATGAGGCCACCCTTAATCGAGACCCAAGTACGAGCGTTTTCCCGGAAACTCTACTTTCTTCTAAAACTCCGAAGTTGTATTAGGTAACGAGGGCAGCAGTGAGGAATCAATAAATGATAGCACACAGTAGTCTCGATCAAGCACACAGCTATATTATAGTGGGGCTCTAGAACTCGCGATTCTAAGGCAATACTAGTCAACTTCCAACTATAATAACTCACCTACTAGAAGGGTAGAAATTATCTTGAATCTGTGACGATTCATTTCTTGTATCCAAACTGTTATATATTTAAATTTCGGAATATCCCTCGCAGAATGAAAGGAGTACTAATGTTATTAACTGGTTGTATTTCCCTGGCAGAAATATTGGTGTGGTCTTGCCAAAAATCTTTATGGGGATGCAACATCAGAACCAGTGAATACTGTGATCAAATCCTTGATTTTTCTGCAAATACGTGGTAGGTTTGACAATTGGAACAGGGGTAATTGGAGCGACAGCGATGAAAAAGTTAATATGGGGATTGGGTTGGGGGTAGTCTAGTTGGCACAAGCCCCTCGGTAGGTTGGGAGGGGGGGAAACGTTGTTGGCGAGGAAAACTGTCTGTAAAATGTTGCCCCATACCCAATTTTTGAAATACTGGGTATGTTTTGCTCACCTCGCTATTCTACCATTAGCCACTAACTTTCTATTTAAATTGAAAATAGTTCACCAATTATAAAAAACGCATATTGGGGTGGTCCTATCTTTTCTAAGGAAGGGGGGTGAGAGGTGGCGAAGATTAGGCCCGATCTCTTAATATCATTC
The DNA here is from genome assembly GCA_015179025.1 of Terfezia claveryi. Taxonomy (NCBI): domain Eukaryota; kingdom Fungi; phylum Ascomycota; class Pezizomycetes; order Pezizales; family Pezizaceae; genus Terfezia; species Terfezia claveryi. The sequence goes on along the minus strand of WHUX01000379.1, from coordinate 24,334 downwards.
CTAGTATCATAACTACAAGGGAGAATGGCTTCAAAGTGGGTTCTTATTAGTAGGGAAGGATAATTTCCGTAATTTTGCAACTCTCTCTAGAATATTCTAGAGGGGCCCTTTTTTTTTTTGGAAAGAAAATACTCAGTACCCGTATGCACAACCCTCGGGACGGTATGAAACAGGTGATATCAAGGTTCAGGCAATCTAATCTACCACCTACGCATACTATGTACATGGTATATAGTGAGGCCAAGCCCTGGTGATGAAGAGAAGTAAACAACATTTTCATTAGACTAGTGCTCAAGTGGAGTCAACAAAGCTCAACAATCATCATCCCTAATGCGGAAGACCAGATGTCAACTTCATCCTACACTAGTGACGACGGCCACTTCCCGACCCTTCTGTGTGCTTCTCTCAGATAGCAGAATGCTTTCCCTTCATTTTGTTCCTCAATCAGCGGTCCATCAGACTAGCCTTGTACTTTGTTGGAGTCGCATGTAGAGGACTATGGCTTGTGCTTGTATTCTTCCTTTCCTCGGAGACTCTGGGGGTTGTCCTGTTTTAAGGGTAGATGCCCTCCGAGATCGTGCTGATGTGCAAGGTCCCGCTGGTTCCTTGTATCTCTGTGCCAGCTGTCTGGATGAACTTACGGTGGTGCCTCGGGCTCTCTCTCCCTGTCTTTTATTACTGGCCTCTTGTTTTTATTCTCCTGGTGCGGGAGAGGCAGGGTTTTTGAGAGGGCTGAAAAAATAGAGGGTGCCCAAGCTAAGCGGAGAGGGATAAGACGGGCTTGTTCGCTGGAAACGGGGAAGGGAATAAAAGAAGAGGGGAGGGTATAAGAATCTGCCTGCTTTAAATTTAGTACTTTGTTCTTGACCTTGGCCATTATCTCAATCTCTGGGTCTATTCTGTAATGCCAATGCTGGTGGGCGATTAGTCTGGTTGTAGGCGATGTTGGCTTCTAGGTCTGTGTGCGTTTAGGGGGGAAGTAGTCTGGTTGGCACAAACTAGGGGGAAGTTGCTTTGAGAGTGAACATCGCCAAGGTATCTGCACGTTCCTCTTAATGCGAATAAAATGATGTTGCCATCATCGTGCCAACCAAACTACCATCACCGGTAATGTCTCCGCAAATACATATCTGAACCGTGCCGCCAAGCACATATGCAAGCCAAGACCACGATATGCTTTCAACAAACTTCAATTATACGTGTAGAGCCAGCTTTTTTTTTAAATTTTTTTCTGAACTCTATACATCTATAGGTCCCAAGACTGTGAGGCAGCCCCTCAATAGACTCGGTACACCCACGGAACGATGGGCTACATAAGCGGAGCCAAAGAAATATCCCTGCGCCATGCCCTCTAACCGGCCTCCCCGTCCTAGATAAGCCTTCGCAGGCATGCCCCGGACCGGCTCTCCACTTAGACGCAAAAGAAAACACGGCCCCTCTCATTCTAGATTGGTATCAAGGGGAGTGAGGAGGGCGACAACTTAACAGCCTTCAGTTCAGCTCTAGGACAGGTGTCGTCAGCCATCTCAAACGTAACGGAAGGAGGAATCAGAGCAAGTTCCGAGTCCAAGAGGAGCGAAGCTGGGATAAAGAAAGGCTTCGGGACCAGGAGATCTTAGTGGAATCGACATGTACTCAGTGCTTACAGATGGTTGAGAACGGGGCAAAGGTTTATAAAAACACTGGCTCCATAAAATCGGAAAATGGGATTCTAGCACTTGTCATTGCGGGCACCACACGCAAGATGGGGAACATTTATTTTCCATTGTCCAGATCTCAAAGAGCAGAGGCTGGCTGTGGGTGGTTAAAAGGTCTGGGAAGATCTCAATCGCCCTATTTGGGTCAAAAAGGAGGATGGGGAGGACTGGGATGCGGTGGAGGCCTTTTTCGGTTTCTTATATACTGGTAGAGACGAATGGCTGGCAGGAGAGGGCCATAGAGGGCGGATATGATTCTGTTTCAAATTCTGTTTTGTGTTTTACTTAGCTCTGTCTGGGCTGGCATATTCGCGCCTTCCGGTGGCTCCTCATGTCCCCTTACTGGGACCGAATTGGAGTAATGAGTTTAAGACTCTTTCTACTTCATACCTATCTTCCTTAACTGGTCCTGGTTGTTCTAGATTCCTAGAAGGGAACAGTTGAATTGGGTTAGGGAAGAAGGGTTTGAGGAGTGAGGTGTGGAAAGAATTGTTAATGTTGTTAAGGTCAGGAAAGTCAGTGAAGTCAAGTTTAGCATTTTGACTCCAAGGTGTATAACTGATAATGAAGAAGGGGCCTATCCATTTTGGGGATAGTTTAAAGCGTACTGCACTGTTATGGGTACCTCCCTTATATCAGAGTCCTATATTAGCATATATTTAGTATATATATTATAAGTTTAAAGCACACTGCATACTCGCCTCCTGTTATGCAGGGTACCAAATTCTTTGCCACCTAACTGTATATATAAGTCTCCAAAAGTATGAGTTTCTCGCATATATATATAAGCCTCCCGCTTTCCCCCTTAGGAGCCAGTAAGATAAAACTATACGGAGTGGCTTTGTGGCCCTTGGTAACTTGTACTTTTGTCTCTGGGATTAATTTATCCGCGGTCCTATCGGCTTCCCTTCTTACTTCGCTTTTGCGGGTTCCCGAGGTAACCAATGGCCAGTTTGTGGCGAACCTCCGTCTTTTAGTGATTCCCACGGTTTTCCGAATGAAGTCCACAAGGAATTCCGCCTTCTTTCTAGCATCCTGTTCTTGCTTGGTTGCATGTGCTCTCAACCGCAAGACCATTATCTTTTTTTTAAAAAAAAAAAATATTGATCCAGGTTCGAGAAGAACGTCACAACCAGGTCTACTGTATACTCCTCACCCCCATCCTTCATCTTCTTGAGCCACCTCCCCCGCTCAGCCATCTTCTACCAGCTACTCCACCGCCAGCCGATATCATCCCCTCGTGAGCACCTCAGGTAGCACCCTGCTATCTCCAGCCCCCATCATGCTTCTCTCCGCCTCCCATTTCCTCTTCCATTCCTGCCTTAGGCCCCCTTCCGTTACCAAGGGTTCCTCAGGGTAAAGTTCCCCTGCTCTCGAGCATCTGCTCGTTCGTTACCGGGTATTCAAGGCCTCTTGCCAGTCCCTGAGTGTAGGGACATTGAGTTCCGCTCTGAGCAGTGCGAGATAGCCTATGGGGAACTGGGAAGGTGGTGATCTCCCTCTGCCCTAGGCTCATCTACAGCACGTTACGGTCACTTGACTAAAACTTACCCGCTGGCCCTTACCCTGTGACAGCCAAGTCCGCTGAGCCAAGCCCGCTGAGCAAGCCCCCTGAAGCCCCCTGAGCCAAGCCCGCTGAGCCAAGCCCGCTCCTCCACAGACTGCCCAATTCTTGGCAGAGTCCCAAAAATCCTATAAGTACCCCTCTTTCCCCCCATTCCTTCCTCTCTTCTTCTTCCCTCTCCAGTGCCCAGCCACCTCGCACGCAACAGGTCTGCTAACGCCTCGAGCTCCGCGGTATTAAGTTACCGGCTGGCTACCGACTCAGTACCCGAAGAAGCCACCCCGCTTTCAATGGGTCTGCTAACAACTCGTGATTGGAATTGAGCAAGGATGGGAAGTGGGGGATAGAACAGAAAAGTTTGTCTGATTGACGCAAAAAGTGGAAGTCAGTGTAAAATGTCTTTCTTTTGTTATCAAAAGACCTAAACAGGTATGGGATGTAGTCTGGTTGGCACAATGGAAAGGGGAGTCGTATGGGAATGGAGGAAGAAAGAGAACGGAACCTGCGCTATGAAGTTCATCACCTTGACGTTGGTGTGCAGGCTCCCTATATCAAATAGGGTCTAAGAAGAACTTCATCATGTACATAGCTTGGTGATCATACAATAGAACTATTCTTTAGTCTCGTTGCACTACTACTTGTTATGTTTCACAAAACAAAACACATAAAATGATTACTACTCCTGGTAAATGTTGGTCTGGTTGGCAAGTTGCAACCTAACTAGCAGTGCTAGTCAGGTTACCCCCTTTTTCCGCCGAGTGACTCACAAATAAATAGATAGAAATGACTACGGTACTATGTGCACTGATTATACGCTGTGACTGTCCGATTGATGCAAGCCAGACTAGCTTGACCGCCACTCTGCGCCACATTTACATGAAAATGGTATGATCATCAACTGTAATATCATATACCTACATATTCTGCCACTCAAAATTGTATAAATGTTTACATGTATGATTGGTTTCCTGCCTTGTATTTGCCAAATTCAGTAGAGCTGCAGGGACCATATTATCGCCGCGTTTCACTCCGCCTCCCCCTCGAAACCTTCCCAATACTCCTACGGTAACGCCGACAGGGTTACCCCGAGCAGCCTAGTACTATATCCTACACTAGAGCCGTCGGATCGATACTCATCAGATAACAGAAAATGGGCGGCAAAGCTCTCACGAATGCAGAAGGAGGGATGGCGTTTATGTTACACTGATGGCACAGGGAGAGCAAATCACCCCGCCTCAGCCTTCTGTGCCAAGGAGGCAGGGGAAACCCAACGTCAACGGGATACTCATAACTACTGTATCACCAGTAGCCGACGCAGAACTACAGGTCATAGTCCTCGCCTTCAAACCACACAACGACATCGATGGTTGCCATCCTTTCAGACTCCTCCTCCGCTATCTCAGCAGCCATCAATATTTCCCCAGGTATCCAGCCACCAAGGAGCGGCATCGGCATTGAGCTGGCAGAGCTCCTAGCGGAACGAGATAGCAACTCCTTTGACACCTGTATCTGGTGGATCCGCTCTCACATACATAGGTATGAAAGAAAACGTGGAGGCAGATAAGCTCGCTGCCTTCGTGTCAGCTCTAGGATTAATTTCCGTCCAGGAGTGGGTAGTCAGCGAGGGAGACATTAGAGAGTTCTCCAAAGCACAGAGATCCGCACGAAAAAACCGCTCCGGGATATTGGGTACGGAGATCGGAATGGAACCGCCATGCCCTCTCAGAGGATATTGGTTACGCACCGACCGAGGCTCCCAAAAATACTCGCTGCATTAGGTATATCAAGAAAGCAGACAACAGCACATGCCAGTGCGGTCACCACACACAGGACGGTCGGCACATCGTCTTCGACTGCCCGATTTTGCAACGAGCAAAGGAGGGCCCTCGGCAGCATTAGGGATTGGGAGGACCTCGATCATGCCATATGGATCCCAGAGGAGTCCTTGAGGAGGACGGGGATGAATGGGAAGCGTATAAGCCTTTTCATTTTCCTTTACAGACGATTGGCCGGGAGGGGTAGTCCTTGAGATTCTATGGAAATTCGATTTTAAACAGCTTGTTATTTCTGTTTTCCTTAGGCATGGGCTTCAGGCCTCTCGGAGTCACCTGGCGATCAATACTCGTTTGCACCATCCTTTGGGATTGAATAAGAGGGAGATAGTGCCATATTCTTATTTTTCCTACTGAATCTGTCCTTACTCATACCTTTATGTATCGGTTCAAGGTGCTGGGTAGGCATTGAGTGGTGCTACGATCCACGTAGCTGGTTCTCGACTGACAATATTCTGTTGCATCACACCTCCAAAATCGACTCCAGCGAATACCGCTTCTGCCATCGCCCCTCCGAGGATGGGAATTGCATGACCTTCTCATGTCCATATTTCACTTACAAAAGAGCCCCACTAGCCTACTTACATTATTAAAAATGCCTGGACCAAGCGATATGGGTAGAAGAGGAGGACGGGAAGATTTGCGATGCAGTGGGGGCATTTTTTGCCTTTTATACAGGCACCTCTTGTCAGGTGCCTTACCCATACTATTTTGTTTTGATGCATTCTATTTACTCACTCATGACATTTGAAAACCCTTTTCCTTCTAACTCCTTGGATTTGGATCTCTTACTCATGATACCTAACCTAAGTCTTGCTGCTTTGCTTTATTTGTGAAATAACTGTAACCCATCATGGACCCCCAGCCGGGGCCGCAAAGGAGTACTTATTTTATTTTAATTTTTTTTTTTAAAAAAAAAAAGAAAACCAAAAAACATACCATATTCTGTGTTTACCCTGATTTTGTCCTTGCCACTAATCAATAGTGCATATACCCTACAACGTACAAATACTTTAGCTGTCTAAGTTCAAATCCGTGGGGTCTTCAATGTAAAGAAAAAAAATTATCTCATTACTCCTATTTGGTCCCAGTAAGGGGATCATGAGGAGCCACCCGGAAACCCGGGTAGATTCAGGACAAGGCAAGTTAATCTGCCAGGCCGGAGCCTATGTACCGCGGGAACAAAACTCAAAAGACAAAGGGCAGCGACAAATATAAATATCGATATAAACTCAAGAGCCAAAAGCAAAACGGGAAATTTGCCTTAAGAAACCAAAGAAGAGTGAGACGTAATCCCCTGCTACCATTTGTCGGCTAATGCCAGATGACCCCCAGAGGCCTGACTGAGGTCTGCCCCCACCAATACCGTGCCGAGATGTGATAACTGGAAAATATGATAAACCGAAAAACAAATGAACCATGAATTAACTCGTGGGCAAAGAATAATGCGAGATTCCATCCACCTCCACCTCCCCCCCCCTCCTTCTTCGTCTTCCCGCTAAAATCCGCAGAGGCAGAATACCTGGTATGTCAAAATGTGTGTGCGAGTTCTGAATTTAAATTCTCTAGGTGGGTGAACGGACTCCAGAATTCTACTGGAGTCTTTTTTGTTCTTTATATACAAATTACTTACATGAAAACCCAGTGAAGGGTTCATTGAAAGCTTTCTGGAAATTCAGGACTGAGACAAGTTAATCTGCCAATCCAGCGAATATGTACGTAAGGACAGCTCGGACTAAATCTTCCCAATCTCTGACGGTTCATAGGAGGGATCTCAAACTGGTGTATTTCTGGGTACTTGAAGACGATGTGATGGCCATTCTCTATGTCGCGGCAATGGGGGCAATCTTCTGCGGTGGATTTCTTAATATTTGGAGCCATGTGTTTTTGGAAACCACAATGAATGCGAAGCCAAGTGAAGGCGGAGATGGCTTGTATGTTTCATTCTGTTCTTGTGATATTAAATTCTGGTTCTGTGCGTATCTCGCTTCTTAATGATTTGCAGTGTTGTCGGATGCCGCCCTCTGTGACTCTACGAGAGCTGAAGGGGATTTGGCCTAGGGGGGATTTTAAGGCTGCTATCCGGGTGTTCCCGTAATCCCTTTGTGTGAGTGGACACAATAGATGGATGTGTCCTGTTCTCGTACTTCCAATAGTTCGGCAATCCTAATCTTGATGGCTGAGTGGGGAAACTAATCTGCTGAGATGTGATGGTTATTTGGATGGCGGCAATGGAGTCGGATAAAATTTCAGTTTTCGAAGGCCAGGTGAATGGTTTGTCTCTCCGTAGCTGCTACGGTGGCTAGGTCGCCGAGGTGGGAACCCGAAGTTGACGGTGGGTCAGTGCGGCAGTAGTGTGAATGGATGGCTGAGGCAGTATACCCGTCGCGTCCGGTACCATCTATAAGCATAGTCTCCAACTCTCATCCAACAGATAATCCAGCTTGGCTGCCCAGATTTCCTTTCCCTAGAACCCATGTCTGTTTGTAGGTTGTGTAGGTTATCGTGAATTTGAAGATTTCTCCAAGGCTGAGTTGGCCCAGCTCCGTCATGGTGAGGTTGAATGCAGAGGAGATGGGGCAGGGATGGGAGGAGCTGGCAGGATGTAGGATTGCTTCGCGAATGTTGGGCTACCTATGGCTCGTGTGGCCCAGGTGGCCCCGAAACCGAGGAACTTGGATTCTATGAGTTCTATGTTAGACATCCATCGTAGGTTCGTGTGAGAGCTGCGGTAGTAGGCCCCTGTGATCTTACGGAGTCCCATATTCCAATCGTGCCATGTATCCCCCCATGTCTCCTCGTCGGTGGTCTAACGAGACTGATAGTCCGTGACATATTTCAGCTCCCCATGTACAGATGAGTCTGAGTGCAGCGGAATACCTATAGGGATCTGAGTGCTTTGGGACTGACGCTTTATTGCTGTTACCGTGTCTAATTAAGCATGGTTTTGTGGAGAGTGTCTGCTCTTGTTGCTCGTTTGCATATTTGATGGTCGAACCTGAGGGCGTAGTGGAGTGTGAGGGCAGAGTTCACTGTGATTCCCAAAGGTGTTTTTCCCCTAGGAGGAGCTCGCTAGCTTTCCCTTTGGCTTGGCACAGATCTCGGGGGAGAACAACTCTCACGATCCCCTCCTCCTCGTTTGAGGCTTTTGCCCACTCAATCCGTCCTCATGCAAACCCTCCTTGAGCGCGTGACACTAATGCGAGCAGCACCAACAACCGAAGAGAACCGGGAGAACTGCCACATCACCAACAGACCATCCCTGAGCCATGAGAATAACAAATTACAAGGGTAGAAGAGCAGATACCCTGGCACACGCTGGGCATCCGAAGCCATCCTCTATCAACAGATACGATAGCGCTACAGCGCCACCACCACCGAAGGACCAGCGAATAGGCAACAGGCCAGTCCACCTAAGGGAAGCTACCTAGACTGACGGCGCTAACACATCCATTCCATAGCAGGTCTATTCAGAGAGATACTCAACATCCAGTTCAGTATATCGGAATTCTAGGCAGCGGCGGCGAGATACCAAGGCCAGCTTTCCCCGGTCCCACCGGATGCTGAGACACAGCCAAAAACCCCAACGACCAGGGTAAGGAACCACAACAACCAGTACCGAAATTTCACCCAGACTACCTGGTGACCATACAGACGGGAACTTCACATACACCCCCTTGCCCCCTGTTCTTGCACGGTTAGGTGTGGTGAAAGGCACGGTGAGAGAACCATTTTTAACTTTACATTTAAGCTATAACTCCCTAGCTGTCACCAACTTCATATGTTTTTAAGAAAAGGTGGGAGAAACGGAGGGGGGCAGGGAGGTGACAGAAAGAGGGTAATCATATAATTATAATAACAAGCGGGTGACGACTAAAGCAAAGCTTACTCTCCCCCACCTCTATTCCTACTACGTTGTTGGGGTAAGGGGGTTGGGGGGGCAATACCCATTTCTTTCACCGCCCGTGACCGTATGGGGTAGAAGTAAAATAAAAAATTGGGGGGGTATTGAAACGCACATCTGGCACACCCGCTATCTGGATTATTCACCCGTTACCCTGAATGATCCACCGGCGAAGCCATCAGGATTACCCACCGGCAAGGCCATCTACTCACGTCATCATTATCGCACTAATATTGCTGCCATTATTTTCGCACATATGTATGTTTGGGTTGATCATGTTGATCGTTGGATCGTCGCTCGCATTTCTTGTATTTTCTTACAATCCATGCGTTCTCTTACCCTGAACTTCCATGTGTATGGACACTGCTCCGGAACTGCATTTTCTAATTAATTAAGCAAGTCCTCAATTCGCATCGTTCTCACTCGCATTATTATTCTCTTAGTTCTATTACCCACTTCCCGTATTTCCATCCACATTAGTAGGTATATTACTAGAGATCTGCTGTGCACCCGTGCTCGCCGCCGCCGCCGCCGCCGCTGCCTAACAAGATATCCCCACATATCTTTTGTTAACTTGCCTGAAAATATATTCCTTCATTTTCAAGAACAATGTCCCGGCAGAATAAATCTTCAGTGGATTTACTGTGTATGCGCTGAAAGGTGCACGGTATGGTTCAGTGGGGAGTTAACTGACCTTCCAGATTATGCCGGCGTTCTGGTCACCGTCTAGAGTCCTACCGGCAAGAGAAATTAGAAGCAGTACAATTCCCCCTACATTTTATTTCTGCCCTGCTACAATGGGCCTATGCCACTTCAAGAGAAAGTCCTCCCCTCGCAGTCCTTAAGTTTGACCCTCTTGAAGTGCTCTTCGAAGCGTTTAAAACTACTATGAAATAATAATGCTGCTAATTTGATATTTTGGGCAAAAATAGTAGAATCTTAACGCTATTCTATATGGTTTATACCATATATGGGTTCCCCAATCCTTGGTTTTAAACCTCTCAATCATGTTTAATATTGTTTATTTGGTAGGAAGACCAGTGTTGTTTAGCTCGAGGCGTAAGATTTGATTTTTCTGATCTACATATATATGTGGGTGATAGGAGAATATAGATAGAGAGAGAGAGGCGGACTTTCTGGTGTATAGGCCCTGGAGTTTTGAGTTTATATAACCGCCATTGAGGTTCCCTGTTTTTTCTTTTTTGGGGGGGGGTTCGGGCTTCTCGGGGCCATTTGGTTAGTGACAGTATGGGGACCTGAACCTATTCGCATCTTGGTTTTGCCTGCTTGTACGCAGTTGACTCGCTTTGCTCCGTACTTTTTCCCCTATTGGCACATGAGTCGTGTGTTACCTATTTGTTCCTCGTACATAGTCACTGGACATGGCAGATTAATTTTCCTTGTCATGAATCCACCCGGGTTTCTGAGTGGCTCCTCATGATCCCCTTAACTGGAATCGAATAGGAGTAATGAGTATTTTTAAAAAGAAGTGAGAAGAGGATGTATATGTTCTGGTCGTTGCAGGATCCAGTCCATTCCGGAAGTGAAACTTTCAAGTAGTCCGTAAATATTATCTTCATTGCAACACAGCAATACTACTCTTCAACGGAACATACCCGCGTTGCATACCCGCGACATTCCCACTCTTACCATAATGTCAGCTGCAGTAAGATAATGGTGGTATTGAGTTGGATAAGTTTCACTCCCCAGGTTCTGCTCCATCTCGAAATGCAATTGAAGCATTCTCTGGTACTGCACGTTCTAAGTTTGAAGGGTATTTGCATACAATAAGTAGTAAATCTCGGTTGACCTTTGAGAAGTAATTCCCTAAAATCCAATTCAAGTACATGGTAACTAACAAGGGCTACCTAAGTATCGCAAAATTAAAGCATACCACCGAGACCCAATTTGCCAGCAATCGAGCTGCAGTGGAAGGTATTAAATAAATATGAGCTGCGAAAAAATGCACGTACATTATTGCTGGCAAAAATAATGATGGGAAACGAGTGGTTTTGGAGCATGATGTATTTGATATTACGTACATGTTCATTCTACTTTACAGTATGTAGAAAAGAACAAGACCCATAGTACAATTAATGAGAGGTATCATGAAATTTCTCGTAGTGAAATATGAGGTTTGATTGAGAAAGTAGAGGTTTGAGCAAGCAGAGTTTCAATAACATAACGGACTCAGTTTTTACTCAATTTTCCTTCAAGCATTGCCCAGGGTGCACATATATGCTATTCTGGAACGGCCCTGCAATTCCGCAACGGACCAGAACATATATAGAGAAATGCTGTGACTGACCCCTTTTTTTTTACTTTTTATGTTTGCCCTTTTTTTTTTCACCACACCTAACCATACGGGGGTGGGAGTGAGGGTGATCATTCCCCCCCCCCGCAATTCACCCTCTTTGTTTAACTTCACTTAACCATACGGTTAGGTATGCTGAAAGAAAAGGAGACGGAAAAGGGGGGTATCCCGAGTGGATGAGTGGTAAGTATAGGCACTGCCAGTGGTAAGGCATGCCGTGGACCTCTTGTGCGAGGTACTCACACTTGCATACTGACATGTTAAGCATCTGGTAGACAGATGCTCTGTCTAGTTCGAGTTAATGAGCTCACCCGACAACCACATCATTGAAATTATCAAGATACCGTAAACCTCATTTCGAAAACTCGCAGGTATAGCGATAGGCGAGCGGAGAGATCCAAGTGTCCAACGAAGGAAGGTATGAATAGAGCGAGATGGTCACAGCAGAGAGATGAATATGAAGAAGACGTTCGAATATGCAGTGAGTGCATGTATTGTATTGTAGTGAAGTGATGTAGTGATAGACTTAGTTAACTCGAACAAGTAGGAATATATACGAGATATATATGCATGTATAAACGCACATCTAAAGGAGAAGGAGAAGAAGATGAAGAAGGACATGTCCGTTGCAAGCCGTATAGCTAGGCATGAAGCACACCATATGTGTGAATAATGTCGTGAAGCACGCCATATGATGTGCAAGCCGCTGCGAGCCGTATGGCTAGGCAGGAAGCATGCATATGAGTGCGAGCTATTGCAAGTGGTATAGCACGCCATGAAGCCACGATATGAGTGCGAGCAAGGTATCAAGCACGCCATATGAGTGTAAGCCGATGCAAGTGGTATAGCAAGGTAGGTATGGGTGGAATGAACGATGGAATGAACGGCATTCTAATAGCAGGTGGCCCGGCCATTCTGTATTCTCCCGCGTCGCCCAGGCCTTTCGCGAGTTTAATTTTCTCGCGGGGGCCATGGAACAGCTGAAGGAAATAGAATACAGGTGCTGTCAGTTAATTGGAGTTACCCTCATGAGGTTTTAGATGAAGAATGCTTGCAGTGGAGGAGAAGGTTGCAAGATAATCACGATCTATTTGATACATAATAATGGATAAATAATATTGTTATATGTTAAATATCTTCTGTAAAACAATTAACTAAATACATAATGAAGTTCTTCTTAGACCCTATTTGATATAGGGAGCCTGCGCACCAACGTCAAGGTGATGAACTTCATAGCGCAGGTTCCGTTCTCTTTCTTCCTCCATTCCCATACGACTCCCCTTTCCATTAAGATTCTACTTATGCAAACCTGAGCTTCCACATCTCATACCTGTTTAGGTCTCTTGATAACAAAAGAAAGACACTCTACACTTAGATCCACTTTTTGGGTCAATCGCACAAACTTTCTGTTCCATCCCCCACTTTCCATCCTTACTCAACGTCAACTACGAGATGCTAGCAGACCCATTGAATGCGGGGTGGCTTCTTCGGGTACTGAGTCGGTAGCCAGCCGGTAACTTAATACCGCGGAGCTCGAGGCGTTAGCAGACCTGTTGGATGCGAGGTGGCTGGGCACTAGAGAGAGAAGAAGAAGAGAGGAAGGAATGGGGGAAGAGGGGTATTTATACGATTTCTGGGACTCTGCCAAGGAGTGGGAGAGCGGGCTTGGCTCTGCGGGCTTGGCTACCTCGGTGGGCAGGCCTGGTACCGCTAAAAATATGCAGCGCATATCATAGCAGTTCCAAGGAGAAACTAGGTCCCATAAACCAGACTAGGTCCCATAGCCGATGTGGAATCCCTAGAGTGCAAACTACATGACCTCTCTGCAAGATGGGTGCAGGGCAGTTCGAACAGTTTTTTTCTCCAACTCATTCAACACCCGATCACCTCCGCTTTCAACACTGCAACCCCATCGGATCTCTCCTCCTCAGCTTCGGAGATTGTACCACACGTACTCCTAGCAGTATCATTCCCCGCATCTTATACGAGCCGTCAACGCATACGCATATTCGACATCCTTAGAAGGCTGGGCAGTCAAGAGAGGCAATATGCTAGAGGAAGGCTTGCGGATATGCTTTACAGACGGTCCCGGAAGGGGAGGTTCATACGGCTTCAGCCCGTTTCTCATAGATTGGAGGGGCAACCCTCCTTGACACGAGTATTTTGAGAGAAGGGTCTACAGTCTCAGATTCGGAACGCCTAGCTATCCTCTTAAGCCTCCGAGAACATATATAACGACAACAGCATGCTCGCTATGCTATCCGACTCTGCTGTAGCAATAGCCACTGCTATCAGCATCTCCAAGGAGAGCCGGCGAGGAGTGGGATCGAATCCAAGATAGCCCAACTATTCGCGGCACTTACATCAATACGATACCTCCATCCCTTGGGCTCCCTCTCACATTGGCATCAAAGGAAAAGAGGAAGCCGACATGCTAGCCGCCTTCGCCACCGCCCTGGGCAAGCAGCTCTAACTCCATCAAAGGTGACAGAGGGGAGCTTCAGACAAGCTTCTAAGGCACTCAGAAGCGAAGCACGAACATCCAAAGGCTTTGGAGTCCGAGATCGGAATGGAACCGCCATGCCCTTTCAGCCTATACTTGGCTACGAACCGATAAGGGGCCTCAGAAGCGATAGCTCTACAAATTGGGAAATGACACAGCGGCATGCCAGTGGTGCTGCCATCATACGCAAATCGGCCGCCACATCACCATCGACTGCTCCGATGTCAACGAGCAAAGGGCTGCCCTCGGCGGCATCAAAGATTGGGAGGATCGGGATCTCCCCATAGGGATCCAAGTGGAGTCTTCTTCGGTTTCCTATATAAAGGGCTGACCGGCAGGAGCGGTCTTTGACTCCGAAATGATAGTAACAATATACTATCGGCGTCTAGACAAACCTGGCATCCAGTGATCACGTTTTGTCCTAGCGATTACACTCTCCAACAAGCTTCTCCAGCTACCTAATGTGACCCCTGACGATATGGCACTGACACTACGATTCAGGCCAGTACTGTAGCATACGAATACATACGAAGGGGCATAGCCAAAGGAGCCCCCTAAGGTAAGCTGAGATCTTCAGAGTGGGGGTATGCATGAGACGCAGCTAACGGATGTTTTTGGGAAGAGGGGTGGATAGAATAGGCAGACCGAGAAGGACGGGTGTGGTACAATCTCAGAGTAGTACAGAGATGGATGCTGAGAAGAATATCAAGGTTGTCATCAGAGATAAGAGGAGTAACAACCGTGTTTCCTTGAAGCTGTTTTCCTCTTCCTCAACCGAAGATGGCAGTGGTGAAGAAGAAGACAGCTCTGATGTCGAAGTCGTCTCCGAAAGCTCTTCCGATGATGACCCAGCCTCCGAGGCCCCAGTATCAAGTGCATCTATAATGGCTTCACAAAGTGCTTCTCCTAGTGTAATCCATCTTCTTTCCTCTTTGTCTTCCTCTACCTATCACTGCCTAAAACAAAGTTATTACTGTCCTTTTGACACTTATTCGCGGCATTGTCGATGACTATTTTATAGTTAGCACAACCTCTCGTATGTGCAATTGTATACAGTACGCACGGGTGCGACGGGTGTCCCAGTAGCCCTGCCAAATTACTAAGTGTCCTCATCGAAAGCAACTGAACCCTGCCAGAAGATCCGAGCCAGCAACAATCGTCCATCACTCTCGCGCAACCCCCGGAAACCTACCCTCATCTCAAATATACCTCTTTAGCTATACGGATAATGTCAACTCGCTCATAATCACATCATAACATTCCCCTACGGAACACCAACAGATTGTTTGAAAACCGATCAAGCTCTCGTTCTAGCAGCCAATAGGTACAAAAAACCTCAAATGGGAAGAACCGAAAAATACGCAGCTAGATCTAGGCAAAGGAGGAACCATATCACGACACTAGGCTAGTAGGCATCATCGTAGACAGCCGACCCAGCTTCAAGCCCCATATTACAGCACGCACGAAAAAGGAAAAAGGCGAGAAAGGTCTTCAACATCCTCATACGTCTAGGGAACAATAAGGGTGGCATGTCTCCGCGGTCAATGAGAGCAGTTTACTGGATGCATCCGACCCATCTTCACCTGGGGGGCCGAACTTTGGTTCAAACCTTCAACTCGACCAGACCTGAGGCTCAATGGCATGGAAGGAATAGGTAGAATATGGAGCCCTCTGCAAGATATGCGGAGCATATCATTCAAGGGAAAAGCTACATTGGATGGCCAATGCCTCTGGAAAATAAACTTCAACACCTCATAGCTAGCTGGGCAGGCCGTGTGGTACGCACTGGTAACATGGACATCCGAAAATTACTTCCCAACTCGTTTTCCAACCCGTGGGACCCTTTCAAACCACAAGACCCCATCAAACCTTGCCCCCCCTCGGAGCTCCCATGCGTCAGCTTCGACAACTGCGACAGATACTTGGGTGGCAGTCCCATACAACGCACCCTCTATGAGCCCTCCGCTTATTCCACGTCCTTGGAGGATGGGCAGCTAAAATAAGCAGCGTTTTAGAAGAGGGCTGATGGGTCTGCTACACAGATGGTACAGGAAGAGCAGGACATACAGCAGCAGCCTTCTTCTCCAAGGACTGGAAAGACAGCCACTCATTAAATGGACACGAATACCTGGGAGAGGAACCAACAGTAGTTGACACAGAGCGCCTAGCCATCCTCCTAGCCCTCCGCCACAGCGCCACTACCGAGAAAACACCATGCCCTAGAGCCTCTCGGATTCTATGTCAGCCATTTCGACTACTATGAGTGTAACCCGGGGGGAAGCAGGCAGGAGTGGCTTTGAATGGAATATAGCGGAGCTCCTCCATAAACGACACCTTAATTTGTACGACACATCCATCCCTTCGCTAACGTTCCCATATTGGTATTGAAGGCAACGAGGAGGCAGACAAATTGGCGGCATTCAACTCAGCTTTAGGCGAAGTCTCTCCAGCTAAGTCGAGGGTAACGGAAGGGGGAATCAGAGCAGCCTCCAAACTGAGGAGTAGTACTATAGAATGAACAAGGAAAGGCTTTGGAATTTGGAAATCGGAGTGGAATCGACAGGCAGTTTCAGCCTGCACATGGTCAAGAACAGACAAGGGCCCCCAAAGATACCTATTGGCTCCATAAGATTGGGAAGTCGGACATTAGTGCCTGTCATGGCGGACATCACACACAGGACGGAGAACATCTAACGTTTCACTGTCCAGCTTTCACAGAGCAGACGGCTGCCCTCGGTAGCATCAAGTATTGGGAAGATCTCGATCGCCCCATATGGATTGAAGAGGAGGATGAGGATGACGCGGTGGAAGCCTTTTCAGCTTCCTATACAGGCGGATGGTCGGCCGGAGCGGCCTTTGAGAGGGCCCCAGTAAGGGTGCAACATTATTCTTCTTAAAAATTATCTAAATATTTGTTATAACTTTATTTCATTTGAAGTTTAATCGTTTCTAGTTGGGTTTTCTCACGCCGTTTGGCTCTTGAACTCATTTAGTCTGTTATTTTAGTTGCGATACATAGGCGCCGGACCTGGCAGTCGTCCTCATGAGAGGCTAGAATCGAACCCAGACAGCATCCCGGACTTCAGCAGAGAAGGGTCTCTAGACGAGATCTCAGAAGCCTTCAAGGACCCGGAAACGGCAGTACTGGCACTGGACCCCATCAGCGAACAGATCGAATATGCAATCACCGTTAGAAATCACCCAGGTCTAGCGATCCAGTCCTACAACAGAAGCATAGAAGTCCCGGACTCACAGAAGTCCAATTCAGAAGACGCAGACAACGATTCCGACTCAGACATGGGCTCGGACAGCACAGCGACTCCAGCTCGCCATCCCTCCCCCACTACACCAGCAGAGGACGCACGAAGCCTAGGCTTTGAGGAGATACCCGACTCCCAGGACCAGTATTGTTCTACCGACATAGACACGGAGACAGTTTTCCAGGACTGCCAGGAACCAGAGGACACCCCCAGTTCCCCTCCTTTCCACGAGTTCAGGAACGAAGCACTGGTCGACATAATGAGCCAGGACGACGCGATCAAGGACGGCGATGAGACGATGAGCCGGGATGACTCGGTCAATGACTGGGATAGCAGGTCAGCGTTAGAAGGTGACAGGTTTGACCAGCTAGAGATCACAGTGCACAAGACAGTATCAGACAAGGCTGCAGATACCCAGAAGACAGTGTCAGACGGGATCTCCGCGGTTTCAAAGACAATAGCAGAGGGCTTTTCAAGCCTTGCTGAAGCAAGCAAGAAGGAAAAGGAAAAGACGGAAGAGCATAGCGGGATTTTAGTGAATATTGCAAATGACGTCTCTGGACATTTCGAGACCCAGAGGGAGGAGACGAAAAGAGGACTTCTAAAACTGGAGGAGGCTCAAAAGGAGATCACAAACCTATACAATAATCTCGGAATGGTCTTCAACGAGCACATGAGGGCGCAGGGCTTGGAACTAATCAAGTTACAGGAGCACCTGTTAGCAGGCTTTCATGAAGCTGTAGCAGCGATCAAGGAAGAAGGCAGGGTCAGCAGGGCAAAAGACTCTGAAGACAGAATGAAGCTCTACGAAGCAATCAGTGAAGTTCATAAGGAGACCAACACAATCAGGAGAGCGATAGAGCGTGCAGACTGGCACCCATACAACACCGGCGGCTCTTCTCGTCAAAGTCCGGTGGCTCCTAAATCTCCGTCCCCAGGCTGGGCACGCCCACCAGGCCTCACACTCCAATCGGAAGCTACACGGTGGCCATACCCACATATTAGACCACCATCTCGAGGCGAGATAGCTAACTCCAGTATCCCCTCTCTAGCAACCACAGGAGGTCCAGCGGCCGCAACCTCAAACCCTCCTCCGGAACTCATAGACCTCAGTAATACCAAAGAGACCCCCAGTCCCCCCCCACCACCACCACCCTCCATCGAACCGGCTCTCCCTCTCCCTGCTGGTAGCATCTCAGCACCCCCAAAAGAGGATTCATCTATGGCGGGCAGTACCATCAGCTGCAACAAAGAAACTAAGGACCCCACCCTTATTTGTAGCCAACACGCGCACAATGGCCCCCTACCGGAATGCGGAGGGGCCAAGGCACCACTAACAACTACATGCGCCCGCACCCCACTCGAACGCAACAATGTCAAGGCCCCCCACCCACGATAAAAGCCATCCTCCCCAAACCTCCTCCAAAAAAGGTGTTCGAGCGAAAGCAAAAAGCAGCTCCACCACCCCAGCCAGAAGCACCCCAAACTCCGACCCCCTCAGTAAGAATATCTCCAGAGCCAGGCACAGACTCACCCATGAGGAATGGCAGCAAAGCTTGCGAGGAGGTTACTACATTAATGATGGAGGACACGATCGACACAGTAAACAAGAACCTCAAGGCAACGGCCGAACATAAAGAAAGATACCGGAAAGCGGAGGCAAAGACAGCGGCGGAGGAGCAAGGCAAAGCAAAAGATCTGGCGGAAGTGCACCCAAGCAGGCATCGTTTACTAGGAACACTCAACCCTCCTGAGACTTTTGTTCCAAGACCGACAGCACCCAGGCCACGTCCGACGGCTTCAGGCCCAGCCTCCCCGAAGAAAAGAAACGACAACGGCAAGAAGTCCAATATACCTAGCAAAATCCGTTCGGACTGGGACTCAGCATCAGATTCAGAAGAAGAGGCGGCAGGGGTCCTGTGTTCAGAGTTTGTAATCCAACAGGGAAGGCTGTTAGATAGAGCAGCAAAAAAAGGGTTACTAGACGACTTGAAGGAAACAGGCGAAGACAGGAACAGGTCACCTAGAACTCTGTTCAGGCTAAAGAGGGCGGTCAAAGAGATCGAAAGTCAGGACTCAGATGCGGAGACTACACACAGTGAAGAGGAGTACAGGATAATTGTAGAAGAAGGGTTACAAGACACACCAAGGTACAGGAAAGACGAGGCCCCGCACGTAACCATGGACAGGAACCGAAGTGCAATGAACGCTACGACAAGAAAAGGCATGCCAGCCATGAAGCTCCGAAAATCCAACCCACTCCCAAGGTGGACACACGCAGCAGCAGCACGATTCAAGGAAGGGACAACCAAAGATCATGAGGATAAAACAACAGCATCCTCAGAAGCTATTGAAAGATCTAGGATGGCACCCATAGTCCCCAGTACACCACCACAGGGGCCAACCAAAAGAATCTACCCATATGAAGGAGTAGCTACACCCCCAACCAAATGCTCAGACATCGCACCCATTCGACACATCCAAAACAACGTCAGCCGTATACTCCTCGGCAACTGTGCGAAACTACCTAGTGGCACGAGTGGATGAATAGATTTATCCAGTGCTTCAACGCTAAATCGGATAGGCTACTCGAGGGCAAAATCAAGGCAGTCAAGGTAGAGGGATTTCGGTCCTACCCCACTGAGAGAGAGGTCACGATCACGCACCCAACTAACACATCAAACGCTGAGATCATCCGAATGGTAGCAGCTCTAAGGAAAGAACTATTCCCGTCACCTACAACGTTACAATACAGAGATGAGGAAGTTGTTTCTATCAATCGTGAAACAATTGAGCTGGTCATCCCGGCCTCTCTGGAGAAGAGGGAGAACAGGCTCATGACAGGGCAAAAGAGATCGCTCAGTCTTTGGGTCTTCCACTAGCGGTCCGGTCTCCTAAATGGTTAGTTAGAGATAGAAACAGGGGGGACAGCTACGCAGGAAAGACATGCTCCTCAGATTCTCAACGTACAGAAAGGATCTAGCGAATCTCGACTCCCCATCCCCATCCCACTCCCAGGGAAGGACAAGCTACAGGCCTTTATCTACGAACGCCACAAGGATAAGGCCTTCTACGTAAACACCCTAGGCCACACAGTCTCAGAGCCACGACCATACAGCCCCATCCCTATCCCCAACGAGGTACACTGCACCTACTGCGAAGGAAGCAACCACGGAGCGGAGAACTGCTACCGCCGCGCCAACGATTTGAAATACGGAAATAAGGTCAAGGAACACAGAAACAGAAGCCGTGGAAACTGGAGGCACTTTCCTACAGCCCGCAAGGGAAATCGCCGCCTCAATGAATACTAAAGAAAGGCAAGGAAGTAGGAAAGATAGAGCAGACAGGGGAAGGTTTGAAATCAGAAGAGACAGAGGAAGAGCCCAATTATTAGTCGCATACTGCAATGTGAACAACAGCGGGATCAACACATTCATATCTAGAAAGCATCAAAAACGCGGACATCGTTTTCGTAGGGGAACCAGTCATATACAACACACCAGCGGGAGCCCGAACAACAAATCACCCGAGTTTCAGACGCATCACCACACTCTACGAACATAGTAGAATCACAGGCTACGTATCTATCAGACACCACAAGGCTTCGAGCTCTCATATCAGCCATCACATCAGCCGCATACACTTAGGCTCTACAACAATAACAGGAGTGTACCTCAACGGAAAGGATACACCTTCAAACCTCAGAGCAGATCTTAACAGAATTCCCATTAATAGCCACTCTCTCGTCCTGGGTGACTTCAACGCACACCACCCGCTCTGGGGTAGCCATAGGACAACCAGAGGGGAAGTAGTACAGGAATGGGCAAACACTAACCAACTTACCCAAGAAGTACACTATCAGGCATACACTTTCCAACGGGAAAACAGGAGGAGTCTCCTAGATCTAGTGTTTAAGGGAAACGACATATCCTGGACACAGTCAGCATCACATCTATCTTGGATCGGCTCAGATCATTCAGTCATCTCAGGATATATCGAAGCCCATACTCCGGAGATTCGCAGGTACACGACTATCGACTGGAACTGGTGGAATGAGTACACAGAAAAAGACAAGGAAGGGAAAGACAAGGAGTCTATATTCCAACCTACCTATTTCGGAGAAGCATATCAGTCTCTCTGCACTCTAGTAGGGAACCACCTAATCCAGAAAACCGCCTCCAAACGTAGCAAGAAATGGTGGGATAAGGAAGTGCAGGCGCAACTGGAAAAGACACAGAGAGCAGGCAAGGAAAGCGAAGCAGATTACAAGGAAGAGGGGAAAAGACTCAAAAGGCTGATCAGGAAGAAGAAGAGAGTTTGCTGGCAGAAGTTTCTAGAAGAACAAGGTCAGCGTCACCCATGGGATATAGCAAGGATAGCTAGAGACCCCTTTAAGTTCACACCGATTATGGGGGATCTTACCGACAAGGACGGCACAACATTACATACGGATGACAGCAAGGTCCAAGCATTCCAAAAGCACCACCTAGTAACTAGGGAGCAGTCATGCCAACCAGCTATAATCGTCGAGTCCCCGGTTGGATACCAAACGGCCGAAGACTCCAGCATTGAAAAGGTAAGAAAAGCCCTAGGCAAGGCCTCGAACAGCTCGGCACCAGGACCGGACAGGATCTCATACCGCCTCATAAAACTCATCAAGGACACAAGACTCGGCACGGCCCTTATTAACGATATAGCTAGAGCTTCAGAAGGAAACATCTCTCCCCCTAGATCATGGAGGAACCTATCTATGGTTATGATCCCCAAACCAGGCAAAGACCATTCACAAGTGAAAGGGTGGAGACCAATTGTTTTATCAAACACAGTAGGCAAGTTACGGGAGAAACTAATGGCGGATGAACTTCAGCAGCAAAACAACCTCTTCCACGAACTACAATATGGCTCACGAAAGAACAGGTCAGCTATAGACGCAATGATGATTACAGTCTCAATGGCAGAAAAAGCACTGGAAGAGAGAAAGAAAGTTACTCTGCTCGGAAGGACATAGTCTCGGCTTTCAACAACGTCCGCAGGGAAAAGCTAATCCAGATCCTCCAAGAAAAGGACACACCTCCGAGAACAGTAAGGTTTATCAACCAATTCCTACAACCACGCTCCTTCCCTATCGCTTGGGATGGATTAACAAGAGGACTTGGACGGATGGATCAGGGAGCACCTCAAGGCAGCCCTCTTTCACCAGTCTTATGGCTAATCTATATAGCACATACTTTAAAAAGAGCCACGGAGAGTTGCATCCAAACTCCTCAACCAGTGAGAATGAGCAGCCGACTGAACGCCGACAAACCACCAGCAGACTCTCCCTTACCATCCATCCATTTGTTCTCATACGTGGACGATATTAATCCCCTCATCGTAAGCAGCCTCAACACCAGAAATCACAACTTGTTAGTTCAGAACGTAGGAAGAGTACTCGATGAGGCAGCATATGAGGATGAGCTCCAATGGGATCCAAGCAAGGATTCCAGACTGGACTTCCATGGCAAGGGCAAGATCAAGTACTGCAAAACCCTAGGGATCACGCTAGCCAGCAACCTATCATGGAAAGCGCATATCACACAGAGGACCTCGAAGGCACAGAAGGTCTTAAAAGTACTTACTAGCCTAGGAAACCGAAATGGGGGCATGAGCCCAATCGCCCTCAGATCTCTCTACACAAGCTGCGTAAGAACCATCTTCACTTGGGGAGCGGAGCTGCAGAAGCCACAGGAGCATCAACTCTTGCAGCCTATGCAACGCCTAGAATATCAAGCTCTGCGGAAGATCACCGGAGGTTTCCATGGCTCGAGTCACCAAAGCCTAGGATGGATCGCCAATATCGAACCACTAGAAGAAAAGATAGAGGACATGAAGCGATGCTGGGCGGCAAGAGCAGTTAGGACAGGCGACCAACAAGTCAAGAAATTCATCGAAGAGGACACATCATGGCGCCAGAGCAACAACCTACACTGCAAGAGAACCCCAATTTCGGAGGCGTTCTACCTAAATGGCGGAGACCCTCATGAGCTCTCATGGGGCGATAGAGAGGACACCACACTTTTCCCCATCATCTACCGAACGATCATAGATCCGAAGTCTGAGTCCTCCAAACAGCTAGGCACTTGGGCAGTGGGAATAGGGTCAATACTAGAGGAAGGATGGAGGGTATGTTACACGGACGGCACTGGAAGGAAAGGAATAGTGGCGAGTGGAGTCTACAGTGAAGACACGTAGAGGAGGTACAACAGAGGTTTATGGCGGCTATCTGGGGGACCAAGCAACAGTAGCAGATGGTGAACTCTTCGCGATGCAAATAGCCCTACAGCAAGAAAATGCGGATATGCTGGCAATTTTATCCGACTCCCAGGCAGCAATACAGGCAGTCCGCAATATGAGTTCGGGGTCCCCGCCCAGATCTGGCATCGAAAAAGGTATCAAATCCCTCATCACGTCTAATCAGCACAGGGACCTTCAGATATCATGGGTCAGAGGCCACCTAGGCATCCCAGGCAACGAGAAGGCAGACCGATCAGCAGCCTACAGTCACACCTAGGCGAATTCGTAGGGAAAGAACATACGATTACGGAAGGAGGACTCCGCGCAACCTCCAAAGCCAGTCGGAAAGAAGCAAGGACCAAAGCAGGGTTTGGGTTGAGGAGAACGGAGTGGAATCGGCAGGCCCTATCAGCCTACACATGGCTACGCACGGAAAGAGGCCCCCAACGAAGCTGGTTACACCACATCGGCAAATCGGAATCAGCAGAGTGCCCATGCGGCCATCCCACCGAAACTGGAGAGCACATAGTCTTCAAATGCCCACGCTTCAACCGAATCCGCAGTGACCTGCTAGGGGCAGGGGTAGCTGGAGGAGCTAGACCTGCCAGACTGGAGAGAGGAGGGGGAGGATAGATACGAGGCCACGGAGGCCTACTTCGGGTTGTTATATGGAGAGCTCATCTGAGCTCAGCTTTAATTTCAGTTCTACGAGTCCCCATTTATACACGAGTTCCCTTTGTTTTTTTAAAAAAAAAGTTCATTAGTTATTCCTCTTGTTCAGTCCTTCCAGTTCTGCCCATCGGGGGTGAGGCTCAGTCAGGCTCCCAAGTCCTCGGCCAGTCCGTTAATGACAGCAGGGGGCCCCGCTCCGTTATATGTATTTAGTTCTTGCGTGGGATTGGCAGATTAACTTGCCTCTCCCTTGAATCCACCGGGCTTCCGTGTGGCTCCTCATAGCTCCACGTTGGAGCTGCATAGGAGTATTAA